>JAQFVV010012683.1:694462-1192261 GCA_028023455.1 Epiperipatus broadwayi | reverse complement strand
ATATATATATTGTAATGGTACAAGTTGGGCAAGGTTTAACATAATATTATGTCCCATGAAAACAGGCAAACAACTTTATTACAAATATAGTTCTCAAATGAAAGCTAAATTGAAATGGAACATAGGATGATAATAATATAATCTCTGTTATATCCCAAAGATTTGCAAATTGGAATAGTACAAAAAAAAAATTGAAAAGTTAAGGTTTGCTAATTTCCCAAATTAATAATAATATGAAAATAATGAAACAAATATTTCAAACCAAAATAGTATATAAGTAAGAATAAAAGAGAATGAGTAAGTTAGTTATTTAAATCCTATACAAAAGTTCCCTACTGCAAATGCCCTTTAAAATCTATGCATGTAAGTCATCATTACAGAAAAGTGGTCTTTTAATTATACAATAAAGAAAAATAAGCTTTCTCAGCTATGTGTCTAACTTTATTGATAGTTGATATGGTAATAGGCTAGGTTTTGAAATGACACCTTATAACTAATTGAATCAAACTCATAACATAAACAAAACTTCAATGGCTTGTTTTCAGGTTTAATATCAAAAACAATTAATAGACTAGATTACTTGCCAAAATATAAAACAAAAATAAAAGAAATATTTTAATGAATCTAATTTATACTAACAAACAAGTAAATATAAATAATTTATTTAATATCTGTAAATCATTAATGTTCTATAATATAACTGCTTATTAATATTTGCACAAGTTATCATTAGCATTTAAATATTCTCAGGGTAAAAATAATTACCAACTCAAGGTTTGCACAATGAACCAAAAAAAAAATCACAACGCCACGTTAAATAAAACAAATGATATAAAATATTTTTTTATGATCTACATTGTCTTTTTCTTTTACGAAAACCAACAAAGCATAATATTTTTTTTTCATTTTACGGGTTTTTCACATGATTTCTGTGACATTCATGTTTAAAACATTTGTTAAGACATTTATTAAGTTATATTTGTATCTGAATGAAGATCACTGATTTTTAAGAATAAATAAAATGCAATAATAAAAATAATGGTAATAATATCACTTGATAATATCAAATGGTTCAAAATCAAAGATATGTTCTTTCAGGGTAGGATTACTTTGCAATCAAGAAATAAAATCAATATTCTCTTTGTATTATATTAAATCTAAATATGTATTGCCTAAATTACACTTCTTTCTTTTGAAGTGCCAAATGCAGACGTCTTAGACTGATCCCTTTTATGCTACAAGTGATCCTCAATTATGGAAATAACAATTGATATATTCCTCTATACCATGTATATTTTTCAGATCTAATGAGAGATTTTGTCACTAAAATATAATAATTCAAATAAATATATTTCTATAATAAACTCTCATAAATAACAAAGGGATTCTTTTTGTTTATGTAAATAAATACTCACATATAATATATTAAATAGTAATATAACAAACTACCTCTCAAACATCTCTTGATTATAGTTGTCTGAAGGTTTGTGATGTTGGTATATTATTAGATGTGATATGTTAGACTATTTTCATCATATATGAATGAATTTTGAATGTATAGAAAATTTTAAACTTTATTTAAATTTTCCAAATACCAACAACTTGTTAGTAATAACACACAAATAACACTAACATATGTTATCTATTTGTGTGTTATTACTAATAAGTTGTTTGTATTTGGAAAGTTTAAATAAAGTTGGTAGCCTAGTGGTTAGCAAGACTGCCTTCCAAGCAGCTGGCCCGGGTTCGCTTCCCGGTCAATGCTTTGACATATATATATATATATAGTTTAAATAAGATTTAAAATCTTTTATACATTCAACATAAACTCGTAGATTATGAAAGTAGTCCAACATATCACATCTAATATCTTGATTATAATTACAAATTATTTGCCAAAAGAAAAAAAAATAATGATAATAATATAATGATAATAATATGAATACATATATAAATATATCTGGATATGAAAATTTAGATTCATTTTTTGGAAAATTTTAGAACAAACATAAGAAAGAAAGAACCCATTTTGGCATTAGAGAAAAATATAATTCATCAGCCATTCATTCACACATTAAATTAACCAACCAGGTCATTAATTTTAATAAAACAAATATTTTGAAAAAAAAAATGAACACTATGACCAGTGACGGCTAAGAGAAGTCAAAATGAAAAGTGTGAAATAAAGAAAATAAACAACATTTGGAAGATGCTATTGGAGGATAATTTTTTTTTATAACTTCTAAACCAATATAATTTGAGAATGAGGAGAAAATAACAAAGAAAAAAATTATGATGTGCATATATGGTAATACAAAATATTTCATTTATTATTGTGGCTTTCATGCAAAAAAATATTACTCTATTTTAATAAAATATAGATAATTAAATGTTCAACATATATATTGCACAGGTCAAATTTGTATGATCATACAACCAGACTTAAGACCTGAGCAAAAGTACCTCAAATCCAGTCATTCCTGAGATACACAGGTCAGAAGCAATCATGAATTTTAACCTATTTGCACATTTCTCAAATCTACAATCTCATGAACAACATCTCTGGTGCGACAGATGAATTTGAATTCAATCCAGGCCCAGAAATAAAGTGGACAATAGATAATAGCTTGTGTCTAAATGAGTCTATCTAACTAAATAATGAGGATTGCTACATAAAATAATAAGATAATACTTAGGATGTGTAGATTATGGAATGATGAGATTAAAATTATTAGTGAAAAACTGATAATGAAATGAAAGAGCAGGCAACTTCTAATGAAAAGGGGGATCTACACAGGATAAGCATGATCTCAGGTAACCCAAGCATAATAAATTCTCAAAGTATTAATTATCCTAACAAAGTATAGGAACTAAATTAAATAATGATTCAAACACTTGAATAGATTGAGACATAAACTTTAATAAATATACTTTTATATAGTTATTTGTATATTCTAGTCATAGATTTCATGCAAAAAATATTTGATTACATATTTATATGATTACATAACATAATATTGTATAGGACATGGTGCTTATACAAACAGTCATTTAGAAAATGATACATATATAAATAATATATAATCAATAGAGAGCAGTTTGAATATATCAATAATAATTAAATGAACTTTCTCATAATAGTTTAACAATATTCAGGCTACTTTAAAAGTGAGGAAAATAGGTAATTAATGATCATCAAGAAATATACATAAAGAATGAGACCGTCGTTGTTTATAGTCATAATTGAATTAATATATATTATCATACTACAGTCAATGCACTATTTCAAGCATTTAGTCAGTTATATATAAAAATAATATAAAATAACAATTTGTGTCAATTGTTAATACAGAATTTAATATAAATAAATAAAAACAAATAATATTTCCAAGCACTTTCAACTCTTACGAGTCCTTATCAAGGCAGTGTAAACAATTCTATTTTCTCCTAGGTGACTAATCTAACATTTCATTATATTGGCCAGGAACAACTAATCAGAAAGCTGGTTAATTTTGAATTCATAGCACAAGATGAATTTTGTATAATATACAATTCTTTAATCTTGCGTTTTTTATCATGTGTTTCATTCATTAATATTGTAAAATCCTTTGGACTACATATATGGCCTGTATTATTTTGGTGAACATAAAAAGCTGAATAAACTGTATCATCTTCTCTTGCTCTATTATAAGTATATTTATGTTGTTGAAGGTGATATTTAATATTTGTTTTGGTTTCTCCAACATATATTGCACTACAATTTATTTGTTGGCATCTAATAGAGTATACAACACTGCTTTTATTCTCCTTATTTATTATTTCCTTAGAATTATTTATTAACCTATTAAGGTTACGTGGAGTTCTCCATGCTAATCGAAAATCTTGACTTAAAACTTTTATTATATTTTTATTAATATTGGGAATAAAAGCTAATGACATCCATGGTTTATTATTCATATTTATATGGTAACTATTATTATTATTATTATTATTATTTTATTATTATTATTATATGTTTGAGAAACCAAAACAAATATTAAATATCGCCTTCAACAACATAAATATATTTATAATAGAGCAAGAGAAGATGATACAGTTTATTCAGCTTTTTATGTTCACCAAAATAATACAGGCCATATATGTAGTCCAAAGGATTTTACAATATTAATGAATGAAACACATGATAAAAAATGCAAGATTAAAGAATTATATATTATACAAAATTCATCTTGTGCTATGAATTCAAAATTAACCAGCTTTCTGATTAGTTGTTCCTGGCCAATACAATGAAATGTTAGATTCATCACCTAGGAGAAGATAGAATTGTTTACACTGCCTTGATAAGGACTCATAAGAGTTGAAAGCGCTTGGAAATATTATTTGTTTTTATTTATTTATATTAAATTCTGTATTAACAATTGACACAAATTGTTACTTTATATTATTTTTATATTATATACAGAAGTATTATTTATTTATTGAGTTATATATAATGAGATATAGTTATATAATTTACAATAAATATAGGAATGTATACACAATTATTTGTGTAGTTAAAATAGGCAAATCTTTTTATACGTATTGCCATTCAGTGCAAGCCAGAGTAATCAATGGATTACAGGAGACTTGTGCATAAATTCCTCATTTAGTGCCTACTCAGACTAATTTATGGCTTATGGTCTTCATCAGTGAGGAGCCTTGAATCTGAGAGCACTGCAATAGATCATGTGATGTATTTAAAATAAAAAAGATTTTGTTTATTCAACAACTTAATGGAATTTATCCATGTAAATGATAGAGAGAGAATTGTTAATGCATATGGGAATCATTCATTTGAAAGGGTAGATAGTTTAATACAAGCTTTATTCATAACATTCCAAATACAATTAATATTAATGATTTACAAATGGCTCAGTATTATCACAGCATTATGACTTACATATATTAAATAGACATAAAGATAAAATAGTAATAAGTTGTGGTGCTGGAATGTATGGAAGCACTGAATTTTTGGTACACTTGGAGCTGATGAGATGCTTCATCATTTATTAGAAAATAAAATAGTATGTCCCAATTTTGGTGGAGCAATATCTTGAGACATAGTAGGCAGGAAGTGTGATGGGTTAAATTTCTCAGGGCCATCCCATGCAGAACATTCACTACCAATTTGAATGTCACAGTAATGATGGAGAATATTATCCTTACATACAAATGAATCTCACATACATTTTAAATTAGCCATAAAATATCACACAAATGTACACTCGATTGGCATTACAAGGAAAAAGTTAATTTATTACAATCAAAGAAGTTAAAGCAATAGAGATTACTTTCAAAATATTACAAACATGATTTCATTAATAGTGTTAGGAAACTAATAATTATATATTAGATAAAGTTCTGGGCTTGACCTGATATTTTAATCTAATCCTTGAATATCCTAGCACCTCACAGATGATGCCAGTAACAGAAACTGGTCTGGGGTTAGGAATATTCTGTAAAGCTTGTTAAGAGCTTGTTTTGTGAGCTCTATATATAACATTTGTAAATAACAAGCTTATTAAATTAGGTTATGTAACATCTGACTTGATTTTTTTGTTATTTTAACTACATATTTTATATGGTACATAAAAAATAACATTTTAGAGATCATAAACAATAGAATATTGTAAATCTAGGGATAAAGGTCTTGGTTTTGTGTTTTATTGCTATAAATTCAGGTTTCTATTATTACATCTCTATCATGTTATAAAGTTTCATACAAATAAGAAACAAAATTGTATTTTTAAAATGATTTTTACTGATGTGGAAAAATCTTATTTGTTGGTTTGTTTATTTATTTGTTAACTTACTACAAGATGGAACAATAAAATTTTGGTAAGCATTTTTTTTTAAAAAAATTAAAAAAATCTATTCAAAGTACAAACACTTTTCTCTTAAAAAAATATTTCATATTTTTAATCACTTATATTACTCATATTAAATATGATATATACATAAGGAACATATATTTTAACTTATAGCAGTGATATATATATATATATATATATATATTACAAATTGAATACTACCTAATGCTATACTAGTGATATATATATATATATATATATATATTACAAATTGAATACTACCTAATGCTATACTAGTAATAAAAAATAAAATAAAAATTTATATAACATTACAATACTACCAAAAAAAACTAATCTTTCTTAAAATTCTTCCACAACCATAATCTATTTGTTAATAAATGAAACCATGGTTGTGGGAATTTTTTTGTAAACATTAGTTTTTTTAGGCTAGTATTGTAATGTTAGTTGAATTGTATTATATATATATATATATATATATATATATATATATATATAATATATATCAACAGGACACTTGTATATATATATATATATATATATATATATATATACAAGTGTCCAGTGAGTTCAACATAAGATACAGTTTTACATTTTAATTAACTGCATCAATACTAAAAACTTAAATAATAAGCTAAAAATTTTGTTTATATAAAATACTTTTGTTCACAATGCATTGAATAGAAAAAAAAGATTGTTTTTTCAACCACAATTGCAGTTTCTTGATTTAACTTGAAATTAAAGTATGGGGGTTTCAGCAATTAAGTAAATCATTCCCTCTTTTTCATAATAAGGGATTGACTTGAAATTTCTGAATCTCAATCATTTTATTTCAGTTTAAATATAAAAACTCCAATTGTGGTTGAAAACACAAATATTTTTTTTCCTTTTAGTGCAAGTCAATAAAAACATTTAATAAAATTTAACTTCATTTTTACACTCTTTGTTTACCACCAATTTTTAATTTTAATAACTTAGATTTCCAATAACAATAATATTTTTTTTAACATATGATAGTTGATAAGCTATTTGAGTAAACTTCTGTGAATAGCAGCTATTTCAAATATTACAATATTATTTGTAATTATTAATAATTACTTTGTTTAAATTGGTAATAATAAAATATAAATAGCTACTTTGATCATAAAACTTTTGCTACATTTTTTTACAAAACCATGATTATTATACTTCCTGATGTTTTGAAACAACATCATATACCTGATAATCTATAAGTGTAATTAGGATTTTCAATAAAAAATTTTATAATGCACTTTCTATTTTTAATAACATCCTAGTAATTACTGTGATCTTTTATTTCTGTTCACATTTATAATTTATAATAGTGGAAATATTTTTAATACCAGAAGACATTTCAATTCTTGAATGTGTACAATGTTTAAAAACAATTCCAGATATTTTCTATATTTAAAAATACAAAGACAATTTGTAATTTTATCAAACCGGCTATTTTTTTTCTAAATCCATATAAATCAATAGATTGAATATATTATTAAAAGTAATTTTCTGGATGCTCATATTGTTATTTAAAATATGATTAAAATATTTCTTTGATTTGATCATCATTATTATATAAATAGTTATCAGTCACTGAATTAGTAGAATTATAACTTTTATCAGGTTCATAAGTTATTGATAATGCTTAAGAATCTAAAATGCCCATAATTAGCAAAGACTATCTTTTTTGCAACAATGCATCAAACTTTCTTAAAGTTTTAGTAGTATTTAATATATGCTATTGAATCCTTATATTGATTATGAAGTTTCAAATTCATTTTATTACTTGCCTAATCATAAAATTCTATCTAGCTATTCCAATTAATTGATAAATAATATAATTATTGAAGAAATAATCTGGATTTTTTTAATAGTTAGTCAAAAAACTAATGTACCTGTTTTTTATGGGACTTAAAATTGATCGATGTGAAGGATTCGAAGTGACATGTTTATCATTAAACTGTTGCTAATACTTAGTACTAATTGCAGCTTGGTCTATAAAATACATGTCAAACTTTCAAACAATATATTTGAAACATTACTAATGCTACTAAAATGTTATCTCTGGTTTATGCAAAACTATTTGTTGTTTTTCTTTCAATATGTGTTTATAAGTGCTTACACAATATTGACATTTTTTATATTTTTATTTTAAACATACCATTGTTCTAAAGTACTGAAACAGTCAAGTTCTATAATATTGACTATTTCCCCAAATACGATATTTGTGAGGGCCAGTCTAATTAACGCACAAAATTCAGTATCAATAAATATTTTAAGCAGTATTTTTATTTCCAATAATTTTTGCTATATGTAAACTGTACCTACTAATGCAGGATCAAAGTCATTATTTTTTTTATTTTGAACTATAAAAATTCACAGATAATGTTGAATGCATGCTGAGCATATAATATATAATTAAAAATAAAGTACATTTTCTTACTACACGTTTAATATGTAATCTTAAATATTACAATTATCATAATAATAGATATAATAACCTTGACCAACATGGAATAAAATATTTTTTTCTATTTATTTCAATATATTTTTCTTTAGATAATCCTGTATAAATTCTTTTCAATATCATTAATTTTTGATATTTATATCTATGCATGGAAAAATAATTGATAACAAATTAGAGAACATACTACATTACAGAATATTTTGCATAATGATCTGCTCTTCTAAAATAACTTACATTCTTGAAATTCTTCAATTGCATCTTATTCCTCTGCAAAATATACTAGACTAATATCAATTATATCACACATAAATCTTAATAACATCTCAGCTACTATCACTGTCCTACATCCAGATAGAGAAAAGTATATGGAAATAAAAGTTTAAAAATTTTATGTACTTATATTATGAAAAAAAGTCAAATTCTAAATCTTATTAATATATTCCTTTTTATATTTTACCATATTGATATTGCAACTATTTTGTCACTTAAAGTCAATAATAAAACTATACATAACAATATAGATTATTTTGTGAAATATACTATTTTAATATAATACATTTAAGTCTATTTTTTATTTAAAACAATAGCAATTATCTCCATATAATATTGCAACCCAGTGCAAGCCACAGTAGACAATGATAATACACTACAAAGAGAGTTACTATTGTTTCAACAGAATGTGTGAGCATAAGAAATGGTAATCATATGATGTTTTAGCTATTCTTTATTTGTCAAAAGCAGTAAACTCTTAAGTATACATTTTCTCTATCAAACTTTTGTTTTAACGTCAGATTCAAGATACTCGTTCGTGTTCATATAACTCGTGTAATATTGCTATTGCTCTTTATGTCTTTGCACATGAATGACTTTACATATTTTACATATTTATTAAGTTTATATGTTAATAATAGATATAAAAATATATTAAGTGCTTTTATTTACTGTGCATTAAAAATAAAAAATAATTGTTTCTTCAACACCAATTACAGTTTTAAGATTTAACTTGAAATAAAAGCAATGAGGGTTCCGAAATTAATTAAGTAACTCTTTTGATATGGATCTTCTATGTTTTTATTTTATGTTACATCTAAAATCTCCAATTGTGATTGAATAAACATTTTTTTTTTCTTTTTAGTGCATGGTAAATAAAAACAATTAATAAAATAAATATTTATATTATTTTTAACTTTTTAGTGTTTGTACAGTAAATAAAAATGTAAAACTAAATTGTACTTTAAACAGTCTAGATACTTATAGTTGATATATATATATATATATATATATATATCAACTATAAGTTCTGCTATATATAAGTATATATATATGTATATATATATATATATATATGATATATATATATATATATATTACATATATAAACACAGGTATATCATAAGCCTGTATTTCAGTTATTTCATAATAGAGATGTCTGCCCATCCCTTGCTTATGTATTAAATGGATTATGTCCTTACATGAGGGTCAGATTGACCTTAGGTCAACATGGGTGTGACATGAATCTCGACCTCAGGGTGGCCTTTGAGCATTTCATCATCAGATTTTTAGTTGGATGGATGGTTGAAGAGAGTGTGGAGTAGATTGAAGCCTGTCCTTTAAAGTATAAAGTTTTTCTATCTTAATATATATCTGAGCACTTATAGCATATATGTGTAGAGATGGTAATCTGGACCAACTGATGATTGCTGGTTTATTTTTTCAACATATATGTGTTCAAGTGTATGAGTGTTATGAGATAGTGTGGAGAGTGGTGGGTTATGCAAATGTCTGTGCTCATATACGCTATATATATAATATACATACCATGTGTACATAATATATATGTATATAAGTAATTAAAAATATGAAATATTATTTTAAGTGAAAAGTGTTTGAGCTTTGTTATTTTGATTTAATTTTTTTTTTAAAAAAAAATTGCTTACCAAAGTGATAATGTAAATGAACTTCACTTAATACTTATAATTTTGCTTTAAATCAATTTCACATCAATAATGTATAAATATATCACTAGATAATTCTGAAGTAAGTTAATATGCATATTCTTTATGTATATTACATTGAGTATAAGTACATAATTATATATGTATAATAATTAGTAGCTAACTTACTTTTCTGTTTAAAATTCTTTGACATTTTTTATTTATTTATTTAATTTTAAAATGTATAATAAAACTATATTGTAAATTAACTTTTTTATTACTTAAATGAAGTTTGCAACTAAAACCAAGAAAGTCATAATGATTATTTAAACATGAAATCTATTTAAAATATTATTATATTCTATCACTTTTATAGAGATTTTTAAAAAATATACAAAATTTAAACAAATTATATTGAACATAACCCTACTAAATCTTGATTTAAAAATGGTATTAAATTGAAAGTAAAAAAAAACAACATCTGTATACTTCTCTCTTGCAAGTCTTACTTAAAACATATTAAAGTTTTAAGAACAATTTTTAGATTTGATATCATAGTTCAATATTTTCCTGCCTTCTTTTCTGTATTTAAAAAGCTAGGTAATATACTGAATAGTTTACTGTTCCATATGGATTACTGTAGTATTAATGATTTATATACCAAATTTCAAACAATTCTATTGAATTTAAATGTATTAAATCTTTATGTTAAAATTTCATTCTAACTTAAAAGTGATTCAAAAATTTAAAAATGTACAAAGAAACACATTAACCAATCAACATTTTTCAATTTTGATAAAATCATTTAAAAAGAGAATTTAAGTGGTAATAAAATTTAGATGCATGCAAATAAAAATGAAAATGTGGCTACATAAATATGAATACCATTGTTATAGTTGGGACAAAGATAATTGATGGCATGAGAAGCTTATGATGATAATGCTCTCTAGTAATATAAATGGTTAAAGACAATAAAAGAATAAATATTAATACAATAAAAAATACTGCAGAGCAGAGATAACAATCAATTTGGGTTTAAAATGATACAAATACTTTGATGAGCCAATATCAATCTCTAAACCAATAGTCATATTTGTATATGAAACAAGAAAGGAATTTTGATCAAGTGATATCATAATCATCAAGAGAGCTGAATGTACTCTTGTTCAAATCCTGCTTATAGATTATATGCAATTAGGTCTCATTATATTTTATGCCATGAATGTAATCTGGCACTAGATTGAGTTTTTTAATTTGGTGCATATATATAATAAAAAATTCATATAACATTACAATATTAGCCAAAAAATCTAAACTCTCTTAAAATTCTTCCACAATTATGGTTTCCTTTATTAACAAATAGAACTATTTATTTTTTGAAAAGATCGATTTGTTAATAGATAAAATGATGTTTATGAAAGAATTTTGATAAAGTTTAGTTTTTTTGGCTAGTATTCTAATGTTATACAAATATTTATTTTATTATTACTAGTATAGCACTAGGCAGTACTTAATATATATATATATATATTGTGCCAGTCAAAACATGCTTATCCATCTAACATGAGCTGGAACTCACAAAATGTACTTCAAACCCAGTCAAGCCCGAGATTTAGGTCAGGGACCAGCCTGGATTCGAACCCACTCTCCAAGCACCAGATCTAACACCCAATGGATAACATAACAATGGTAGCACATGAGATTTAATTCTTCATCCGGCCCACTAGCAAATCGGAGAAAACAATAAGACTCATGGACTTAAACATATATATAAACAACGTAAATACTAGACATTCCACAGATAAAATCTAACATATTTAAATAATAGGGGCTTTACTAATGAATACTTATGGGCAATTAGTGAATTGGATTGATTTAATAATGAGACAGAAACTGATATATGATGAATTAAAATATATTTATTGACAATTGTTGTTGGCAAATGCACACAGGCAGTTCATTTATAAAGTAACATTCTCTAGACTATTTGAACAATAATTGAGGTTGGCAAATAGGTTTGTGGCTATGATTCAATGGAGCCAAATATCCTGCTATACAACTAATCACTACATTAACTTTTACCAGTTATGCCCTTTCATCATCAGTTCGTGTGGCTCTTTTACATAAAATCAAACCAAGTCTGGAGTGAAACTTAATACATCTTAATTATAAGAAATTTATTTTAACTATGGGCTTTTAAAGCGTCCCAGATAGCTTTAGATCGAACGGGTTTTCAAGAATGCTTCGGATCAACGCCGAAGACTGCATATTAGGGAGGGAGAGTTGGCTATAACGATTTTACTAATATGCTAGGCACAAGTAAAGTATAATAATAAAGTGGCTCTGCGGATGGAAGAATAGTTTTAGGGTTTTTGTGACGAACAACGGTTTACCCAAGAACCGGTCGTCATGCTGCAAAAGGGAACCTTTATTTGGTTCATAAGAAGCGGGGGACTTACGTGCTAATCTGGCTCGTAGCTCAGACTTCGCTACTGCACTACCCTATAAGAGAAGATGTGCTGGCAATGCCGTGGCTCCATCTTAGATATAAAACAGCACAACGAGAAAAATATTAATAAGTTTCACATCCGCCAAGCCGAAGGATATTATAAATTAAAGATCATATATTAAATGAACACTAGATCATCAGCTTGATCAAAAGAGCCAACTCTTCTGTAGCATGAGAAATACGATATGCTACTGACAGGAATGTATATACAAACTTTACTTTATCCCGTTCAATCTCTTTAGTTATCTATAACTAATAAACTCTTAAAAGGTGGAAAAGTATATTTAATAGGGGACTTACGAATACTTAACTAAAAAAATATACTTATGATTGCACTCCAGGCTAGTTTAATCTTTAGTAACATAATGAATAAAGGTTGAAAAGCCACATTTTATATTTATATTAATTAATTTACTAAATGAAAAAATATGAATTTGGGTTTCGAAACAGCGCACGAAATGACGCTATATAAATAATTTAAATTTATATGTTTAAAAACATATTCTATAATTAAATGCACACCGTTTCGAAACATAGGCATAACTAACAATAATTAAAATAAGCAAAAGAAAAGCAAAATATAACTGCAGTGATTAAATTATATAGCAAAATATTAATTAACAAAGAAATTTAGCAAAAATATTTCATTTATAGATTTCAATACGATTTAGACAGAGTTTACAATATTGAATTTATAAAGAAATTTACAAAAGTATTTCATTTTATAGAATTTAAAGATTATTTGAAAAAAATTTAGAAAGAAGTTTCGATAATATGGTTAGCTCACCTGTTTTTGAAGAGATCATGATTGTTTTTGAAATTCACAGAGAGCTCTGCGATTTTAAATAATATTAAAACAGTTCTCCTGTAGATGGGCTGGAGATATTCGAACTGGAATGAAGGTGAATTCTTGGGCGGCTTATGGCATCTTTAATTTAGTTGGGAGACGATTTTTAAAATATTGTTTGCTTAGCTGGATTGAAATCGGAACGAAGGCAAATTATTTTTACGGCTTATGGCATCTTCAAATTTAGTTGGTGTAAGCTTGGTTGTTCCTTTGGCATTTGATGGATTGAACTCGGCGTTCCATCATGGGAATTGCAGCAATTCTTGCCTGACTTTAGCCAGACATGGTAAAATTAACAATTTTGACTTCTGATGTTAACTCTCTTCAAAAGCAAGATGGATTCTCCCTTCCCACTTAAAATAAGGCCTATTTATATATTCTGACTAAGCTTTAACACCTTTTTGGAATTTTGTAAGCCTCGGGACCAATTGACTTTTAATTAAAGCAAAATAATATAATTCAATTTCTACAACAACTGATAAAATCTCCGAGGTGTTATATTTAATTTCCTTAAAAAAAATGTATCAAAATATATAAACTATATAATTTGATTCATTTTCATTAATTAAATTCCTTTTCAGGTGTTATTACTTAGCAGAAGGAACGGTATTCTGATTTAATGAAAAAGTCTTTTGTTGCAAACAAAAATCAATCAGAAAACAGATTTTACTTTTTTACCCGGGTGTGTCACTAATTGATATCTTGTTTACAAAAATTCTCATTTTTAATTGCGAACAGATAATTCTTATTTTATAAAACTAAATAACTTTTAACATATTTGTTTATTAAAAAAAAAGCAAATTTAAAGAAAATACTTGTTTCAACTATATATGTAAAACATTAAATCAGAAAACCGTTAAATAAATTAAAGAAAACATTTACATTACTTTTATTTAAACTTAAATATATATGAATCATTTTGCCGTTATTCCAAGGTTTAAATTATCCATCCACATACGAATATAATAGCGAAATATAATTTAGAATTGACTGAAAATTTATAAAACATTTTATAATAATTTATGAGCATTTCTCCGCTATAATTTTATCAAACCTGTCTAATTATAGCGTGTTTTCGTATGTAAATGGATGATGCAATTTAAGCAGCCATTATAGCAAAGTTTTCCCGCTCGACTTATATATTACATTTTTACATTTAAAATAGGTTCGAAATTAGTTTAGACAAGTAGGTCATTAGGTTGATGGTGAAACGGAAAGGGATTGGAGGTTTCCGTTTCATATCAGTAAACTTAGTAAAAAAAAAACAAATAAAAAAAAAAAGACTTTACTTATATAACACGGAGCTAAATTATGGCTTCCTTCAAAATATAAACTCATGACCTAATCCTACGCTAAACTTATGGTAATACATCATAGTAGATTACACTATCATAATACATTTAGTGCTTCTAACAATTATCAACACATATAATGAAATCATCGGTTATTAGTAAATATTTTAAACTTAAACAGATATATACCCAAACGAGTATACCTCTTTGTCAAAATAATGGATATGTTTTATATATATATATAAAATATAATGCGTGTAATAAATATATAAAAGGTTATATAGATAATATATGGATAAAATATAAAGTATATAATAGATAAAATGGATATAGATAAAATGTAATGTGTATAATAACAATATAAAGGGTATGTAAATAAATATAAAGTGTATCATATATATATATATATATATATATATATATATATATTATATATATATATATATATATATATAAGGTATATAAATAAAATATAGAGTGTATAATATATAAAGTGTATAATAAAATAAAAAGTGTTAATATGTCTGTATAAAAATATGAAGTGTACAATATATAAAGTGTTAATATAGATCAAATATAGAGTGTATAATATATATATAAAAGAGTATATAAAAAGATCAATCACACACGCAAAAAAAAACTAACAATTTAAATAGGATCTGGGGGTTGCTTAAGGAGTAACTCCACGCCGGGGTTGAAACAACATCCCAATAGATCGTCATCATCTTCATCAGATGTCCAACCGTCTTCATCATCATCGGTTATCCCTTCATAGCTTTCATTTTTGTCTTTCAACCTCACAGGAGATCGCTTAGGGTGCATTGTCAAACTTTGTATTCCATGCAGCTCGAGATTCTTTTCTTCAAACGTGGACTCCTGTTCTGCTACAGATAACTTACTAGTATTTTCTATAGGAGTTTCTTGGCATGGGGTGTCTAGATGCTTTATATTATTAATATTACTCACTTTTATTATTGCTTGTGTACATTTTACATTATTTTCATTTTCAATGATCTTTTCTTCAGTAAGTGCTTTTTCACATTCCTCGCTTTGACTTTGCGCCGTCACTTGAGATTCGTTCCTCTCCAACCCAAGTTGTTCTTCATACCGGTAAAATGTGCTATTTTCATCATCCATCTGGAACTTATGTTCGCTTAAAAATTCATTTTCTTTGACTATGGTACTTTGCTGATCGACTTTGGCTTCGCTCTCTCTAAAATTATTTTTATTATCATCTTCACTCTGGCCAATAATTTGCACTCCCTCCTGTCTATTAAGTCTTTTATCTTGGTAATCACTAGCAAAGTTGCTTTCCTTACTTTCCTTTTCTGTCTCTTCTTTCATTTCTGCTACATCTTTCAACTCTTGAGTATACGCTGTCACAACGTTTTCTTCTTTGGCAGCCATTTGATTTTTTTCCATTAAATTTTCTCTGATTTCATGTATTTCATTTCTCATTTCCTTTTGAGTCTCTTCATAGCCTTGAAATTTGTTGCCTAATTCTACACCAACTTCATAAACCTCATCTATCACATTCTTTTCTTGACATTCCACCTTCTCTACTATGGTCTTCACTTCTTCTTTAATCACAACAAAATCCTTTCTATTTTCTTCTTGGTTTTTATGTAACATTTCTTTAGCTTCTCCCCTAATTTCTTCAGACTTCTGCTGACAGCTGGTTGACAATTCCTGTAGACCTTGGCACATTTCTTCCAGTCTTTTATCTCTGTCTGCCATCTCTTGTCTAATATCTCTGCTAAGGGTTTCAAATCTTTGTGTCATTTTGTGATTCATTTCCTCCATTTTCTGATCTTTTTTCTGATCCCTTGCCTCCATTTTCTGATCCATTTTCTGATCCCTTGCCTCCATTTTCTGATCCATTTTCTGATCCATTTCTTTCGCATCCTGTCTAAGCTGTCTCAGCAACCAATTAAAATCCTGGCCTTCCTGCTTAATCTCCTCTACCGGTATCTGTTCAGATATTTCGGTAACTGAATTCTCTGGCATATCAAGAGTTTTCTGTGCACACTCATCTCTATCCTGGCTCATACCATTTTCCCTTTCTATTTCTTCTGTACTGCTGTTGTACTCATTAATCTCTCTTCCTGATCTCAACACGATACCTCCACCTTTCATCTCCATTCCTACTTCTATCTCTTCCCCACTGCTCGTTACTTCTGTTTCTTTGTTCATTCTGTATACTATATAATCCTTTCAAAATTTATTTATTTATTTTTCGCACCTAATAAATATTTGATTTTTAAAACTTCTATACTTTTAATACGGCTGTTTGCTGCTCTCCCCCTTCAAGAACGACTCGCTCACTTCCATCCCAACTCTATGCCTAACTCACTAATATATCTATAAGCTTACACCTTCATCTCGATGCCCGTCCAACATATAATAAATTTAAAAAAAAAATTTGTGTCCCTACTTTTTATTTTATAAAATATACGAAATTCTTTTTTTATTTAAAAAAAAAATCCCTTCTTTTTTTTCTAGCTTTAATAAAATATACGAAAAATTTAAAAAAAAAAAATTTTTTTTTCGTCTATTTATCTAAAGTATAACACATATTTTAATATTAAAAATGACTCAATAAAAACTCAACTCACCCCTGGTCTCTTCTTCCAGCTGTTTTTTTTATTTTATTATTATATATATACTTAAATGGTTCATGCTTATGACCTAATTTCGTTTGACCCGTCTGCACCAATTTCAAACCTTTTAACTTTTGGTTAATTTGACGTTACTTTTATATATATATTTCTTACTCATTTTAAACCACTCCAATTCATAAAAATACTTTGATAAAACAACGAGTCCCCCCTTTTCTTTTAATCTAAATTTCTTTTCTCTGCTCCCTAATGACAAATTTATAAGAGGATGACTTATAACTTGATCAATCATCCTTGGGTGCCAGTCACTAGTGAACAGGAAAGACACAAAATAAATTTAATAAATTTTTTTTTTGCTATATACACACAAAAGTCCATAACTCAGAGTATGTAGGTGTTTACATCGAAGCCTCACTTTGGTCGTCCAAACGCGGAAAAAAAAATCTTACATATATACATTATTCAAAAAAAATTTGACTCAAAATCATTAATTTTGACCAAAAGAATTATATATATACTCCATAATCTCTTCAGGGGTGGAAATGAGTTACAAGCCCCACGATTTTGGGCGTCCAAACGCGGAAAAAAAAAAAAACCTTTACATAGACATTATTTTGGACAACGAAAAATTAATTTAAAATCTTTAATTTTGAACAAAGAATTTTATCTCTATTCTCAATAATCTCCTCAGGGGTGGAAATGAGTTACAAGCCCCACGATTTGGGCGTCCAAACGCGGAAAAAAAAACTATGTACCAGTCAAAACATGCTTATCCATCTAACACGAGCTGGAACTCACAAAATGTACTTCAAACCCAGTCAAGCCCGAGATTTAGGTCAGGGACCAGCCTGGATTCGAACCCACTCTCCAAGCACCAGATCTAACACCCAATGGATAACATAACAATGGTAGCACACGAGATTTAATTCTTCATCCGGCCCACTAGCAAATCGGAGAAAACAATAAGACTCATGGACTTAAACATATATATAAACAACGTAAATACTAGACATTCCACAGATAAAATCTAACATATTTAAATAATAGGGGCTTTACTAATGAATACTTATGGGCAATTAGTGAATTGGATTGATTTAATAATGAGACAGAAACTGATATATGATGAATTAAAATATATTTATTGACAATTGTTGTTGGCAAATGCACACAGGCAGTTCATTTATAAAGTAACATTCTCTAGACTATTTGAACAATAATTGAGGTTGGCAAATAGGTTTGTGGCTATGATTCAATGGAGCCAAATATCCTGCTATACAACTAATCACTACATTAACTTTTACCAGTTATGCCCTTTCATCATCAGTTCGTGTGGCTCTTTTACGTAAAATCAAACCAAGTCTGGAGTGAAACTTAATACATCTTAATTATAAGAAATTTATTTTAACTATGGGCTTTTAAAGTGTCCCAGATAGCTTTAGATCGAATGGGTTTTCAAGAATGCTTCGGATCAACGCCGAAGACTGCATATTAGGAAGGGAGAGTTGGCTATAACGATTTTACTAATACGCTAGGCACAAGTAAAGTATAATAATAAAGTGGCTCTGCGGATGGAAGAATAGTTTTAGGGTTTTTGTGACGAACAACGGTTTACCCAAGAACCGGTCATCATGCTGCAAAAGGGAACCTTTATTTGGTTCATAAGAAGCGGAGGACTTACGTGCTAATCTGGCCCATAGCTCAGACTTCGCTACTGCACTACCCTATAAGAGAAGATGTGCTGGCAATGCCGTGGCTCCATCTTAGATATAAAACAGCACAACGAGAAAAATATTAATAAGTTTCACATCCGCCAAGCCGAAGGATATTATAAATTAAAGATCATATATTAAATGAACACTAGATCATCAGCTTGATCAAAAGAGCCAACTCTTCTGTAGCATGAGAAATACGATATGCTACTGACAGGAATGTATATACAAACTTTACTTTATCCCGTTCAATCTCTTTAGTTATCTATAACTAATAAACTCTTAAAAGGTGGAAAAGTATATTTAATAAAGGACTTACGAATACTTAACTAAAAAAATATACTTATGATTGCACTCCAGGCTAGTTTAATCTTTAGTAACATAATGAATAAAGGTTGAAAAGCCACATTTTATATTTATATTAATTAATTTACTAAATGACAAAATATGAATTTGGGTTTCAAAACAGCGCACGAAATGACGCTATATAAATAATTTAAATTTATATGTTTAAAAACATATTCTATAATTAAATGCACGCCGTTTCGAAACATAGGCATAACTAACAATAATTAAAATAAGCAAAAGAAAAGCAAAATATAACTGCAGTGATTAAATTATATAGCAAAATATTAATTAACAAAGAAATTTAGCAAAAATATTTCATTTATAGATTTCAAATATGATTTAGACAGAGTTTACAATATTGAATTTATAAAGAAATTTACAAAAGTATTTCATTTTATAGAATTTAAAGATTATTTAAAAAAAATTTAGAAAGAAGTTTCGATAATATGGTTAGCTAACCTGTTTTTGAAGAGATCATGATTGTTTTTGAAATTCACAGAGAGCTCTGCGATTTTAAATAATATTAAAACAGTTCTCCTGTAGATGGGCTGGAGATATTCGAACTGGAATGAAGGTGAATTCTTGGGCGGCTTATGGCATCTTTAATTTAGTTGGGAGACGATTTTTAAAATATTGTTTGCTTAGCTGGATTGAAATCAGAATGAAGGCAAATTATTTTTACGGCTTATGGCATCTTCAAATTTAGTTGGTGTAAGCTTGGTTGTTCCTTTGGCATTTGATGGATTGAACTCGGCGTTCCATCACGGGAATTGCAGCAATTCTTGCCTGACTTTAGCCAGACATGGTAAAATTAACAATTTTGACTTCTGATGTTAACTCTCTTCAAAAGCAAGATGGATTCTCCCTTCCCGCTTAAAATAAGGCCTATTTATATATTCCGACTAAGCTTTAACACCTTTTTGGAATTTCGTAAGCCTCGGGACCAATTGACTTTTAATTAAAGCAAAATAATATAATTCAATTTCTACAACAACTGATAAAATCTCCGAGGTGTTATATTTAATTTCCTTAAAAAAATGTATCAAAATATATAAACTATATAATTTGATTCATTTTCATTAATTAAATTCCTTTTCAGGTGTTATTACTTAGCAGAAGGAACGGTATTCTGATTTAATGAAAAAGTCTTTTGTTGCAAACAAAAATCAATCAGAAAACAGATTTTACTTTTTTACCCAGGTGTGTCACTAATTGATATCTTGTTTACAAAAATTCTCATTTTTAATTGCGAACAGATAATTCTTATTTTATAAAACTAAATAACTTTTAACATATTTGTTTATTAAAAAAAAAGCAAATTTAAAGAAAATACTTGTTTCAACTATATATGTAAAACATTAAATCAGAAAACCGTTAAATAAATTAAAGAAAACATTTACATTACTTTTATTTAAACTTAAATATATATGAATCATTTTGCCGTTATTCCAAGGTTTAAATTATCCATCCACATACGAATATAATAGCGAAATATAATTTAGAATTGACCGAAAATTTATAAAACATTTTATAATAATTTATGAGCATTTCTCCGCTATAATTTTATCAAACCTGTCTAATTATAGCGTGTTTTCGTATGTAAATGGATGATGCAATTTAAGCGGCCATTATAGCAAAGTTTTCCCACTCGACTTATATATTACATTTTTACATTTAAAATAGGTTCGAAATTAGTTTAGACGAGTAGGTCATTAGGTTGATGGTGAAACGGAAAGGGATTGGAGGTTTCCGTTTCAATATATATACACACACACAAAATCACAAAGCGTTTATTGTAATGTTTGCAGAAGTTACTACAATTTTTATATCTGATTTTATACATGAGAAAAACTGGTCAGGACACATATGTATTTTACTAATATTTTTTAATAATATATTTTATATAAATCTTTTCATAATCTGATATTATACAGAATTAATAAATTTACAAGTCAAATGGTGGATTTAAAATATATTCTTTGCAGAGAAAAAATTATTTATGAAAAGTTAAAATTGAAAAGAAAATGTTGCAATTTTAATTAATTCTTAAGTAAAAGTCTATATATATATAATAAAATATATTTTACAAAAACATGTAGCCAATTATGAATAATTATGGTTAAATATAGTGGTAGATTGACAGACTCTGGAACTTCGTCTGTGGATTGTGAATCATTTCTATAACTTCTGAAGCACAAACATTCTATGAATTTCCATGCAGTATTCCATTTGATAATTATAAATATATGAGTGTGTGTAAATAAATAATTTAGTGATATATAGTGATAGCTATAGCAAAGAATTTTAATCGTTAATTTTATACAGGCATTTTTTAAAATTTTGTAGTTTTTATTCTAGTGAATATATATATATATATATATATATATATATATATATATATATATATATATCTTGTGAAAGGAAGTGAATCTTCACATATGCACTATTGAATTGATAGATTAAATTTGTCTACATTCACCTGTCAATAAGTATTTAAAAGACATAACAAAATCATTTATGCTTAACTTATTTTTATATAAACCAACCCTATTGTTTTTATTATGAGCCTGATATTTTAATTAAAAATTTTTTAATGTTTAGAATAGTATAATTTAAAGTTGTAAGTAGTTAAAAATGCTTAACTTACTCTTTCCTGTGATATATAAACTAAATTTGTACAAATAATTTGTCATTTCAAATTGCAAGCTTATAACAAAATCACATCCCAATTTAAGCATTGTCAATAGGTGTTTGTTTATATAAGAATAATCTATAAGCATAAGTGATTTATTTACATTTTTAAAACAATTATTGACAGGTGAGTGTGTGTAAATTTAATATATCAATTCAGAGTGCATGTGGGAAGATTCATTTTCTTCCACAAAATTTACATATATAAGCATGTATAAATTTGCAGATTCAAAACATTAAATTATATAATACACAGTACCTTTATTATATATAATTCACTTTACTTATTTTAAAAAATTATACCCAACCCTAACAGATAAAATGGCCATACTAATATGATCTTAAATAATCTGATTGTTACTATATATATATATATATATATATATATATATATATATATATATATATATATATATATATATATATATATATATATATATATATATATATATATTATAAAAATCAGTCATATTTCACATGATCTATATAGCTTGTATTACCAATATGTAATATATAATATATAAAGAGCCTGCTAATAGCTCTAATCAAGCTTATTTATTTTATTTTTTTAATGATAAATGCTACAAGAGAAAATACCTGAAACCTTTATCTATAATGGTCCCCATCCCCAGACTGGTTTCAAGCTGTGGCTCCTCACTGATGAGAGCCATAGCTCGAAACCAGTCTGGGAATGGGGACCATCATAGATAAAGGCTTCAGGTATTTTCTCTTGTAGCATTTATCATAAAAAATAAAATAAATAAGCTTGATTAGAGCTATTGGCAGGCTCTTTATATATATACATATTGGTAATATCAAACTTTATTTATTACATATATATATATATATATATATATATATATATATGTAATAAATAAAGTTTGATATCTGTATTCGTTTCACAATATATGTAATATACAAAATTAAAAATGTACATTTATTTGTTAATGACTTGTTGAAAATTGGTTATTATAAAAATGCTATTGCTAATATTATTAAAGGATTTAAAACAAATCAACACTATAATAAAATTAAAAATAAAAATATCAAAATGAAATGGATTTCAATGCCATTTATATCAGATGAACAGGTCAAGTTTATTAGAAAAATTTATAATGGTTTGTGTCATATTGCTTTTTTCTCTACAAATAACATAAATAGATTGCTTAATAATTTTAAAATTCAAAATTCAAAGTTTAATCAAAATTCTATTATATATAGATTGATATGTGGATGTGGCGTACAATACATTGGTGAATCTAAGTGTACATTTGAGAAGAGAATAAAAGAACATATGCTTTTATATAATAGAATTCAAAAAGAGAATCAATATGGAACAGATGTAAATAAACCTTCAAAATCTGTTATATTTGATCATAATAAATCTTGTCAATATGGATTTAAATTTGATTATAAAAATATGAAAATTATTCAAATTGAACATTGTCATAATAAATGTAAAATAAAAGAGCTATGTTGATTTCAAGAAATCGTCAAATGTTAATGAATCGCCAGTCATCAAATGTTAAGATAACAGAATTGTGGGAAATCTGAATTGAACTATGGGTATTGTTAAGTGTTGTCTCGTTTTGATTATTTAACATTATATAGTTGATAAAGACTACAAAGTGTATAGTCGAAAGTACTTCTAAAAGAATATAATTTATATAAATTGTACTGTATTTTGATATATATATATTGATTTGTATATTATATATATATATATATATATATATATATATACAAATCAATATATATATATATATATAAATTAAAATTTGGGATCATTTTAATGTAAATTAGCTATAAATATATTTTATCATTGATGAAACTATTAATAGCACTTATGGTTTAAAAGCTGTTAGTAAGCAATAGTTTGAAAAAATGATTTATCCATGAGAACTATTCAATGATGATATTTTCCAACAGGACTGCTAAACATATATAAAGTTAATTTACATAGAAATGACCCCACACATTAATTTATTTACATCATAAATTTATAAAAATTTTAAATCTAATATATCTATATAAAATCAGATAAAATAGATATAATAAACAAAAAAATTGGAAAATAAAAATGTTTATTGTTCACATGTATTGTAATATGTTAGTGGTGTGGATTATATTATTAACAAGCAAATATTGATAACCATATCATATTATTAAGTCATGTGTTTGGGAAAAGCCAAATATTGTAAGAGTGCATGGATGGTTATGTTTTTAATAAGTTACTAAACTAGTCTACATGTTAAGAAGTTGAATATTTTAAATGCAAAAATGTACTAGAGCCATGAGATATGTTAAATATGGAGTACCTAAGTATATAGAACACAGTCATTAATTTAATATTGAAATAAAAGGTATTTTATTAAATCCAACTACATTCAATAAATAAATAATATAAATGATAACTAAACTTAGCCAGAATATACTGTAAATATGTCTATGTTTATATTTCTTATATTTTTAATAAATATTTTTTTAAATGTATATGATAATGTATAATACTGATTTCTTTAAGAAACCTATGGCTGAATACACATTTTAGTCAATCTTCTAAATAAAAAGTTTTTTCAAATATCTCAGATTAAGGTAAAATTAAATATTTATGTTATCAGTTTATATCTTAAATATGTGACTCAAATAAATGAATGATAAGTGCTATACTTTTTTATAAAAAATAAATACATAAGCCAATTTCAGTTAATAAACTTACATTTTATTTACATTAAATAACATAAAAAATAAATAAATGAGTTTTTACTTTTAAAATGTGACTAGTTATCTGTTTACTATTTCCAGCTTCTTTCATGTGACATTTTAAAAATAAGTTAAATACTTTTACATATGTGGGTAGAATTCCTTTATACTGTATTTGCTCATTATATTTAATCTTTTATAAATGACAACTAAACTTGTATTTTATTCACCATAAGATTGCTTAGTATTGAATGAATTGTAAATAAATCAAGAATATGCTATCTCAAGTTGGTGATTTAACTAATTAAATCAGAATATTCCTATAAATATCACATTTTTTAAAAAATACTATGATAGCTTTTACACATTTTTCTTCATATACAATGAAATAAGAAGAATATTTAATCTCTTAAAATATTCTATGTAAAAAAGAACCACTACTTCTAAATATAAAACATCATCAACATAAAAATTAGAGGTACACTTCAACTCTAAATATTCTGAATAAGAAACTATTATCTTTTAAAAAACTTAATATCTCATCACCAAAGTTCACTTCACCATTGAAACATACTATGTAAAAATTAAAACTAAGGTATTATAAAATGGAAATTTAATTCTATTAAACCTTTGATGAATTCAAATTTCATTCTTCCAAGGTTAATTCTTTTATGCAAAATAAATGTGATGTATGTAGTGTAATTCTATAGCATTAAATAAACATATGTATCTGTTCTTTACACTTGTGGGCCATGGAGAAAATGTTGAAATATACTTTTATAACAAAACTAATAGATAAAAAAATAAATTATATAAATTTAGTATATAGTTATTTTAAAAAGAAATAAAATACATAAATGTTACATTTCTATTTTAATAAAGTTAGTGGTTGTCACTGAAATGTTGGGTCCTGCAACAGTCTATATAAATATATGGGAAATGATTAAGATTGTAAAAAGATCCATTAGCAATTGTGAAAGCAAAATTATAACAAACAAAAATTATCAATAGAAGATGGGAATAATTGGTATTTTCAAACATTTTTGCATATATTTGTAATCTTTGATTTATGTAGGCTATTGTTATGGCACTTTTAGAGCATATAGATTTACCTTCACATTTTATATTCATGCAATATATAGTCTAATCCACAGATGAAAACCCATGCCTATGTACTTGTTTTAGAATGTTGAATTTCTAATGCACCTTGGAAACAAAACTTAAAAATATTAGATAATTTTAAAATTAAAATAAATCATCTCAAATAAATTATATTCAAATTGATCCGCATTTTTTCATTATTCAAATTATTCATGCACACCCACTGTTAACATTATTATAAAATAAATGACTTTATTGGTACTAATTATTACTAAAATCTAAATGTATTATATATTTTCTTTATTATTATCGAACTGCCCGTGTAAAAATATTTCAAAATATTTGTATGAAAAACAAAATATTAATTCTAATAAAATAATTATAAATATTTAAAATAATTCTGCCTTCAAATGAGCAAAACTGACTCATTAAATTCTCAAGTATAAATATGATTATGGTATTGCAATATCAATAAATTTAATAAATAATTGTTAAGATATAGGTTTTGTATTTAAGTTACTTTATATCAGACTAATATTTTTTTTTAAATCATGCATTTTTTAAAAGCCCATCCCAGTTCTAACTATCGCAATATATAAAATATGATTAACACAATTGTTTATAATATTAATAAATTGGGTTTGAATTTTATAGATATTAACTTGTTGGAAGTAAGACTAGGATTTTTTTCAAGTAATTAGTTTATAATCATCCCAGTAGCTATTTAATTGTAAAGATGTAAATGGGTATTTAATTAAACTTAATTAAATGACAAATTTGTTTAACTCTTATTATTCAGCAAATAAAAAATCTAATAAATTAGATCTGTTTCAATGTTTCAATTAAAAAAAAAATGTTGATAAAGTATTTTTTTCCAGAAGGTTATTTAAATACAGTTTAATAGTTCATTGTTTACACACACTCACACACGCGCACACACACGTATTTATATATATATATATATATATTGTGCCCTTGTCTGTAGGTCATGGTAAGGTAGAAAGGTCAATTACTAAAAAAATTTTAAATTTTAAGTTATGCTTGTATGATATATAAATAATAATAGGATAATTATATTTTATAGTACAATTTAAGGCTGAAAATACTTGGTATATAAAAATGTAATAAATTAATTTAAAAGAAAACAGTTAAATAAAGCTTAATTACATCCTTGCTTATGGTTGTAAAAGCTGGCCATATAAAATAACACAGCTATAAATAGTTTAAAAGTATAATAATAATTTGAATATAATATTTTAAAACTAATAAATTAAATAAATGCTATATGTAGTGTTATAATTGTATTTAATAATCAAAATTAATAAAGTATATTTTATTAATAAACGTTAGGATGGTGAGAATTATATTTGGTTCAACATTTTAAAAATTATTTTCCAAATTTTTATAAAGAATATCAGTTTTGATAATTTAGACCGAGACGTAAATAAAAAATTATTTGATAAAGTTAGTAAACACGTGACTGTATATTATATACCTTCACACACACGCTTGTTAAAATAATAATAAAGTTTGTGAATTTGAAACTAAATATAATTGCCATCGATCATTAAAGTAAAAGTTAAAATATTAAATATTGTTTTAATAATTGTTTTAAAAGTTTAAATAATTTTATAAAACTATAATTGAATTTAAAAATACTAGTCTGAATAATATTTTGAGACATGACGTCATCAATTCTTTATTTTAAAAGTCTAATCTGTTATATAACAAAAGGTGTAAATTTGTTCGCGCTAAAGAAGTCATTAACCAATCAACGGAGGTAAATTAGCAGACAAAATATAAGAATTATACGAAGCGGGGGGAGAAGTAATGTGTAAGTGAAAGAGAAAGTAACATTTTTTTTTTTGTAGCTGATAACACTGTAGCTGAAAAGTGATATAAATTTAAAATTTGGTATTTATTTTAAAAGTTCTTCTATAACATATAATATATTTTGACTGTATCGACATGGATTGCTAATTTTAAAAGTTATCTTACCAGGGAATTTATTCAAGTTTTAACCAAAAAACCTACAGTAGAGATGGAAGTACAAGGAAAATTACCTAAAAATATTGCTGAAAGAAAATTATTTGGAAATTGTCTTAATACAGCTTTATTTATGCTCAACCAGAAACTTAGTATTAGAACTCAGAGAAATATAATTGGGATGCTATATGAAAATCTAAAAGAGAAGTTACTTGCCATCAGGAAAAAATTCTGACGCACCAATTTTACAAGGCTAATTTAAAGTTATTTATTCTTCTCTATGGAAAAATTTAATATGCGTTTTTATTATAAAGAAAATAATGATGAAGAAAGAATGTTTATCTTTTAAAGGAAAACATTATTAAAATTATAATACAAGAATTTTGAAATAAAGAAAGTTATGGAATAATATGAAAGTGCTATTATGTATTTTATGGAAAGGAACCGAAAAACTTTATCTAATAAGAAGAGTTAAAAAAAAAAGGAAATATTATAAAGTATTCAATGGAGGAAATGCTTGATCAGAAAAATATAAAATTAAATTACTTAATGAAAATGGATCCAGGAAAACAGGAAAATTATCGAAGATTTACATAAAGTACCTAAAGGATGCATTGGGAACAGTCGCGCGGGAAAAGACTAGCAGACAATATTAGAAAAGAATATCAGAATTAATAATTGTGTTCAATGTTATGAAAACCAAGGATTGTCATATACGAATATTTATTAAACAGAGTAGTAATTGTTTTACTTTAAAATAGAACATTAAGTGACTGAAGAAGAAACTAAAAATATTTTTTTTTAGCTTTAATATGAACAATTTTCAAGCAAGTTCGATAAAGAAGTATCGTAAATATAATTTAAATATTTTTTACTGATTATATTTAAAATATAAAAGGCTAGGTGAGATTAGGGAAAACATATAAACATAAATTTAATAATAATGAGATTTAAATATAATAGCTTAATGGAATGATAGAAATATTGTTTTAAAAAATAAAGTGTATGTATGGAAGTTTAATATCTACAAGAATTAATGGGATGGTGAAGCCTACAGAACACGATCGAGTAGATAAAGATCGTTTTGGTAATTTGGATATTTATTTATAATGCATAATGTATTTTTTTTAGATCATCGATTGATTAAGAATGATGTGTGAAAGTTTAAATTCTATGTACATATTTTATACAACATTAAAACATGTTATGAGATAGGAGTAATTTTAAATATGCAAGCAATAAGTTATTTAAAGTATAATTAATAATATAATATAACAGAACAATTGTGTGATTCTTTTGAACTTTCATGTTGTAAAGTATTCAAATATTTTAAAATAGTTTGTATATGATAAATATACGAGAAAAGTAGTAAAGAGATTTTCTTAAAGAACAGCGGTATAGTTTTGAAATAAATGAATTTTATTATTGTTAGAAATGCAGATAGGAATTTGTCGATGTACTGTATAGAAAAATCTTGAGAAATAAGATCGGATAGTGACTTGGTAGTACTAGTGTAGAGGAAACCAAGATGATGTTTTGTTAAGAAATAAGAAAAATAAAGTATTTGGATCATAGTTAGTTTGTGTGATTTCAGTATAGCTAACTAAGCCCTATCACTGAACATATATTTTGGACAGTGTTTTTTTGCGTATTTTTAAACTTTTTGATGTCATATAAAGCTGAAGAAATAGCTTTAGCATCACTCCTGTAATAGAGGTTGGTAGACAGATAAAGGTCACTCCTCTATAGTGTTTTTTAATTCACTGTGCCATTATTGTCAAGGTTTATGACGGATAATATTCTAGTTATATTTTGATCCTGTGCATCTATTTTCGCTATCCTTGTTTTCGTGAATCTGCATCGTCAGAAAGATATTTACACAGAAATAATGAATAAAATAGAAATGAAGATACGTTATTGTCTATGTAAGAATATTTTATTTACTGGAATGTGTTAGAATTGTGTAACTTTAAAAGTGAAAGTACAAAATATCATAAAGAGAGAAAGAATCATATGATACAGTTTAAAAGTAATTCGGAAGTGAATATAAGATTTTTTTTAAAAAAAAAAAGAAATCTAAATAAAGTTTTTAAGTGATAATAAAATTTGAAATGTTTTTTTTTTATAATATTTTTTTTAAAAGAAATAAATATTGCATATTTAATAAGAAATAATTCAATAATGTGTAATAGACATATATTTGTGCATGGTGTGCTAATAATTGTAATTACCATCCGAAGTAAGGCTTGAATGAATATATTAGATTAATAAACATCGGATAATGAATAATCAAACCGAATACCCAATGTAGAAGAATGTTTGAATTAGTGGGATTCCATGCAACTAACATAAAAAATAGAATTTTATTGTTTTTGTGGAAATTTTACTATGAATGTAAAATTGTAAAAATATAAATTTAATAATAATAGTAGGGATATAAAGTGTTAATAATAATTATATGATAAATACATTTTGTAACAAGTTTAATTATAATCAGAAATCCAATAATAATAATACTGTATTTTCTTAAGCATTTTAAAAGATAAGAGTTAACTAGAAAAATAAGTAGAAGTTTGATTTCATTTTATAAACTAGTAAAATAATTTTGTGATAGGAGAGTAAGGATATCCATGTACATAATGTAAAATATTGTTATTTGTTTATGTTATTAATAAACTTTGTTGTAAATTTATTTTAAAGCTTGTGTCTTCATTGTTATTTCTCCACGGGGATGCATGATATCGCAATACACTTATAATTGCAACAGACATATAGTTGTTTGCACAAAGGGTAAACATAAAAGTGTTATAAGTAATTTGAAAATTTATTTGTATGATAAAATTAAAGGATCATAATTATAGCATTTATTGGTCATAAGTTGGTTGCCACCATATTACATTAAAATATATGCTAATGTTGCCACACATATTCTGTTGTCAGATTATTAAAATACTGCCACGTATGTAATTATTTATTTCATTCAGGAAGTAATAAGATTATATTATACTATTGTTATTATTATTATTATTTATTATTGTTAGTAGCTGCGTAGTGAATTTATGACATAAAATTCCCTTTTCATAGTTTACTACCGTAATTTTAAATCAGTTAGAATACAATTTATGAACCTGAGATCTGATTTTATTTTATTTATTCTATTTATTTACTTAATTTTATTTAATTGAGCTAGATTCTTATTACAAAGAATATTAAGACATGATTATTATTTTAATTGTAGTGAAAAGAGCTTTAAAAGTCGTAAGAATACTATAAGTTAGTTATTTGGAATGGTAAAAAGGAGGGGAATAGTATTTTTATGCCATTGAGATAGTATCATGTGGATAATATCTCAATGTAGTCTATCTCGTTCCCCGTGTCGTCACTCCATGTCTCATGGAAATAATAAATATTTGTTAATTTATTTTTTTTAAAATATAACCGTATTTGTAATTTTAAAGAGAAATTAGAGCTAGTAATCATTTTAATTAATGCTGGATATTTCATTTATTTATTTTGTTAAACTGAGCTAGAACCCGGAATATTCGTTATAAACAGTATAATTTTAGTTGTGGAGAAGCACGCGCGCGGGGGGAGGTTAGAATATATATATATATTGTAACGGAATAAGTATATGTTTTTACATTTCTTTCAAATAGAAGTAAATATATATATAAAATCACCTTCGACTAGAAATATATGTAAAAAAAAAAAAAAAAAAAAGGAGAATTTAATAATTTTATTTGAATATATATATATATATAATGCACAGATGGCAAACTAATTATATAATTTAAAGTTAAAATCTAAAAACAAGATTCTTTTTAATATAAAATAATTTTTTAAAAAATGCTGTTAATTAGTTATTTTTATTATTTTTATTCTTAGAATGGAAATGATTTTCTATTTTGAGGTAATTGCAAACAGGCCCTTGGGCATGTAGTCAGATAAGAGATAAATTAAATAAAAATACTAGTGATAAGAGTTTACAAAAAAAAAATTGAAAGGGAGAAGAGATTTTTGGATTGCTCTGGCTGATTGTGTATTCTTAAGTATATTCATAAGTGTATTGTGGATTTCCAAAATGTAGGAATCAGCAATAATTAACTTTCCCATATTTGCATCAGCTGAAGCAGTCTCTAGAATAGGACAGTTCCCAGAAAATAGCCAGCAATGGACTTTTCTCCATCTAGAAGAATAGGAAATAGAAAAAACTTTTAATTCTACCATGCATGAAGGATTACAAAGATGGAATTTAACTATAGCATTGGAAAGTATAAACTTTTATTTTAAATGAAGTATGAACATTAATCATATAATGCAAACTTTTTCCAGTATTTTAAGTGTCACTTAACTTTTAAAAGAAATAAATCTCTTGTCTGACTAAATTTTAAATTATTTATATATTTTCTTTTTTTTTAAAATATGCTTAATATCATTTCCATTCTCGTAATTTCTTTTAAATTAATTATTTAAAGTGAGTGTAAATAGCTGCATAGATTCATAAGATCATTAGTTTAAAGTGTGTTAATTTTGGGCTAATTGTTTCATAGTTGTATCGGTGCTAATGGATAGATGTACGGATGTTTTATGTCAATGTAACTTGAGTAGGTGCATTGGATACTCGATCCCTTGTACCGCGTTAGCATACAGGGCATAATACCCACCTGAACATATGACCCAAAAAAGTAGTCATCATGTTGCCAATGGTCATAGATGTATTTCCTATGCCATTGATTTTATTATGCTCTGACTGGGACAGTAAGCTGGCAAAGATCTCTATCACCATTTACAGAGCTTCTCGTATAATTTTGTTCTTGTATCATGGGGAATATGCTAATTCCGTATCACCATGATTCATTATTTTTTTAATGATATCATGCTAAAAATGTAATATTCCTGTTAGCATGATTGTGTATGCTAATAATCTCATTTTGCATTGGTCACATCAGTATATCCGTAAGCTAGCATTGGTTTAAATGCGAGATTTTGGCCTAAGATTAAAAGGGATTGGGTTGGTTATTGCATAATCTATGTAGCATGTTCACACTTAATAAAATATGATATTAAATGCTTACATCTTTACATATTATCCAAATCAAATATATTTAGTTGATTTAATTTTCAGAATCTTTTAATGCATGTGTGCATTATAATAAAATGTTTGTTGAATTAACTTTGGCAGTAACTTATTTTATATATTTTATTAATATTTAAAACTAAGCATTAGAAATTTGAATATACAGTATGATATTTTAAGCTCAGCTTCTCCCTGAGCTAGTGACTGGTGCTTTCGGTTTGATAAAAAGGTAACCTCTCCCATGCATATCTGCCTACTGTATAAATTTTCCAGGTTCAAATGGCCTGAAGAGAATCAGTAATAATTTTAATAAAGAAAGTATTGTATTTCTGCAGTTATAATTAATTGTCTGCATAATTCACCACTCTTTCTAGTATTATCTTCCCAGGCTACAAATTAAAAACACTCTAAATAATGAACAAAGTACCAAGAATAAAATAAATCTATCTATTCTTGGGAGGTTTAATGTTTATAAGCATACCTTTGTCAACATTGTTGGTATTTCAGAGTGAAACTAATTTATCAGACAGAAGAAATTTGGTCCTTAAAAAGTATTAAACTCATAAATGTAATCTATTATTATAAAGCACTGAAAAGGTTGAAATTCTTAGATCAGAAGTCAAACTCTGATTTTCAGTGCTTTATAATAATTGATTTACATTATGTGGTCATAGGTGATTAAAAATGAGACATTGTCTTTTTCCTGCAATAGATTAAATAGATTTGTACAATTCAAAATTTGATTATAACATCAGGCAGACAATAGACTTAAGCCCTGATTTAGCATGGTCAGTAAAAGTTAGTATATTTATAGAAATGCACTCTAAACTTAAGTGATTTACTTAAGTTTTTTAAACCCTTACTGACATGTGAATGCATAGAGATTTATAATATTTAAAGTAATAACTCATTATTGGATTTTGACTTCTGATCTAACAATTTCAAAATTTTCAGTGCTTTATAATATATATATATATTGTAACGATATATAAATATGTCGTTACATTTATTTAAAATAAAAACTTAAAAGTTCGCAAATAAAAGTAAAAAACTAAATGCTAAAATTAAAATATTGTTAAACGTATATGCATTCGCACAGAGGCCAAACTTTAAAAATATTTTTTAAAAAAAAAAAACAAATAAGTATTTGAACATACTTTTTTTAATAAAAAAATAACGTAAGTTAAAATAAAAACAGGTATTAATTAATTCCTGTAATCTGTAAATGGAAATGATTGTTTATTAATTATCTAAAAGCTGTGTAATTAAAAAGTCAGATGAAAAATTAGATAAGAGAAGAAAGAGATTTTAGCTTGACCAATGGAAGCAAATAAAGGCCCGGACCATAACGAAAAAAATAGAACAGTGACGTTTTTGCTCATGGAATCCATAGGACTATAAAAAGAAAAATATTGAGTTCCAGCATGGTGTTTTTGAGAATTGTGGTAGGATGCACATACCACACTCTCTATTTAAAAGAAAAATGAAAAGACTGTGATACCTTGAACCAGCTATTGCCATCTCCAGGACATTATCTTCCAATGGAGGCGTCGCGGGAATTAAAAGCAGAAACCTGGACTCTTCTACCATAAGCTATATGAAATGAACAATTATTAAAATCAATTGCGAACTTTCGTCAAGTTTTACAAATTAATAAACAAGCCAACTTAAATGTTAAAACGGACTCTTATCTGACTTTTGTAAGTTTTTAAATCAAATTAATAATGTTTAATTTTATATGTTTTCCGATTGATAAAAATCATTTCCATTTTTTTTCTTTCTTATTGTATAAATTGTTTAAATTTTAATTGATGAAATTTAAAGTTGGGTATAGACGTTGCATAGATTCGTTAGCGGTTGATAATGTTGTGGTTTTCACATTCGATTAGAATATATGTCAACAATATCACTGCAAGCATCTTACGATGAATGCTAATGGGATTTGTATATTCCCTATGCAAGTGACGTTTATCGATGATTTTGTATTTTGATCGGTTGTGTTTAATTTGGAATGTTTTTGACCATGGAATCTGTGCAGCTGATCTGTATTCAACATTTTAAAACAAATTTTATAAAATGCATTTGTGCGAACGTATCTAAATGTTAAATTTAAGTCGGGCGTGAATGGCTATATAGATTTGTAAAGTTATATTAGGGGAGGGTAATCTTAGGTTATTTGTGTCATTGTTGAATTGGGTCAATGGATTGGATATATTTGTGTAATTAGTAGATGTAGTATAAGTTTCGCTACATGCAGAATCGCTGAATACACCGCACCAACCCTTTGCCTATGGATGGGATTTTAAGTCGGCAAAAAGGATCGCGATCCCTTTCCTATGGAGTTTTTATTTTATTGTTCTTCTTGCTATACAGATGTCATATCCCTGTATTGGACAAGAGTCAATGTTTTCTCTAACTATACTGTTCAGATGTCCATTCCTGACAGTAAAGTATATTTGTGCTGTTGTATTTGCATGCTACATTGAATACATAAATGTATCAGATGGATTGATGCCAGTTTGACTGCGAATTTTAGCCTAAGGTTAAATCAGGGAAGAATATTTTCTTTTCAAATGCAAATCTATGTAGTCTATTCATACTTGACCATCTAAATAAAATATTAAACTCATTGAAATTTATGTAAATGTACAATTAAAGAGTAATATAAAAATCGAAAAATGTTAAACCTATTCCTCGAATTTAGAATGATTTTATATGTGTGTAAATAAATATTTTATGTGTTAATTTCTGGCAGTGGCTTTTATTTATTGATATTTAAGATATAAATTAAGATATTGATTTTTATCTCTGCGTCTTCGCTGAGCTAGTGACTTGGGCTAACGATCGGAATATTTAAATAAAGTGGAATCTTAACAGCGCGTATCTGCCTACTCTATAAATTTTTCTAGGTTTAAATGCCTAGATGGCGCCTTGTAGAGCAGATACCATTTTGTGGTTAGATTCGATCTTCACTTACATTTCGATCGTTATAATATATATATATATCTTGTAAACATTACAAGCATAAAGCTAAACTAGTCAATATAAAATCAAAACTACCCCAAATCTAAAATTAAACCAGACCAGAATAAAAATAATATTAAAACACAACCTAAGGTTTCACTGCTACAAGCAGACTTGAGAAGTCTGCTTGTAGCAGTGAAACCTTAGGTTGTGTTTTAATATTATTTTTATTCTGGTCTGGTTTAATTTTAGATTTGGGGTAGTTTTGATATATATCTTGGGATTATAGCATTATTATAGTGCAGATACCTTTTGCTATTCTCAGAGTTTTAAAATAATGGATGATTTTCCAAAGCCCCTTTCCATTCCTTGAAACATTATGTCTTGCATTTTTAAGATGTGTCTTACTACACCCATGTATCAGTGAAAATGACTGCAAATCATCCTTAACACAATAACTTATTCTGGTTGAAGGAGATCAATACTCACCCTGCAAGTAGTAGTTTGGTCTTGGTGAAGATGATCACATTTATTTTTTAAATGACCACTTTATTGTTTCCTTCATTATCCATTTTTTAACACAACATCCAGGCATTTACTTTTTCTTTGTTTATTTTTTCATTTTTAATTTGATGCTTCATTATTCTTTCTAACTTTTCTAGCATTAATACCCATGGGTTTTTCACTCTGTCTGATGGTTTAGTTTTCTGATTCAGGAAGCTCCATTGCATTCATTAATTCAGATACCTCTATCAATTTCTCATCAGTACTTATTAGCATCTGTTTTATACAGAAAGATAAATTATCATTGAACAGTTTAAATAATCTGACTTTCTGTCATGTTACTCACATCTAACATCCTTAGTCTAGCCCCTTGTTTTCTAAAAAAAACTTATTTCTCCACTGCCAGCTTTGAACTTTTTTTATGATATAATATCATAAAATATTTTGGCATTCCTCCATCCAAAAGTTGTCCAATATGATTTCTTTATATTTTTGAAATATCTCAGGTTGGTTAAATAATGAATTTCATCATGATTCACATCTCTTTACAGATGTTTTAACTCTATTTTTAACTTGCTCTTTTCTGATATGAGATTAAGATATATTTTTGTTGACCATTTAAATGTTCTACAGGGGCTTCACCAGTTTGACATTTGAAAGTTCTTATTCTTAAAAACTGATTCACACTAAGTTGGGATTGCTATTTCTCTAACTGTCCTCCTCAAGCTAACTCCAGGTTGAATAATTTAGTTTTATTTTTCTTTTGAATTAAGAAGCCCATCTTTTCCTCTCCACTCTTTGATGTGATTTCATTTTTTTCCAACGGATTCACTAACTTAACTCATCCTTTTGAACTTAATTTAAGTAATGTTTTTCTTTTTTTTATTTTAGACTGGCCTTATCTAGAACCTTTAAATTCCACTCCTTCATCTATCATTTTTCTTTTCATATCCCATCACCTGAATTCTTGCATTTTCCATTCCTTTCATTTGCTCTTCTTTAATTAACTTCACTATTTGCAATTTTGTTAATTGTTCTCTATGTTATGAAGTTTACTACACAGTCTTCTCCACATTTCTTGGAATTTTTCTTCATCCTTTATCAGTATTTCTTTAATATTTTTAAACTTCATGCCAATACTTTGCTGTGTTTTTTGTAGCTTTTCCTCATTATTTTGTTTTATTTTCTCAATATTCTGCAGTTCCTGATTCATACTTTTCTCCATGTCACTAAACTTATCATTACTTTTTTATTGTATATTTTAAACTTTTTTATTTTTCTGCTACATATCTTCAATGTTATATAGTCTCATACTGATGCTTTGTTGTATTTCTATCATTTACCTTCATTTTACATGTAGTAATTTTTACATATTCTGAAATTTAACATCCTTATTTTGTTACTTCCTTTACAGCTTTAAATCCAAACCATTTGAAATTATAAAATTAAATTATGGAATTTACTATCCATATTTTGGAATTTCATAGCCATATTTTTTGCAGCTCTTGCAACTCTTGAATGAACTTTTCCATCATGTAATTTTATTCTTGATTTACCCATCTCTAAATGGTGATGCATTTGCTGATCTTCATTGCTCTGTGATTTATTTTATTGAACTTTTTGCCATTTATTAGATTGTTTCTGTTGCTCCATATTTGGCTCATTAGCCTTTTTATATATTCCCTTATCTTGTTTCATCCTTTTTGAAAAAGCACTTGTCATCAAAAAATTTAAGTTCATTTTATTTTATACACCACTTTGTTTTTTTTACTTGTACTATACAGATGTTTTTTTTTTTTTTGTATACTAAATAATTGTCTCTACTTTTTTTAAGTTAGTACATTAGACATTCTCTCTCATCATGCAATTATTCCAAATACCACTTGCCATGCCTGCACTATTTTTTCTTTGCCTTTCTTAAATGTTACTCTGTTTATTACTCTGGTGTTGAACTCACTTTCTACAACATATTTATATTAGATTATAACATATTAATTTTACTGTTCGCAACTATAATACATACATACTATAAAACATATGTTTAAAATGAATAAACAATAAAAAAGACAGTGCTAAACTATCTGAGTTAAAACCATATGCTATTTGTCACCTTATATTTTTTACCTAAAAATACTCATTGATTATTTCAGAGTCCATATGTATCACAACAAAAATTGCTGGACTGTGAACTTCATATTGCTTGTCCATTTATCTCTGTATGACTACAATGAGTTACATATGTGCTATGCATGCATATACACAATATGAATTATATGATTCTCAAAAAAAAAACTAAATCAACAATAATTAGATATATTTTCTAATCCCCTTCTACATATCTATCTGTGCAAGAGTCTGAAAAGCCTACTCTTTGCAGAGCATATTTATAATGCTGAATAATATCAGCCTTAAGTCCCAATTTTGTTAGAAATTATGCTATGAATAAATACATACAAGTATATGAACTGTTTGTTCCCAATACTATAATCCCCAAATACAAGTTCAGTAATCCACACTGGCTCTCAGGGTGAGTGGCATAATGCTGATAAAATTAGCAATAGTCAATTTATATTAGCAAGGAGTGAGATGAAGAAATAACTGAATACCAGACAAGATATTTCAAACAAAGTTAACAGTTTATTTAAAATAAATTATACCACTATATGTATTATTCATATCATTAAAAAGAAGACCCTAAATGTAATACCAACCACCAAAAGAAAACAAATATTAGTAAGCTACAATATAGTTCAATATGAAAGTCTGTATTGTTTTAACTATATTCACATAAGAAATCATATAACATCTTAAATAAACATCTCTTTCCTTTCTTCCTTCAATTCGTTTGCATATATATGTCTATGTACATGCAGATACACACATATACACACCAATATCATCTAAGATATTAAATTTTTAATTAAATTGATGAATATCAATCCTTCAGATACCAACACATATAATAAATATAACAACAAATATATATGTACATATATGTTTGCTTATGCACACATACATGTAAACAAATCTAAATTAGAAAACTGAGTGTTTAACTCACTCTATTAATATCCCATATATCTTTTACCTATAAACACATGCAAAAAATACACATATCGGTTTTAATAAACCAAAAAAATCAAATATAAAATATATTTGCGATACATAATTGTATAAGAAATATAATAACCAACTGTTTATCAATATAGAGAAACAAAAATTTAACTTTATTTTTTAATATTTAATTTAATAAAATTGGTAAGCTTACCATACTGAATAGTTTTCTATATATGTCTTATTTTCTTTTATACAAAACAGAGAGGCAATAATGCCAGAGCTATCATGTGTCCCATAATCTTTCTTCTTGGTTCACTTTCTTGTTTTTCACTGGATGACTCGTCAGGGGCTTCACATAATTCTTTTATGAGCATATCTAGAAAATGAGTACTTTTTGGCATAATAATTTATTATTCTAGATAATCTTATAGGCAGATACTTGTTAGTTGGAGGCAGAAATAGAACTACATGATGATGAGCAGAGCTAGTGTATTTCTATTTGATATTTTTGTAGATTTAGTGCTTATCATTACTTTTCTTTGACAGGTTGATAGAATATGGTATCATAAATTTTTTTTATTCTCTTGGGTTGATATTTTTCATCATTTAATATAGCCAAACAAGATTTGATAATATAAAGTTCCACTTTTAATCAGTATTTGGGTTTTGCAATTTCATCCTTCTTTTCCAAAGATTTTTTTTTCTTTCTCTTAACCACCTTGACAAAAGAAGCAAAGAAACAAATTCACCATGTCTGTATTTTTTCCTTTCTTAATTTTTTATAATTCATAACACAAAAGAAAATACTGAATCACTCTCATGTCATCAATCATATGATGTGGCCATTACAAAAATCAACCTCATTGCTGAGACTAAAATATTAAATTATTCTCCATGTAACGAAAGTATTAGAATTTAAGTTTATTAAGTGTGATAAAACAAAAATTCTTTTGTTTCAAACAAAAAAAGAAGAAAATTCTTTAATAATTATAGGATAAAAGATAACAAAAATCTTAACTAATTTCAAAGTAACAGATAACAAAATTCTTAAATAATTATACGTAATATATAGGGTATATATGCACAGACTTTCACACAACCCACCACTCTCTATTTTATCTCATAACACTGATACCCTTGAACACATATATGTTGATAAGCTAAATAATCACCAATACACATATTTCATGCTAAACCAGCAATCATCAGTTAGTCCAGATAATCATCACTACACATATATGCATTACGTGCTCAGATATATATTAAAATAGTCAATCATCATACTTTAATGAACAGACTTCAATCCTCTCCATACTTCAAGTTTTCAACCATCCATCCAATTGAAAATCTGATGATGAAAATCTCAAAGGCCACCCTAAGGCCGAGATTCTCATCACATCCATGTTGACCTAAAGTCAATCTGACTTCTCATGTACAGGACATAATCCATTTAATACATATATGAAGGATGGGCAGACATCTCTAGTATGCAATAACTGAAATACAGGCTTATTATATACTTGTATCCATATATGTAATATATAAGGTATGTAAGCACAGACTTTCACATGACCCACCATTCTCCACTCTATCTCATAACATTGATACACTTGAACAAATATATGTCAAAAAGATAAATAAGGTTGGCTATCTTAATATATATCTGAGAACTTATTGCATATATGTATAGAGATGATTACCTGGACCAACTGATGACTGCTGGTTTAGCATGAAATATGTATATTGGCGATTATTTATTTTTTCAATATATATGTGTTCAAGTGTATCCGTGTTATGAGATAGAATGCAGAGTAATGGGCCGTGTAAAAGTCTGTGCTCATATACCCTATATATTAAATAATTATCTTATAAAAGATAAAATTATTATTAATATTGAGATAAAAATAACAAAATTTTTAATTTATTTTATCTTTAAATTTTAAATACCAAAAATAACTTTTAATCTTATTAAAATAATTATTATAAAAATATATTTAGACCATACATATATATGCATCCCACATCCACAAACACATATATCTATCATTTATATATTCAATAATTCAAATCTCTTAATGGGTTTGAACGTCATCTGCATCACAATATAATAGCATCCATTTTAAACTTTTTTATTTTTTTAAATCATTCATTTGTTTTTCCAGAAAATGTAAAATAGTCATGTGTATTTAGTAATTGTGGATTTAATTAAAAATCATTAAATGGTTTTATATAATATAGGGTATATGAGCACAGACTTTCACACCACCCATCTCTCTCCAATCTATCTAATAACACTGATACACCTAAACACATATATGCTGAAATATACCATCACTATCATGTTGATAAAAAATCTTGATATATTTTTAAAACACTTTCTTTGTAAATTTAATAAAAGTTATAAATCTTGCTAAAATTTCATGAAGCTTTAAAATAGATTTTTTTTGATTTACTTTACAATCTTTCAATCACACTAATTGTATTTTTAATAAAAACATAATCAGTAAGGAATTTCCGAGAAGTCTTAAAAATTTTAACCAATGTTACTAGATAAACATCTAACACTTTTTTAAAATAATTTTTAAATTATAAGAATTTTTTATTCAGTAAATCAAAAATACTGACATGCATTGCATTTTATAATCCACTTGGAAAACATTATTAAGAATGTTGTATTTTTCCATATGTCATAGCATCTGCCGGGACGCGAACCCACACCCGTTTTATAATCCACTTGGAAAACATTATTAAGAATGTTGTATTTTCCCCATTCTACACTGCAATTATCAAAATTCAATTTAAAATTACCTGACAAACAACAATACTGCTTCATTTCTCTGTAATATAGTGTCAGTCTTGCTGTTTTGTAATAGTTAAGTAAATGAACTTTGTAAATAATAAAGTCTTACTTCTGTTAATGTTTGCTTTATATTCTTAATTTATTCAAATTTTATTAAATTTGATCAATGTATTTTTATATATTTTTTTCCATATATATATATTATTACATTTTATTGCCATTTGAATCACAATCAACATTTCCTTTGTAAATATATTTTCTATTATTTATTCATGTCAAAAAAAATACTTTTCTAAAACCAAGGTTGCTACACTTAAAACAAACTAATTTATTGGTCACTTTGAATTAGATATTACAAAGCTTTTGTATTTTAATAATTTAAAAACATATGTAGTATTTGATTATAAACAATTAAATACAAGATTCTAGAAAGCATTTTTTCTCGTACTATGATTTATTATTATTGCTTGTTTCTTTTAATTTTTGTATATGATTTTTTTAAAAATATATAACTAAATTATCATTCACATTATAAGTAATTTTTAAAGATTCTATTCAAGAGATAAATGTACAAATAATTTAATTGTTTACTTTCTGCATTGTAAACATAGATAAGGCAATAGACAATTACTAAGTTGTTCAAGGGTTGTGCTTCTCTATAATTACATAAGACAGACACTGTTGAACCTATATTTCTGAAATAGATAAGCAAAACAGCCATGTGTGGTCCTTAACTTATTGCTGATACTCTAGTAATAGAAATAGTAATAAAATACAAATAGATTTAATGTTGGATTTGGTAAAAATTAGTTTATTTGAAACCAAAAAAGAAGACAAATGATATATAAAACAATTTCTTGCTTTTTAAAAAAATCTTTTTAGTCTACCATCTAAAAAGGTCATGATTTGAATTATGTCTTGAATAATAAAATTATGTATTGAATCTGGCTTCTGATCACTGATGAAGATATATGTGAAAAGATGGGAAGACACTTGATCATAATCGTCATTCTTTCATATAGAGAAATCATGCAGAAATATTTTACTGTGATATGGCACATATGCAGACAATCAATCTACCATCTTATTTTTAACTACATATTTTTAAAATGTTTTATTTATAGGTCACAAATTAAAAACAAAATATGTAATTTTAAATAATAAGACGTAGATTAATGATATAAAATTTGGTAATTTATTGATTAAAATCTTTTCTTTTTTTTAATACATACATTCTTATATAAAATTAATAACAATGACTTCATAAAAAAAATATTTATGAGGTCTAATTTTGTACTTATTATGGGAAGCATCTGTCTTAAAAGTGTTAATTCTTTGATATCAATAAATATATATCTGCAGATATATTATTTAAAAAAAGCCTTGATTCTATTTTATAATTATTTTGGATCATTTTCAAATCAGTATTTATAAATAGTAGTCTGGTTGGTTTAGGTAATAAATAATATAATAAGAGCAATTATATTTTGTCTTTTATAATTAGTTATGAAAATAATAAAAAGTTATATATATATATTTTAAAAAAGAGTAAAATGATTTCATTATTAGAGTGAAGTTGTGTGTTTTTTTTTTTTTAAAAAAAACAGTGAAACGTTCATTTCTTTTGAAAATAATTTTTAAATAAATATCAAGTTTTAATGATTTCAAAAAAAAACCTTTAAAAAAGTTTATCTATTCTCTTTTATTATATTCTTTTTTAATTAGAATTGATTATTTTCATCCAATCGCACATCTGAGAAAGATTTTTATCAAAACACGTGGTTGCATTTACCAGTCTCTTCTTTTAACAGTAATTTTTTAAGCTGTTTTATTCTAATGCATTTTCCAATACATAATTTAGAACAAGTGAATGTGTCTTTTCAACCAGATTAATTACAATTAATGACAATTTTAAAGAGGGGTGAATAAAAAAAAGACAACAAAATTTTTGCAACCCATTAATAACATGTGCAGAAATGAACTGCTTTGTTTCCAGTGTTGACTGAGATATATATAAAAAACTTTTGTTTCATTTATTTTTTTTAACTAGTTAAATTACACTTCACTCCCCTCTTTATCTATAACCAATTATAAAAGATTAATTTGGCATACTTGCACAAGTATCTAAAAATGTGAGTGGTCTTAAAAAGAAATCAAATGTTTAATAAAATATTAAGCATTGAAGGATTAAATCAAATACACACATGACTTTATATGATTCAATTTCTTATCACATATTCTCTTATGAAGCAAAACAAAACAAACCCTCAGGCAACACAAAATTATATAGTTGCTTAATGGATTTTTTTTTTTTGTCATTTAAGAAGAGAAAAAGTATGTTATTTTACCTTTATTTCATACGCGGAAATTAAAAAAAAAAGAGTAAATACAGATATTTATTAAAAACATATGTCATTGAGAGATATTTAATAAACGGTATAAGCATAACGTCTTAATTTGCACAAAGTATAATTGAACATAAGTCAAAGCATTACAATTTTGTTCAAATTTTTATTTCGCTTTTTATTTTTCTCTTTTAATTGAAGGAGGAAAAAAATCAATTAAAAAAATCATATGATATTTTAATTTTAGTATGTTTTTAAAGCTATAATTAAGAAAACCATTTTACAAATATAATTACATTTTTAAAACTTATTTTCGTAAAAGAAGAGAAAAAAAAAAGAAAAATTTTATGACTGTAATTATGAGCAAATAGAATCAATGTGAATAAAAATGATCCTTTAATGAATCCTGATAAAAAGCTTTTATTGCTATTATTTCAATGAAATCCGACCTATATGATAAAGAAACAACATTTATCATTCTTAAATAACCCTGTACTAAATAAAAAAGATCTTATTGTTGCAAATTAAGTCTAGACTGATTGTAGATTAATTATTCTTTTAGTAAAAAAAATCAAGAAGGTAACAAAAGTAATTAAAATTTATTAAAAATAATTTTATATAATATAAAAGCAACTTTATTTTTTAAGCCTTAAAAAATATTTCTTTGTAGTTTTTTTTTTTTAATTTTATTTGTTTGTTTTTTCTCTCTATATAAAAGTGAAAAGAGAGAGAGAAAAGGTAGGGCGAAAATTAATACAATAGTAACTTCTATTCCCACTATTTCTCTGACCTAGGTTTGAATTTCAGCTGCTTAAAATTTTTTCAAGGTTTGAGCAAGCTAAAAATTTTTCTTTTAAATTGGCTTATTCCCAGCCAATCCATAAAAAAACATCCAATATTGATTAATAAATAATCTAGCTACTATTATCCAGAAGATAAAAAAAAGATAATAAAAAAGGCTCAAACCTGCAACACTCATTATTTGGCAAGTATAAATTTGCAAAGTCTTCTCTCTCACTGTTGCTCACTGAGATGCTATTTGAAAAGCTTTGCCCTGCAGTGAAGTATCTAAAAATTGTTTTAATTTTATCTTATGTATAAACGATAGTAAGTTATGGGGGGGGGGATAAATTAGACTGATTTTCATAACACATTACAACAATGTTAACTATAGAAAGAAAAAGACAACCTAAAATTAAATAAGTGAAATTAAGATGAAAAAAAAAATATTCAGTTGCAACAGTAATTAATCAATAAGTTCATATTTTTCTAAAAATTCAAAGACATAAAAATAATATATTTTTGAAAACATAGAAATAAAATAATTTATTTGGAAAACAAACCTTAAAATAATGTATTTCATGAACAGATGATTATTGATAAACTAATATTTTTAATAAGGGTGATCATTGCAAAGATTTGTTGAAAATAATTATTATTACTCATGTAAAATGGCTTTAATAAAGACAAAGTAAAAAAAAAAAAAGGCCATGAAAATAATATATGTAAATGAAGGGAGTAAATCAACTTTTCTGAGACTCTGACTTAAACACACTCTAAATGTTGAACAAAGGATCAGGAATAGAATGCACCCACCTATTCTTGGTAGCTCTGCTAGTTTATATGTATACCAAATATATGTTTGAAAATATAGCAGTAATATAATTTATTTAGGAATCAAGTCTGCAAATAATACTTAGTAGGTAAGTAATGATGAATAGTAAATATTTTCAATAATTGTGATGAATTCAAATATGAAGCAACAAATTAAATTAATAATGATGTTAACTGCTAAATTATATTTTCCCAGAATGTTTGCATTAATGAGTCTTACTAAAAATTCATTTCTAAATTATTGTTTGTTCACTAAATATATTATTTTCAAGATTTCAAACAAATTATTTGCTTATATATATATATACACCGGGGTTTCGTTTTATGCGGATCATTTTAATGCAATTTTGAAGTTATGCGATTCATATTTCTTCTTAATATCTTTCATATTTCACTATATTTATTAGATATCAAGAAATTTAAATTATTAATAACTTATTTTGACTTGAAATACTTTTTTTTAAAAAATATAATGTTGTATTAGCAGCTAATGTGAATATGGCCTGAAGCTGTATTTAAAACTTAGCTTCTATGCAAATAACATATTTATACTAATGAGTAAATAATAATAATAATAATAATAATAATAATAATAATAATAATAATAATAATAATAATAATAATAATAATAATAATAATAATAATAATAATAATAATAATAATAATAATAATAATAATAATAATAATAATAATAATAATAATAATAATAATAATAATAATAATAATAATAATAATAATAATAATAATAGATTTATACTTACATATAAAAATATCACAATAAATATTCAAAAATTTTAAACTTTTAAAATGTATTATGTTATATATAACAGAAATAAATAATATTTTAGATTTTTAAAATAAAAAACGAAGATTTTATAAACTGAAAATAATCTTTCTAGTGATAATGTATAATCTTTTTGTTTTGATTGCAGTTTCATTTTTTTAATATAGAAACAGAAAACCATTAACACAGCACAAGACTGAAAATGGTGCTAGTTGTACATCACATCATGAATAACAAAGTGGCTTAACAGGTTTCTCTGTGCATAATTGCTGAGATATTCTTGACTTCGTTTAAGGAGAAGCCACAATACATCACATCACATCAAATCTGATTTGTTACCAGTTTACAAATGAATGCTAGCGGTAATGATTAAAATATGTATGAAAAATGTAAAATTAAATACTGTAGTAATAAAAAAGCAAAAAAAGTTTGTCTTGTATTAATATTTTTCAAATATTTGAAATTTTTTATTAGTCATACTTTATTTGCTTATTTTTTTTAATGTGAATTTTAAAATAATTTTTCTTTGTTGCTTTGCATTTATGTGAATTCTGAAAAATACAGACCATATCCCCCATTTTTCAAGGTAAATTAAGTCTATTTTTGTGTGATTTTTTTAATGCGGATTTTCTGTGGAACTTATCTACCACATAAAATGAGAACCAGGTGTATATATTTATATATGTTTCATCATTATATCCTTACCATTACTAACTCAATTTGTGATTTAATGTCTAGATTCATTACACTTATTGAAAATAATTATTTTCAAATGTTGTTTGTTTGTTAAATATATTATTTTCAAGATTGTTTTGTAAATAGATATTTCCATATCTTCAAATTTGTTATATTATTATTATGTTGTTGTTGTTGTTTTTTTTTACTATGCCTTCATAACCACTTATACCTGTCACAACTAATATAATTTGTCATGGAATATTTATATTAATCATACTTATTGAAAACATTTATTTTTCAATCATCATTTGTTCATTAAATATATTATTTTCAGACTTGTTTTCTAAATATTTTTTTTTTCAAACATTTTAATGAAAAATATTAATAGGTAGTAGATACATACAATTAATATCCAAAAGTTATTTATATGTATTTATACATTAAATAAAATAAATATATGAAAAATATATTCAGGCAAATAATTATGTGGGATGGGGAGAAAATTAGGTAAGTTGGTTAAAGAAAAAAAAAGTTGAAAAATAATAATTTTGAGATATATACAATTAAAAAATATATATAAAATATGAAAGAATGTATAATAACAATAAAAGAGGCTTATCATTCTGATATAAAGAAAGAAGTAAAAAAATATGGTTCATAGAAGTGAGTTATATGTAGGTAATAGGAACATCAATGAACATTTAATATTAAAATATAACATATTAAAAGAAATCAAGATAACCTGTATGAAGAATAAGAAAAAATAAAGATGAAGGTAGCAAAAAGAAATAAGGATGTTTGGTATATATTTAGAGCTTTATAGTAAGAATAGAGAACAGGAGAATAAAATATTTTGAAACTAATAGATAAAGTATATTAAAATGGGATAGAAGAAAAATAAATATATTAATGTTGGAAAAACAATGTTGTGTTTGTATATTGAAAATGTGTAATAGAAGAGATAATTCTGTCTAACATTTTCTTACAATAACTTCTCAGTATGATTTCTATTTATAATTGTTAACAATTTGGATGTACTAGCAAAATGCTTTTTTATGAATTTTTGGACAGTTAAAAAATTTACCCACATTTATTACAGTATAATTTCTATTACTTTTCACTTTAAAAATCCTAGAGCATAAGGGCTAATATTCTCTAATATGGAAACATCAAAGTATGATCGGGCATTTTTAATACAGCTTAAAATAATAAATTATTGTTCTAAGTAAAAAAACAACAACATTATAAGCTTTGTTTGATAACTGCAAATAATTTTAAAAATTCTATAATATTTTTTTTAACTCTAAATTATATATATATATATATAACTCTAAATTATATATATATATATATATATATAATAACAAGTCAGATGTCACATGACTTATATATAGCTTGCACTTACAAATATGTAAAATTAAGAGCGTGCTAATAACTCTAAACAAGCTTTTTTTTTTATTTATGATAAATGCTATTACAAGAGAAGGCATTCAAATCATTTTTATCTTGGATTGTCCCCATCCCCAGACCAGTTTCGACCTATGGGTCTTTTCAGTGAGGAGCTACATTAGATCTAAAAAACCAACTCAAGCAAAGCATTTATCTAAAAGATAATTGTTAGAAGAAGATCTGAAACTTTTAGACATCTACATATCTTTTTACAATTTGTCCCAGCTCCTCACTGAAGAGACCCATAGGTCGAAACCGGTCTGGGGATGGGGACAATCCAAGATAAAAATGATTTGAATGCCTTCTCTTGTAATAGAATTTATCATAAATAAAAAAAAAGCTTGTTTAGAGTTATTAGCACGCTCTTAATTTTACATATTTGTAAGTGCAAGCTATATATAAGTCATGTGACATCTGACTTGTTATTATTACTATTATTATTTTGCTGTTGTGGCTTTAGCTAAATTAAAGAGCTAAGCCTACTAATATATGGAATATCTGAATTAAGTTCAGGCCCATGTGATTTTTTCAGTTGGAGAGCTGACTTTAAAGACATGTAGATGTCTAAAAGTTTCAGATCTTCTTCTAACAATTATCTTTTAGATAAATGCTTTGCTTGAGTTGGTTTTTTAGATCTAATGTCCCAGCTCCTCACTGAAGAGACCCATAGGTCGAAACTGGTCTGGGGATGGGGACAATCCAAGATAAATATGATTTGAATGCCTTCTCTTGTAATAGCATTTATCATAAATAAAAAAAAAAGCTTGTTTAGAGTTATTAGCATGCTCTTAATTTTACATATTTGTAAGTGCAAGCTATATATAAGTCATGTGACATCTGACTTGTTATTATTACTATTATTATTTTGCTGTTGTGGCTTTAGCTAAATTAAAGAGCTAAGCCTACTAATATATGGAATATCTGAATTAAGTTCAGGCCCATATGATTTTTTCAGTTGGAGAGCTGACTTTAAAGACATGTAGATGTCTAAAAGTTTCAGATCTTCTTCTAACAATTATCTTTTAGATAAATGCTTTGCTTGAGTTGGTTTTTTAGATCTAATGTCCCAGCTCCTCACTGAAGAGACCCATAGGTCGAAACCCGTCTTGGGGATGGGGACAATCCAAGATAAAAATGATTTGAATGCCTTCTCTTGTAATAGCATTTATCATAAATAAAAAAAAAAGCTTGTTTAGAGTTATTAGCACGCTCTTAATTTTATATATATATATATATATATATATATATATATATATCTATATATATATATATATATATATATATATAGAAGTTAAATACATCAGCTTTTACATTACAATTTTTTTTTAGAAATTAATCACAATTCTAATTTTGATAATACTAATATACTTGCTAATTTGGAAAAGTGTGATTTGAGAACCATGAGAGAGTCAATTGAAATATTAAAACATCAACTGTTTTAAATAGAACTGGTGAAGCAAAATGTACTTCAGCCTTATGGAGACAACTTATTTTATCTCATTCTTCTAATATAAACTTGAAATTAATTAATGGTGAAACTGAAAAAATTAAACATTTTGTTAATGTATATATTCTGAATGCTTAACTACTTCACACTCAATCTCATTTTTACCTCACACTCAATCTTGTTACTATTTGAGATCTAATGTTTTTTTTTTTTTTTTTGAAAAGTTAACCTTGACAATGGCGGATCATATTTCATCAAAACTTTGGAAATTAATCAAAACTAACACACAGTTTAACCCAAAACTATTTTATTTATATATAAAAATACTAAGTAATCAAAATTAGCAAAAAAAAATTTTCATTCAAGAGGTATTCAGATTATCCTGATATATATATGTTATGAAATATTGTTTCTTCAGTTGGAAAAATAATTTCTTTAGTATGCGTTTTTTTATTATTATTATTTGGGAAAGGTTAGTTAGGAAAAGGTTATTTATATGAGGAAGTCATATGGTTAGGTTTTTAGAATGAGATCATAGAATTCCACTTCATGATCATACATGTAGTAAATTAAGGATATACTACAATTAAGTATGCCAAAATGAATAAATAAATATGTATGGGCTAAATAAAATAAAAATGAAAACACTAATTCTGCAATGCCAATTTAAATCCAGTGATTTTGTAAATTTAATTAATCAAATATTAACAATGTTACACAAAACATATGACTAAATATAAAGCAGATGAATAATGAAAAATTACTAAATATATTTTATAATTATTTTTTTGACAAAACTATGATTTTTTTAAACAATCAAAATATTTGAGAGTTGGACATATTTTTTTTATTTTATTTTGACAGAAACATTCATATTTGTTGTCAAACTGACTCAAGCAAATTATTTCAAGTATTTCAGCAATAATATTCTCCTTCATTTATAAAGTCAAACTTCTCTAATAAAACTCTCTTGAAAGCATAAAGTATTAAATAATAAAAGACTTGCAGACATAATAATTAAAACTATAAATGAGATGTTAATAATCAGCCATAAAGCTAATGTACATGCATTTTGTAGATTTTCAACTATAAATGAATACTCTCACTTTCAAACACAAGATAATTTCTTTGAAAAAAGATAGAATGAATATCTATCATTTTGACCCAACATTTATGTATGGGAAAATCTTAAGCATTAGGAAATGAGAGTGTGAAGATGTTAAATGATCACTTTAAATTACTTTAACTATGCTTGAATGAATGACTCTTGCAAAATTTTTTAGAATTTATGATATGTCATTCTTATTTGTAATTAAATATATGTAAATGAAATATTTATTTTATATAGTGTCATTCATTCAAGCATAGTTAAAGTAATTTAAAGTTATCATTTAACATCTTCACGCTCTCATTTCCAAATGCTTAAGGTTTGCCCATACATAAATGTTTGGGTCAAAAAAATAGATATTCATTCTCTTTTTTTACAAAGACTTTATCTTGTGTTTGAAAGTGAGAGTATTCATTTATGCACAATACACAAAAAAAAATTTTAAAACAATGTAAAATTTATCAAAAACACATTTTAAAAATAAAATTTAGCAAGAACTGGGAACCTTGCATCCATTTTTCTCAAACAATGAATTCAAATTTCCTAAAATTTTATATTCTAAATGTGTATAAATCTTTTATCACTATATATTACTTTGCAAACATTTTAGAAAATATTCATTAATTCCATTATTCAATATAAACAAAAAACTTTTAGATGACAGCATCATAATGATTCACATGTATCAACATTTTTTGTCAAACATAAGGAGATGGATGTAGCTGAAACAACACAGCTATGAAGTGTTTCAAATATTTTATATAGATTTCAACTAGCGTTATGCATTATCCCTATTTAATATATATATATATATATTGTAACCTTGTATTTTACTATTGGGATTAATAGTCATAACAATTAACTGTAAAAAAAGAAATTATTGTTTTGCTGTTATTGTTAAATGAATTAAATCAATCACTGTTATTGGTATAATAGTTGATAATATGATCAAAAATAAAATTAAAATATATGTTATAATACTATCAAATATAATAAATTAGTTTAAAATTATCTAAAATATCTTCCAGATAGACTTTAGTAATTACTGTATACCAAAATGCACGCGTTTCAATTTTTTTTTTTAAAAAAACCCAGTTGATTTTGATTACATCTATAAAGATAGAAATCGCACCCACATAAATTTGAATATTCAAAATAGAAGACATAGACCAACTACAATAAAATCAAATAACTAAAATATTCATCCGATAATTATAAATGTGCGTGCATGAAAGCTTTGTCTTAAAAAAAAAACCGTCAGTTTAAAAAGTTATAAGAGCAAAATGATACCAAAAATTAAAAGAACATTAAAATTTCGTAAAATAATTATTATTTAATATTCAAAGGTTATAAATTATGTATTTGTGAAATAAATAATTGTATATTTTAATGTGGATGACTAATATACTATAAAGTACAATATTAAAATTGTAATATTTTTATCTCCATTTAATATTATGCCATGAAAATTGGCACTTTTGAGACTCTCCAGATCGCTAAACCTGCCTGCTCCTAAAAGTTACCATTAGCAATAGAACAGCTTTTCCTCATACAAGCTTGAATAGCAATGTATTATGGGCTATATTTAATAATATCACTGACCACATGATAGAAAGCTATAAATATAATCCATCTCAAAAATTTCTGTAATCTTTGCTAAATTATAACACAAAAAAAAACTTTGCCAGGTTCAAAGCTAAAAACATGGAGGAGAGAACACTGGTAGATATTTTGCCTATTTGGCAAATTGTTTTTTTCTTCTCATTAACCTAAATGGATAAATTACAACAGCAATAATGATTATTACTAAATATTATTTAAAAGGAAATAAAATTTTAATATTTTAAGTCATTATTGGAATTGCAAAATCACTTATGTGTTATTACTAAACATAATGATATTTCAGTAATCATTCTACTTTTTGTTAAAACTGTAATAATTTGTAAAATAAAGTTGGCTACATTTACCTATGGATTGTTTGAATTGTTACAAATTTCATATTGGTTTATGGATTAATCTACTGTATTTATGCATGAAAATTGACCAAATTTGATTTGAATCAAGGGATTACTCATTATTGGCTAGGTCTTATAGTTTATTAAAAGAGACCTAAATTATAGCTGAATAAATTCAACTTGTTCAAACTAATGGGTTATCCAATTCTTGCATATATGTGTGTAATAAATACCAACTATGAGGATATTTGTTCAATATTGTTTTCTAAAAAATTAAATTATCGATTTGATGGAATAATAAAATTATAATATCAGCCTAAAGGTAATGGCTTTAAATTATTAGCATTATAATTTCAAACTATGCCAGAGACATTATAATATATAGATAAAGTTTTTAAATGGATTAATTGCCACTATAATATAAGCTGGAAAAGAAATAATAAGTGTGATTTATGGAAAATTTTGGAGATTATATACTTGAGATATTTATTATAAATTTTAACTTCCAAATGGATTACTTTAATATGTGAATAGTGTGATAAGTGCATATTATTATAAATATTTATTATTACTATGAGACTACAATAGTATTTGAATATGATTAGAATTGTTTAATATACTCCAATAAATTTTCTGTGAACAGTAATTAGAAACGAGGATTATTAGTAGAGATTATACAATGGATTTATTCTTGATTTGTTTGAATTATACACTTTAAAATTAATTGTTATAAATATAATATTAATAAAGTTCTCAATAGAGTGCTACAGATAACCATATGACTTATTAGTAAGACTGAATATAAGTGTAAGTTAATGTATGGTTTCTCATTAATCCATTAATATTTGTTACATTTTATGGATCCTTGATTTCAGCCTCATATTGTTTGATAATCAGAGGTATCCTAAGTAAGTATATAAATAACCATGGAACATTTTATCTTTTCTATATGCCCAAAATAGGGTTTATATGATATAATTAATAATATACATTAAAGTATTTTTTGGATAGTGATGATTTAAACCTTATGAGTTAGTTGAGATATGCTCCTAACAATATATTACATTTTAAAAGATAGTCTAAGTTATAAAACATAGCAAATCATGCTATGTAGGCATGTAATTGTCAGACTTCATAAAGTCATATAATGGTGGAGAATTTAGTACTGTGTGAACAATTCACTTGCTTGAAAAAGATTAAAGAAATATATAGATAGTGAAAAATAAGATTGTTATTATGCTAATTATTAATATAACAGTATTAAAGGCTATAATAAAACATTTCCACATCCATCTTTAATTAATGAAGTGTAAGCTTGTGGTTAAGACATGTAGAGGTCCCTACCTTTGCCTTTTCAAGTGCACACTCTTGAGGTTTATGGCCTTAATAAATATTACTTAATAAAAATTAGTGGATGAGTCTTGTACAAATCTCTTTAATAGAATGTATTGTTAAGAACATCATTTCATGGATCATACATACAACCATAATTCAGTATTAGAAGTGTTTTATAAAGAAACAAAACAATAAGATTTAAAAACATTGGGTAGAGAACTTTTATTATTAGAAGTATGCTTTTTTATTTATTAATAATTTTATTTTTGTTTATATAGTTGTTATCAATAATAAATTAATTGTTATTTACAATTCACTTGTTTATTATTAATTGGAGTTATTTTCATCATCTACATATTTTAATACAATTAGATCATATGTACACATTATTCAAATAAATTAATTTTCTTTGTTTAATTTGTTTGCATCATTCTTGCTTCCATATACAATTTAAATACACAATTCTTAAGATATGATAAGATACAACAAAATCCCTTTGATATCTTAGTCATATCCAGAACAGATATAATTTTGAATTTAAGGTTATAATTTATTTAATGATGATTGACTAAAATTAATTAAGAATCCTGAGAGAATTACCAACTATTATTATTATTATTAGTAAATAGATAAGTAAGTATATTTTCATTTTAGTTTTAATTTTCATAAAGGATACATTTGAAAATAAATGCATTTCATGCACTTTTCTAAACTGAGCCCTTTTTGCTCTTTCTGAATGTAACTGGATCTGATATATATATAATAAAATATTTTTAATGGATGTTTATGATGGAAATCTTGAATTTGTTGAGTTATCCATATAAAGCAACTTAATTAGAAAGCACTTAACCTAGAACAACTGATACAGGCCAAAAGTCAAAATAAACTGATAGACTGATGCATCCAAAAATAAATCTTTTTTTAATTATAGGTGTAAGAAATCAAAGAGTAATAAACTTTTTAATTTTCTTACTATTTAATAAACCTATTTACAGATAGGTTATATATTGTAATACAATATTTTTAATGGTTGTTTTTAATGGAAATCTTGAATGTTTGAAATTATCAATTTAAATCAACTTAATTGGAAATCACTTAACCTAGAACAACAACCCTAGGCCAAAAGTCAAAGTAAACTGACAGTTGTTCTAGATTAAGTGTTTTCTAATTAAATTGATTTATATGGATAACTCCACATATTCAAGATTTTCTTCAATGACATCAATTAAAAATATTGTATTACAATATATAATCTAACAGTGGGGGGGGGTATTAAGTAGTAAAAAAATTGAGAAATTTGTTATGATTTCTTACACCTATAAATGTAAACTGTAATACTTTTATATCTATATTAAATCTAATTTAAAAGAGAATCTTCTTTTTGGATGCATCAATCTGTCAGTTTTCTTTGATTTTTGGGCTAGGGCAGTTGTTATAAGTTATGTGATTTCTAATTAAGTTGATTTAAATGGATTATTCCACACATTCAAGATTTCCATATATATATATATATATATATATATATAAATTTTTTACCAATACCAATATATATATATATATATATATATATATTGGTATTGGTAAAAAATTTATATCTGCAATAAGAAAAAAAAGATGGAATTATTACTAAAAAAAAGAAATGATATCATGAAATGGGTAGAAGACTTTTATCAAGAATTATATAGTAATAAAGAACAAGAACCTCCTATATCTATTACATCTTCTGAATTGCCCAGAATTTTAAACAAAAAAGTGAGACCTGCAATTAAATGTTTGAAGAAATGAGAGGTTCCATATAATGATGAAATTATAATTGATATATTAAAAGAAGCAGGTGAAGAAATATAATTTTTTTAGCAAAGTTATATACCAAATGTCTAAATGATAAAGATGTACCAGATGATTGGAAGAATGCAGTATTAATATTAATATTTTAAAAAGGTGATAAAGAATATGTTAGAAATTACAGACCTATTAGCCTTTTGCAAGTTTTATACAAAATCTTTACCATGATAATTACAACTTGTCTACAGAGAACATTGGATTTCTACCAACCAAGAGAACAAGCTGGATTTAAAAGTGGTTTTAGTACAGTAGACCATATTTGGGTATTGAGAGAAGTTATAGAAAGGACAAATGAATACAAGTTGCCATTGTGCTTTGGGTTTGTAGATTATGAAAAGGCATTTGATTCTATAAACATTTATTTGTGATTAAAGCATTGGATCATCAAGTTATAGATCCAGGATATTTTTATATTTTAAAGAATATTTATAAAAATGCAACAGCAATAATTAGATTACATAATGATATTAGGAAAGTCAACATTGAGAAGAGTGTAAAGCAGGGTGATTCCATATCTCCAAAACTTTTTACAGCAGTAAAAAGTATTTTGTGGATTAAAATGGGAAGCTAAAGGAGTGAAAGTAAATGGAGATTATTTAAGTCATTTAGATTTTTCAGATGATGTAGTTGTTTTGCAAATAATGCGTTAGAGGTGCAGGAAATGTTGCAGGAGTTATCAGATGAAAGTAGGAAAGTAAGATTAAAGATAAATGTTAAAAAGACTAAAGTAATGTTTAATGGATTTTCTCAAAATATGAAAATAAAAATTGATTATGATGAGTTAGAAGAAGTTAACAGTTACAAATATCTTGGCCAGATTATTAATACAGATGGAAACATAATGGATGAAATTAATCATAGAATTAAACTTGGTTGGAGGGCTTTTGGTAGAAATAACTTGATACTAAAAGGAAATATGCCTATGTGTTTGAAAAGGAATGTTTTTAATAAATATGTTTTACCAGTTCTTACTTACAGATCTGAGACTTGGAAACTTAATAGAAGAGCAATACAGAGACTTCAGACCACTCAAAGAAGTAAAAATTGGTTATTGTGATTGGGGATTGTATTTACAAGACTTCAATTATACTGTTCAGTATTGCCCAGACAAAGACAATGTGGTTGCAGACATGTTAAATAGTAATTTTATTAAATTGAAATGCCAATGCCACAAATTAGAAAATTTATTTGTCACTACTATTTCGCTAACAGCCTAATGATTGCATAGAAGAAGAGCTAAAAAAATTTGAACAATATTAAGTCATGAGATAGTAAATTAAAACTCATTATTAACCAGCTTGTGAGAGAAGTAGAAGTGAGGGAAAACACTCGTTCAATTGTTAATAAACTCTTGTGGCATAAATTAGCAGATTATTTGTTATTTTTCAAAGTCAATAAGGATGATGACAAATTATAATGCATTATCATTCCCAATTATTTAAGGAGAAAACAGATTTATTAATTTTTCTGTTTATATGGCCAATATGGTCTTAGAAAGATAGAGTATGCAGAGTGCAGGCTGTTTTAATGACCTAGGAAGTTTATGTACATACAAGATCATCTACAATCCTGCAAAATCTGTTAAAAACCAAATTTTCAAATTATTGATATTCAGGAAAATTTCAATCAATTTTGCCTAATAAAGCAAACCAAACTTTCAAACCATATGCAGGAAAATTTAATCAATTTTGGCAATTGAATATTATGGATTCCTACCATCATATCATCACTACACATATATTTTGGTGACCTACAATGTATGTATTTTTCAAATATGTTTCAACATACCCTGTATAACTGGTTAACACAAAGACTGTGATTAAAATAATGCAAAACTTCAAATTTCCTTTGGTTAAAATACCTAAAGCCATTTTAATGAATAGACCATACCATCTCATTTATGACTTCAGAATGAAAAAAATTGGTTCAAACTCCAACATATCAAACACACACTGATCTACATTTATCATGCTCATTCTAACCCCTGTGAAAAAGTCATGTGAGAGCTTAGTAGATTGTTTAGGGTGTTCCTAAAAGAAAATCACAGAGACTGGATAAATTGGTTCAAACAAGTGATTTAATATATCAATATGAGTATGCCAGTTTTTCATCCATACAGTTACATTTCAATCATGAAGAACCTACCCTAAACCAAAACTCTTTAGTCTATTATCCAAGATAAAATAGACCACAATCTTGTTAAGCAGAGAGCTAGGATAAAGTTAGCAAAAATGAGTGATAAAATGTAATTTACAAGAACCATTAAGTCAAGTCAATTCCAGATCAGAAACTTTATGTTAATTCAGAGCCCCCTTGTTAGTCATCCATGGAAACACCAATATAATTAACTTCTACAAAGAACCCTAAAGGATAAAAAAAATAGGAGAAAATGCATATATAATTAAAACACTGAATGTGCTGAGAGTGACCTACAATACCGAAAGCTTAGTCCAATGTATCAGGAATTATTATATTAGCTTAATCCAAATCTATCCTAATAAATTCTACCACACTATTTCTAAAGAAGTTTTAAAATAAAATAAATAAGGCTTGATAATCATGTTTGTTATGTTAAGATAGGATTTTATGTTAAAGTAGTTATATATTTGTGTTATTATGTAAACAGTAAAGTTATCTGTTATTTTGTTATGCCTAGTTGTGAGTGATCACGATATTTTTTTTGTTAGAGGGAGGAAGTTGTAAGAATTGAGAGCCTCAATCCTTAACTTCAGTTATCATTAAAAAAAAAGATGAAATAAAATATTTTTTAGCAAATTATTTATTTATTACAATTATCATTTTTATTGACACTTTTAAAGTTAATCTTTTAATTAATTTATCTAAGATTGACGAGATGACAAAATGATGAAAAAAAGTAAAATGTTTGAATTATATTACACATTCTATAAATAATTTTAATAACATAAGTAACTAGAGACATATGTGTGCATTGTTAGTAATTTACATTTTAATTTTGTTATTTATTTATTCAGTCTAAAACATTTATGTTAAAATCACTTATATCATTATTTTATGGAAGTCAACGATATAAAGTGAACACAGATTTAGTTGATTATGGAAAAAAAATAAAGAATAAGTGGCGCATGAAAAATTACATATATACAGAAAAAAAGTAAAATGGAACTAGATTATCGTTCTATTCAGAGTATTAAAGAAGAGATTAACAAAAACTTCAGTCTTATTAATTCTACTTCTACCAATTGAAAAGAAATCTTCATTTATGTTTAATATATCTGGCAAAATGCACTAGAAGCTAAACCACCTATCAGATTTTTTCATCTCATATCTGTATTTTCCATCTTATATCATGGAACATTATTGTCATAAACATGCATAGCTGAAGAATAAAAAATTGTATTAGACAAACATTCCAAACTTGGAGAAGAGGATCAACTTTTTTTGAGTTTGAAAAGCATTTTTCAAAAAAAAAAAAGAAGGAAATATTTGTGACCATCTTCTAATTCATCCCCTTATTTGGTAGGAGCACCATTTAAAATCAATGGAAAGTATTTTTAACTCAAGTGTTCTACAACCAGAGACTTTATAAACTATCTTTAAAAAACAGTTATTCAAACATCAAATCAAAGCAAAAAAAAAAACACTTTTAAAATAATTATCTTTGCTCCCAATAAACACACAAAAAATAACATAGGTAATTGATTTCTCATAACTACTTTAACCAAACTGTAAAAAAAATATATATATTTTCATTTTGCTATATTTTCTTTATACAACCCATAGATAGATTGAATCATAATAACAGCTATCAATTATTATTACTATTACTATTACTACTACTACTACTACTACTACTACTACTACTACTACTACTACTACTACTACTACTACTATTACTACTACTACTACTACTACTACTACTACTACTACTACAACAACAACAACAACTACTACTACTACTATTACTTCTTCTTCTATTATTATTATTATTATTATTATTATTATTATTATTATTATTATTATTATTATTATTATTATTATTATTATTATTATTATTATTATTATTATTATTATTATTATTATTATTATTATTATTATTATTATTATTATTATTATTATTATTATTATTATTATTATTATTATTATTATTACTACTACTACTACTTCTTCTTCTTCTATTATTATTATTATTATAACAACATTATATAACTTACAATATGAACGCATAATGTTAAAACAAAGACTGAGAAATTCTTTACATTTTTGTTAGTAAGTCATGCATCATTCAAGATAACTTATCAGTCCATATATGTAAAGCAAGAAAGAGTCAAACTGTTATTTTTTATATACTTATATTTTAATGGAGCATTCATAAATGTATTATAATTTTGAAGAAAATTTTATTTATTAATTTTTTTTTAAGTTGGGGAGTTAATGTGGATCTCCCAACAAAATAATTTTCAATTATTTTGAAATACTTAAATAATAATAGGTTAGTATTATGATTATGTGTTATGTAAGTATATAGTAGACAACTTTCATTCTAACATTTATGCAATTAATATAAACATCTGAATAACAAAGGTTATTGAGAAACTTAAGTAAAGGCCATTATTGTTTGTTGTTATTTTATTTATTGTTGCGATTTTCATTGATATCACAAATAAAATATGAATTGATTATCATATTCAATGATTAAATTTATTTGAAATTTTTTTAATTTTATTTTATTTTAAAACTACATTACTTATCTGCACTTCTGGGTCACGACACAGCCCATAATTTTGTTGATATATTTACTTTATTCTGAGAATAATGAAATGCTGTTTTGATCATTTGTTTAGGCTTTAAAATCGTATCTATATTATCAAATATCAGTGAATTAATATATTAAAATGAACTCGCTCATATATATATATATATGTGTGTGTTTATTTTATAAGTATAGATTAGATTCAATGAAACATACCCTTAGTTTCTGGATTATGTATTTAACAAGTGTAAAATATTATTAATACATTTTGGTCTTAAAATTTAGATGTTATAAATTTAAAGTACAGAATAATAATAAAATTTAGAGGTATTTCGTTTTATTGTTATTGTTAATTGTATTGCATGATAGTATTAAAAGAGCTATCCTATTCCCATATTAAACATATCTACAATGATTAATATGGGAATAGGATTGCATGATAGTATTAAAAGAGCTACCCTATTCCGATATTAATCATAGCTACAATTCTAGTATAGAAATTAATAAAATTTATCTTTATTACATTTATTCTCCACATATATATATATATATATATATATATATTTATTACATTTATTCTCCACACACATATATATATATTTACTTAGAGTAAAATTTATGTCTGGACTAGGAAAGCTAGAATAATTATTAATCTATTAAATAATCAGTAATAATCATTAATGTGTTTATCTAAAATGAATAATGTTAAAATTGTAAGTGCAGAATGTTTGACACTTGAATAACAAATTGTAATGATCTAGTAAAGATATATAATTTCATATCAGACCAGAAAAAAAAGTAAATAACCACATGATCACCATTTCATATACTTACACATGCTGTTAATAATAGTACAACCTCAAGTGCAAGTCATCATAATCATTGGATGCAAAAAGATTTCTTTATAAAATCTCTATCTAATGATTACTTATTTAACTTCCACAGATTAGTTTCTAATTTGTCATTTTCATCAGTAAAAACCTTGAATTTGAGAGCACTGCATCTAGATCTGGATCTAATGCAACCCCCCAGCAGCCACCTTTACCTATTTTTTAACTATAAAGATGAAATCCCAAGATAAAACATTATAATGTTTCCAACCCAAGATTATTCACCTGTATACTCATATAGATCTGAATTCAGTTCAGCATCTATACATTTTGGTGTTTTTGGTTTTTCAAAAGCACAGCCACCATTATCCTATGGGCAGGATATATATAAAACATCAAAACATCACATGATCAGCATATCATATGCTTACACATGCTGTTAAAAAGAGTATCAAACTCTCTTCATAATAGTATAACCAACTGCAATCCTTCACAATCAATGGACATTGCTGTTGGGTGCATTAGATTGAAAGATCTAAGTGCAGTGCTATTAAATACAAGGGTCCTCACTGATGAAAGCCACAAGCTAGAAACTAATCAGGATATGTTGGTTAAGTAGGCACTAGATAAAGATTTCATACATAAGGTTTTTCTCATTCATTGATTACAAAGGCTTGCACGTGGTGGTACTACTGTATGGAGAGTTTGGTATTCTTATTAACAGCATCTGTAAGCATATAAAATAGTGATCATGTGATGTTTTATGCTTTTATAACTATCCTTCCAAAAGAATAATGGTGACTATGGTTTTTTGCAAAACCAAAGACCAAACTGTATAGATGCTGAACTGAGTTTATATCTATATAACTATACAAATGAATGGACTTGTGTTAAAGACTATAATTTTTTCATCTTGGATTCTTAAATTTATAGTTAAAAAATTGGTAAAATGTATCTGCTGGAAGGTTGCATTAAATTATAAGATCTTGATGCAGTGTCTTTAAATCCAAGACTCCTTACTAATGAAAGCCACAAGCTAGAACCTAGTCAGGAGGGGTGAGTAAACAAGGCACTAGATAAATATTCTATGCACAAACCCTTCTACATCCATTGATTAGCAAAGACTTGCACTTAGTAGCACTACTGTATGGAGAGTTTGATAAGAGAATATACCCAAATGGTAAAATGTCAGTTTGAAGTTATGTAAGAAAGACATAGCAAATATTAGGCACTTGTTAATTGTGTGTAAATGCATACAAGCAGAAAGAGACAAATGATAAAGTTGTGGGAGAATAAATATAAACAAAATAATTATACAGAAATTGGGTTCTTGGTTCTAATGATGGGTTTGTAAAAAGACAAGGGGGATTTAGATATAAAGACCACAGAAGGGACAAAGATAAATTGTGGAAATGGAATGGAGTAGGAATGAGAAGAATATGAAAAAAACTTGGGGTTGTAAATGGAAAAAAAAGGTAATGTGGGTAACAGTTTTCTCTGAGCAGAGAGGCTGAGAGATTTCTGACTCTGAGAAAGGAGAAGCCAAAGTCTATCACAATCCATACTTTTATTAATAGTAAATAATGTTTAATGCAAACAATTTAAAATATAGGGCTAACTATGATATGATAATAAACACTTTATAGTTGAAAGAAACAAAATTTAAAACTATTAATGTTACATTATGTAAACTGTATTTATTATAAGAATTAATTATATATAATTTATAATAAAAGAATTGGAAAAAGTATTTGTAAAATATATTGCCAAGTAAAATCAGAATTGCATAAACTGATCTATTGTAGCAGTAAATAATAGGGAAAAATATGAAAATTCAAAAAATAATTAGAAACAATTAATTAATAGAAGTAAAAAATGCATAGAAATGCAATAACAAAATTTCATATGCTTAATAATAATGTTGGACTCCAAAATACATCCACAAATTGTGAAACCATAAATGGTCATTCAATAAATTTAAAAAAGGCAATAATAATTACTATAGTAATTTCAGAGATAATAGTAATATGAGTCATTTATTTAAAAAAAGCGATGAAGAAAATTGCAATGAACATATACTAAGCAATATTAAGAAACAAACAAGCAGAATTTATCACTCATGCAAAGATATATATTTTCAATTTTTTTTTTTTATCTTAGTGCTTTTTTACCTTATCTCAATCATATCATATATCAAATACTATCAAACTAAATAATAAAATATTTATTAATGTAGATAAATTTTATGACATAAGCAATTTTTAGACTGATTCAGATATTAATAATAGTTATCATAAAGTCACTTTTTTTTTTTTTTGGTGAATATATACATATCACTTTTCAAAAATAATTCATAATCCTTTTAGATTTGATCTTTTTTAAAGACTGTATTTTCAACAATTGTACTTTTTAATAAATTATTTGATAATCTGATAAAAGAAGGATAATTTTAATCTAATTCTTTAGACTTAAAGCATGTATTCAGATCTAATCTGATTAAATATTCATCTTTTCATTTTTTTTCTTTTTGTAGACCATAGTGTAATAAAATTTTTTTACTGGGCCCACCTTTAAGAAGTGGAAGTAATTTAGGTGCAACAATTCTTATTTTTAGAATTAAGAATATGATCTATTATCCAAAAACCTTTTTCAAGTTGATTTTGTTATATTTTTATCAATGCTTTTTGGGAATGTAAAATTTGAATACTGAATTTTTGCTTTGGTAAATAATGTAAAAGGATCAAATATCAAATATGTATTTATACTTTCATTGTATGCTGTAACTTTTTGAGAAATATTTAAATTCTTTTATATTTGTATCAGTCTATCAGTTTACTTTGACTCTTGCCTGGGGTAGTTGTTCTAGGTTAAGTGCTTTCTAATTAAGTTGATTTAAATGGATTACTCTATACATCTAAGATTTCCAAATATATATATATATATATATATATATATATATATTGAACCGGATTGATTTCTGATTCAATGGTTTTATTACTAATGTTAAAATTTCTTATTATTATTTAATAAAAAAAGTACTTGTATTAAAACATATACTCGGTTATATTTAAATAGGGCATTTTAATTTTTGTTTATAGAATTGATTTATATTTAAAATAGTTTACTTTCACTACTTTGTTTATAAAATTGATTTAAAAATACTTTACTTTCACCGCCTGCCTGTTTTAATCAATTTGATTAAAAACAGGCAAGCTTGCTAATTATATATTCCTGTTGCTTTTAGTTTTAATCATTTTTAAAGTTAATTCTAAAAGTCTAAAAGCGGAGATTTAGTTTTGTATTTGTTATTTTGGTTACAATAATTCCTGATTAAAATTCTTAAATTGGATTGAGCGGGAAATTAATATTTGCCCTAACTGAGGTATAGAATATGTTAATAAGAAAGGTTTTTCGCAGGAAATGTAGCGAGGTAACTATAGCCCGCCAGACAGGAGGTAGTTGCTAGATTCTAGAGATTAAGACAAGGTTTTTAAGAGTGCTTGGTTCAGCTTGTGATTTTTCTAGGAGGCTTTAGAATTAATCTGTGGAACTTCATATGAATATCAGTTTGAACATTTAAGAGATTTTTCAAATTCACCTTCGCGATGTCAACAAACACTGCTATACGTATTGGAAACCTTAAGATGCAGTGCTAATTCAAATAAGGACGAGACTCAGGCTCCAAGCTGTTCTTCAACCATGACATAAAACTCTGACATAGCCAGATTCCCAATTTGCCTCAACACTTGCCTTTGTCATTAAGAGAAAGTGCCTGAAAGATGAACTATTATCAAAAGTGCATACTCATCATGAAATCACTAGAAGTCTGCCTTACCATAAGCTAAACTTTTTCTTATTCTAGCCAGGGTAAATAAATTGTGTTTAATTTAATCTCCACTCAATCTAATGATAAATATGTTTTAAAGTGGTATTAATTATTTTTAATTATTTATTATCTTCATGTACTTTTTCTAGTATTTAAAGTGTGTCTTGCGATCTTAGTTTTAAGATTCCAAGTTTGTCTGCAATTTTCATTTATTAGGTGGTGCATTAGGAGACTGTATTTTATATGTTTAATATATACCTCATTATTTCATTAACTATTACAAAATGCATTGGCAGTTTTCGTAATTTTTATTTATTCACCTGCCCTTAGTTGTAACATAAAGAATCTTTAAGCATGTTTCGTTTGCGCATTTGTGCAAACAACAAAATCTTTTTGCTGGCTACTTGTCAGGTTACTTCTTTGGGTTGTATGAAAGTAATCATTTCTTTCTAGATTATGTAAGATCGTAATCAAATATCTTTTGCTGTCTTGTATGTGAGACCAACCACATTTACTTTGAATATAGTATTACGCGCAGCAGTCTTGTGGCGTTTTAACAACAGTAGTTAGAATACTACTGCTCAAATGTCCGCACTGGTTTCATTGATTTCTGGTGGGACAGTAACTGTCTGATCATCTCTGATTCAGAAAGCTAGAGTTGTTGTTTGTTTTTGTAATTTTACAACTGGCCAGCAAGAAGATATTATTCTAACCATTTCTTATATTTTAGGTGAGAGAATTTTGCTACCAAAATGTTTAATGTCTTCATGTTTGTCATACTCTTATGCACTCTCTGGTAAATATGCGTATGTTAATATAAGCCACTTTTGTCTTCATGGCTCGATGTCTTTACTCTATTGTCCAACTTTTAATAAAATTAATAAATTGTTTAAATTTATTTGGCTGACGTTTCTCTTTGTGCTTTTATTCTCAACTGTCTAAACAATATTTAAGATATCTTGTTTCTCCCTGAGTTTAGTCCGGTGCATTCAGGTTCACATATCCTGTCCACCTTTAAAATAAATGTCTAGTTCCAACTTTCAGACTAGTCGCACCCTGTGGTCAGTTTATGCAAATCTTAAAGCATTCTCCCATTACATATATAGTCATTTTTAGCGCATCCAATGTGGAGCTCCGAGTTTTCAAGCCCATGTGAGATTTTGTTTAGACAGTTGAGAAAAATTTCAGGTGTAAGAGGCAAGATATAGTAGGCGGGATCAGTTTGTTTTGGTTATGGCATGTATTGTTAGAGCAGTTTGGTAGAACAGGGTTTCATCTTTTTCATATGACATAAATAATAAATAGAGTTTTGTTTTTGTTGTTTAAAAAAAATGTTCAAAGTTAATTTTCGAATTTAAAAGTAGTAAAAATAGTTTGTTGTCTTCTTGCATATAAATAAATAGCATTTTATTTGCCTTGAGATTTTTTGTTTTAAAAAAAAAAGTTAGTATAGCGAGTTAGCCTTGTGTAAAAATGGAAGGTAAAGAAGAAGGTGACCAGCCGGCAGGTTTGGAAGAGAGCCCTGTTTCATTTAAATACCCCCAGATAGTAAAAGAAGAAAAGAGTGAGACACAGATGATGATAAAGTTGGTAATAGAAATGAAACAAAGTCAGTAAGCCAAGATGAAAGAAATATGATAAGAGTTGCTAGAAATAAAACAGAGTCAACAAACAATATTGGGGGGGGGTGCTGAGAGCAGAAATGAAAGAAATGAGAATGAAATGACAGGAAGAGTAGAAGAAACTCCGGAAGTACAAAAAGAAGTGGAGATGGAAAAGGATTTGAAAAATGAGATGAGTAAAGAGAGTCAGGAAGTAGAAAAGTGGTCATAAAAGATATAAAAATTGAAGTAGCACAGGATAGTACTAAGACAGAGAGAGTGGAAATAAAGTTTGAAATAAGTAGAGATAGGAGAGAGATAGATAGTGTAGTGGAGAAAGATCTTGGAGTCAGTTATAAGTTAGGGGTTGAAAATAGTGTAAAAGAGTTACCTCAAGAGGTTAAAAATGAGTTGAGAACAATAACAGTTAGTGGTGAACAGGGATTTAAAACTAAAAAAAGAGTTAAGGAAAAGTTTTCGAAATACGATTTTAAAGTAAAAATAAAAGCCATTTATAAAGCAATCGTACTCAAGTCACATAAAAAGTCTGTAGAAAATGAAGTTTTGCCATGTACTAGTGTTGATTTGATCAAGAATAAAGTAGGAAAATATGAAAAATTGAGAAGTTTCATTAAGAAAAAGGTTCAGGTATATATGCTAGAAAGCAAAACAGAATGGGCAAAATACAAGATAAAATTTTATAAGCTAAAAAGAGACAAGTGGGTGAAAGTAGGCCATGTCAAAAAGTTGGTAATAGGAGTAAAAGAACCACTGGACAAAAGTTAAAAGTTTATCTTTTAGAAGTCGGACGGATTGTTTTAAAACAAACAAATAAAAAAAAAACATTTTTTTTTGTTAACGATTTATGAGAATGGATAAGTGTCTGAAATGAAATATTGTTTTGGTTTTTCATGAGTGAGAGGCAAACGTTCAGCTGAATTGGTAGGGGTAGTTTTTGAAATGTTTATAGTTTTAAAAAAAAGTTGCAGGAATGTTTTTTTTTTTTGATCGCATATTGAGGCAGTTGAACCGGATTGATTTCTGATTAATTGGTTTTATTACTAATGTTAAAATTTCTTATTATTATTTAATAAAAAAAAAGTACTTGTATTAAAACATATACTTGGTTATATTTAAATAGGGCATTTTAATTTTTGTTTATAGAATTGATTTATATTTAAAATAGTTTACTTTCACTACTTTGTTTATAAAATTGCTTTAAAAATACTTGACTTTTACCACCTGTTCTAATCAATTTGATTAAAAACAGGCAAGCATGCTAATTATATATTCCTGTTGCTTTTATTTTTAATCATTTTTAAAGTTAATTCTAAAGTCTAAAAGTGGAGATTTAGGTTTGTATTTGTTATTTTGGTTACAATAATTCCTGGTTGGAATTCTTAAATTGGATTGAGCGGGAAATTAATATTTGCCCTAACTGAGGTATAGAATTTGTTAATAAGAAAGGTTTTTCGCAGGAAATGTAGCGAGGTAACTATAGCCTGCCAGAAAGGAGGTAGTTGCTAGATTCTAGAGATTAAGACAAGGTTTTTAAGAGTGCTGGGTTCCGCTTCTGATTTTTCTAGGAGGCTTTAGGATAAATCTGTGAAACTTCATATGAATAGCAGATTGAACATTAAGAGATTTTTCAAATTCACCTTCGTGATCTCAACAAACGCTGCTATACATATTGGAAACCTTAAGATGCAGTGCTAATTCAAATAAGGACAAGCCTCAGGCTCCAAGCTGTTCTTCAGTCATGCAATAAAACTCTGACATAGCCAGATTCCCAATTTTCTTTGACACTTGCCTTTGTCATTGAGAGAAATCACCTGAAAGATGAACTATTATCAAAAGTGCGCACTCGTCACGAAATCACTAGAACTCTGTCTTACCATAAGCTAAACTTTTTTTTATTTTAGCCAGGGTAAATAAATTGCATTTAATTAAATCTCCACTCAGTCTAATGATAAGTATGTTTTAAAATGGTATTAATTATTTTTAATTATTTATTATCTGTATGTACTTTTTCTAGTACTTAAAGTGTGTCTTGGGATCTTAGTTTTAAGATTCCAAGTTTGTCTGCAATTTTTGTTTATCAGGCGGTGCATTAGAAGATTGTATTTTATATGTTTAATATATACCTGATTATTTCATTAACTATTACAAAATGCATTGGCAGTTTTCGTAATTTTTATTTATCAACCTGCCTTTAGTTGTAAAATAAAAAATCTTTAAGCATGTTTCCTTTGCGCTTTTTGTGCCAACAACAAAATCTTTTTGCTGGCTATTTGTCAGGTTATTTCTTCGGGTTGTATGAAAGTAGTCATTTTTTTCTGGATTACATAAAATTGTAATCAAATATCTTTTGCTGTCTTGTATGTGAGATCAACCATGTTTACTTTGAATGTAGTATTACGCGCAGCAGTCCTGCGGCATTTTAATGACAGTAGTTAGAATACTACTGCTTGAACATCTGCACTGGTTTCATTGATTTCCGGCGGGACATTAACTGTTTTATTATCTCTGATTCAGAAAGCTAGAGTTGTTGTTTGTTTTTGTAATTTTACAACTGGCCAGCAAGAAGATATTATCCTAACCATTTCTTATATTTTAGGTGAGAGAATTTTGCTACCAAAATGTTTAATGTCTTCATGTTTGTCGTGCTTTTGTGCACTCTCTGGTAAATATGCGTATGTTAATATAAGCCACTTTTGTATTCATGGCTTGATGTCTTTACTCTAGTGTCCAACTTTTAATAAAATTAATAAATTGTTTAAATTTATTTGGCTGACATTTGTCTTTGTGCTCTTATTCTCAACTGTCTAAACAATATTTAAGATTTCTTGTTTCTCCCTGAGTTTAGTCTGGTGCATTCAGGTTCGCATATCCTGTCCACCCTTAAAATAAATGTCTAGTTCCGATTTTCAGACTAGTGGCACCCTGTGGTCAGTATATGTGACTCTTAAAGCATTCTCCCGTTATAATATATATATATATATATATATATATATATATATATATGCGGGACAGGATATATATATAGGTACAATATATATATATATATATTGTACCTGCATTTCCCTATTATCCACTTATACATTTCAATCTGGTGTACAGATTAAGCTTGAAAAATCATATATCAGGTTAGGGTACTAATCTTAATATAGATATAAATTTTATAACTTAAATTTCCAGAATATACTATTAATTCAGCATGGTTTCAAAGCATTGTTTATTTTGTTTCCATGCTGAGAGACATTAAGATGGCTGCTATATACCTTTGAAAGGCATTATTACAATACCTTTACACGCCACTTCCCAGGAGAGAAGATTCCCCCCTTGGAACGATACACAGCACCCATCCATTAAATCAAACCAATAGGTTTAATTAACATATTATTGGGATATCAAAATAACTACTGCCTGATATAGTAGTGTTCCATAATGCTAAGCTCAGCTTTTTTTATCTCAGGTTATAAAATAAAAGAAATTTAAAGCTGCCCTCGGAAATGTACATTCTTATTAAAAAGACAAAAGAATAGTTAACAAAACACACACATGTCATGGAATAACTTAAATAAAATATTTATTCACTTGCACATAAATAAATAATGATTAAACCCCATTACCCATCACTGATTACAAAAAATAAATGAAAAATATTATATGTGATTAAACTGTACCCCATTAATTTGTATACATAAAAAAATGTTTGTTTGGGTGAAGTGGTCTGAGTTCCATATCCACACATTTATTTTAAGCAATATGACAAAAAACAAAACTATTATTATCAAATACTCAGTCGTACATGTATGATTCTTTCTGCATTCCTTCCACAATTTTTTATTTTGAAAATTGTGTGTTATCATACATGTAAGCATACAAAGAAATAAAATAAACCATTATTTTATGCATCTTATCTTGACTTTATTGATGCATATCTAAATTGTTGAAACATGAAGGCAATATAAGGTTAGATACACATACTCGTCGAATATTTTGTAATTTTAAGCTAAATGTTGAAGAATGATTAATTTAAAGAATTCTGCATACATGCATTACCGAAATATCAATTAATTTAGCTGAGTGATTATATTTTAAACATATTACAAATGTGTTACATAAATATTTAATAGTATTTGAGAAACAATATCAAGTAATTAAAATTAAATAAATTTTACACTATGGAGTCTGGAGATTTCTTCCAGACTTGTGACTTCTGGACATGCTATATACATCTGTCTCACAGGGTGAGAATGACCTCATTCTTTTATTATATTAGTATGATGATCTTCATTGTTATTATATTAGTCTGGTGATCTTCATCATCCTTACTGACTGGACCTGGGTGGCTACATTTTGGTGGCTGGAAAAAGTGGGATGGGTGCACTGAAGCAGGCTTTTACTCCATGACTGTCACATTAGCTGATATAGGAATTCTATCCATCTTGAGTTGGCTTATTTCTGTGGTACTCACATGAAAACTGCTACTTTAATGGATTTCAAAAAAGATTTGATTGTATGTTCTTTCTTTTATTTTAATATATTGTTAACAGTTCCATTTATTCTTCTGGATTAAGCCCTGATTATGATGCCAAAACAGCATACAACTGGAAACAACAGGGGATCAAAAGCAATGCCAAGATTTTAGTAATCTTAAATCTCTTCCATATTGACCATAACCATCACCATTAAATTATTGAGTCAGTATTCAAAGCACTGATAGTCCTCATAGGTGACATTTGCTTTGATTTTGGATTGATAATTAAATGTGGGGATTTTTTTCTTTCTGACTGATTTATGACTGCTGGAACAATTTACTGCCAGAATGATTAACTTTGAATCATTGATTGTTGGACTGGATATTCACTGATGGTTTCTGCATGAACAGACCTACTACCACTGGTTGTTCCCAGAAAAATTATAATCTAATTTCTCTGTTTAATAGCTAACTTCATCATCAAAAATTGAATTCTAATCTTGCCTGACCACACCTGGTGAGCAGTATATATACCACCTCCAATATCAGTCAATTTGAATACCCCCTTTACATATTGCCCCAAGCTTTTCTTTTGAAAGCTAATTAATTTAAGAAAAACACATTCTTTCCAATTACTGAATTTCATTCTTAATTAATTATATATTCTTTTTAATTTTATCAATTCGAATTCAGATCACTCAACTGAAAACTATCAGTTTTATATAAAAAAAATAATTACAAAAAAAAGATTTCTTTATATTAGAAATTGAAAATTAAAAATACCTTTACAACAATAACAAGATTTTTCTATCCCTGCCTTGGCATCAGGATTCTTCAAACTCTTTTGTTTAGAAAATGAGAGCACAAGGCAGGATGACCATTAACTAATTAGTTCTCTTTGATTTTTAGCAAAACAATGGTCATCTTAATTTCTTCTAATCTATTAAATCTAAAAAAGTTTGCTAATTTTTTAGCTGCATTGGAACATTTAGTTACATTTAATTATTACAATATTTTGTTTTTTATTCAATTATAACATGTTTGAACACGTAAATAACTTTTCAAAAGAAATATTAAGAAAAATTATACATATAAGATGTTTACATTTATTACTACAACAAAAATAAATAATAATTAAAAAAAAAATATTGTACCATATAGAATAATATGCGTCAATTTACAACTTTTGAGAGTATGTGTGTGGGTAAGAAATATATATATATAGACCGACTTCATCCATTTTATACTATGTTTATCATAGCTACATAATTTAATAATTTTGTTTAATATAATAGAGCTGTAGCTTTACTTACAGCATTTAGTGCATCACACTTTTAGAGAGCCTGGCACAATATATATATATGTAAGACATTTTGCGGGTTCATCCGTGTTAAAAAATTTAAATATTGATATATATATATATACATAGTGATCCGCACAAATAAAATAATATATGCTTCTTCCAGTTTAGATTTTTTATTACAAATTCAGTATGTAATTTTAATAAGTATAATAATATTATATAACGTTTTGTTAATGTAAAAATAATCTGTTTCACAACAGTCCATTTAAACTAATTTTTAGTTACATAAAAATTGCTTCCATAAGAAACATAAAACGTTTTGATATATTCAGATATAGATTCAACTAAATAAAAAGACTTCCAATCAGAAAACACATACATGCTTTTATTTATTATATTGTTGTGTATACTATTATCTAACATATTGGCTTTAATTTTTTAATATTTTCTAAAACTGACATATACTTACAACAACACTTTTTTAATTCGAGTTTTTAATCTATGATCGTAAGATTTTCTACATAATCTTGTTTGCATGTCATATAATGCTTATCACCATCGGACAGTATTTTTTTTTTGATATAGGAATAAAAATTTAATTAGTTTAATTTGATTATTGATTTATATTGAGATTTCTGTAAAATTTCTGATGCAATGCTATCTTTTTAATTATCTTATCTTTTGGCTTAAGATTTTAAGACTATTCTAACTTTGTCTCTCATTCTTAAATGTCCTTTAATATAGGACATCATCAAAATTTTTTCATAGATATTCAAGTGATGTAGGCTATCTGAATATCATTTTCCCTCACTGTTGATCTTTATTTCAGTTAAAATCTGTCCATTGACATTTTCAAAGTGTGTAATTGTAAAAAAAGAACATTCAGTTACTTTCATATATCTCTAGATAATAGGTTTTATTTTTTAAAACTTGGCAAAAATTGCTTTTATCTTTTCAGAGAATTTCTGTCTTTTTATTTTTATTTTCAGATTTTTCTTTATATTGTTTCCTCATTTGTTTTTATGGTTCATTGATAATTTCATATAAAATATCAAGTAAATTTTGGTTTTAATTCTAAAGGCACCATTTATATTATATAAATAATCAATCATATATATTGGTAATTACATATATTATTTGAGATTTATCAAATGTGTAATGAAAGTTTGTATTTTTTTTAAAGTTTTATTCGCAATTTACATAAATAATTCATTATCTGTTTTACAATTTTCTTTTATCCATGATGCCAAGAAAAAAATCCGTCAAGAAAGAAAATTTTTTATTAAACGAAAATTTATCAGTAATACAGACAAAATATCTAAGCATTTACTGAAATACATATTCAAAACTATTATTATAAGCTAAAAGATTAAGGCTTTTAAAGTAAAATTTATTTTTAAAAATTAATATTATTTAACTTTATTTAGAAAAATATATTTAAAAAAAAAATCATTAGGTTACTTTTTATATAAAAAGAAAAAACATTAGTGATGATAAAAAATATCTGATCGTTTATTGATAAACTAAATAAAATTAAGATAAAAACTTTTCATTTTAGATAAACTGTAATGAAACTATTTTTCACTTCAGATATTATATTTTGAATACAATCTGCTGTTATTTATATTTCTTGTTCTAAGTATGAGAGGGTGAGCATCAAAACTTAATGTATATGAACTTTTAACAGAGTATGTCATTTGTGAATATTTAATTAGCAATAGGCCCACAACATGACTATGAAGCATCTTTGTGCAAGGTACATTTTATTGCCCCTCCCCACCATTCTATGAAATAAAATATCCTTTCCCAGTGTTTTCTCAAAAAAAAAAAAAAACCTGAAAATATAGGTTTAGTCATTTAATGTGTTTTGGTAAATATATTATGTGATTATTCATTTATTTCTATAAAATAAACACATTGATTAGAACAAGTGCTAAAATAAAACATATTAATTAGACTTGCCATGCCATCTTGTTTAGAAATCTTTTCATTAAATATTTTTAAATAAATCAGTATACATGTAAAATTAAAATAATGGAAATGGAAACATTATACTGCTCTACTTGGGCTGCCTCTGATTAAAATTATATAAGTAATTATATAATAGATAATTTACTTATCTGTATATTAAAATATTGTGTGCATCCAGAATATGATTGTTTGGAAGCTTCAAACTTCATAGCAAGGGTCAAAGAGAGTTTGTCACCTGATCTTTATCTCCATTATTTTTTAGCCAGTATTTATATCAACTTTAACCAGCAGGTTAGTAATTTATAAAAAGTAGTAGCTTGTTTGAAAATTTATTGAAAATCTCTCATGTATAATCTTATTCAGGTTTTCTATTAACAAAATAATATTTCTTTAAAAATAATATATTTACACAAATACTACTATTTAATTTTTATCTGATATTATTTCACTATCAAAACCTATAATTTATTATATATAATAATCTGATATTTTAAATTTTTTTACTTACATTGTTCTTAAGGTTACAATCTTAGTAAATATTACTTACATTGATTATATTTTATCAGGACCACCAAAGTAGATTAATGTTAAATAAAATAGTAAATACAAGTCTTACATGACATTAACACCTTCTTACTGAAAGGAAGATTGTTTTTCAAATCCAGTCATTATTTTCAATTCAGAATTTTCTTGATACAAAACTTGTTTATGTTTTGTAATAAGAAGAGAATAAACCTTTGGTTTATAAATATAATTAGACTGTATATTACAATAAAATACTTTCACTTGCTTTCATTCAATAATAAAATTTATCCTTGAAATTTATTAAAAATTAAGTAATTTAACATGCAATAATATCTTTTTTAAAATTATGTTTTTTATTCATTGTTCTTCTTAGATTTGAACCATCGTATGGATTATGAATCAATTGCAAGTTTTTAGCTAAAGAAGGGTCCAAGATTGTTTAATAAAGTGTATAAAAAGATAACATGTTATCTATAAAACAAATACCATAATTATTAAAAGTAGGAAAAGCTATTTAACAGGAGATAATAGCATATATATATATATATATATATATATATATGCTATTATCTAATGATGTTATATATATATATATATATATAACATCATTAAAAATGTTAGCACAATCCAATGTGGAACCCAGATTTGAAATTTCAGGGAAAGACCCTCTACCAATACTCTCAAGTAGACAATACATTTAAAACTTGTAAAACATTAATGATAAAGATAATTTCATCATATGTAGAAGTATTGTCATTATGACACTATTTTTAAAACAAGTTTTATTTTAAGTAATAATAAGATGCTACTTTTTATATAAATTAGGATATTTTAAAATGATTTGCAATGTTAACATTTTTATTTACATAATTTTTATTAATTATACTGACAAAAGAGCAGTGGCCTGTTCAGTTTTGTGTAATGGTAGTGTATATATGAAATACATTTTGAAGCCACAGCAACTGCCATAATAAGTTTAAATAAATAAATATTTTTTTTATGTTGTTTCTACAAATAAAGTGATTTGGAAATCTAAGCATTTACATGTACGTTTTATTAATTATCACAATGAAATGGCATCAGTCTATTTGGTTTAGTATCTCTGTAGTATATTTCAAGTTTGTGCCTAGAAATTTGAAGCCCAGTTATTTTCACAAATAAGTGTAAGTAAAAAAGTATTCCTCCTATATTTAAATAAAAAATATTTGTATTCAGAACATATTTTTAATGATAAAATTATTCAAAAATGCTAAAAGTTTAATTTTACATATAAATTTTATTAATTATATTGGTGTTTTGATGCTCCAGTCATGAAGCATCTTCATTCTCCACACAATTTGCACACCCACACTATGTGGTACTGACTAATAATATAAAAGTTTACTGCCACTATTCAATATTATCTGTTCTTTTTGAAAGAGTTTGGAATTTTGACAGAGTATTCTAAATGTTGATATTAAATCTTGATGGTTATTTATATAGAAGAATTAATCTTGCAGTGCATTCTCAAAATGATTAACAAGGGATAAAGATTTATTATTTATTTTAGTTACTTTGTCTAGGATAAAATACAAAGAAATTTGTAAGAAAATGTTTAAATTATTTTTATAATATACACTGTGCTAAATATTTTCATCTTTTTGATCATATATATTGCTTCAATTTTATTTTGTAAGATAATAAAGACAAGGCTCACTAAAAACATATATATTGCATAACTAGGAAAATAAATTAGTTATGATACTAAATGTTTCCTCAATGTGTTAGCTGTCATACAATGTTTTTAATTTCAAATAATCAAAATTAACTGATGTTTTGCAGCTAAATCATAAAAAAATATGGTTATGTTATTTGTATGAGCTTATACACCTTTTAGATATAAAATGATCTTTATCATTTTTTTGCTATTCAAATTTTTTTTTCTCTTTGTTACAAATAACTTCTTCCCTATAGTGCTCTACTGCATACAGTCTTGCTTCACCATCTTACTTTCAACAGTGCACAAAATTATTTATTGGGATTCTTTGAATATCTCATGGTTATTTTTATAAGTACTTACTCAATACATGTTCTATATAGTTGTTATCTTCAAGAACTTTTTCAATGAAATTCATTTTTTGTTTTACATTACATAATGTAATGATGATGTCCACAGTTTTTTAAATATTTCTACTTTAAATATACTCAGACATTAAAGCTATTTTAGTTTCACTTTTATTAGATGTGATGAATTATATAACTCTTTTTAAATATAACTGCATTTCTTCTAAAATAACTCGAATGATACTTTTAAATTTGACTTTTCCAACTAAACAAGCAAAACTAACTTAAAGTTTAATACATAAAGTTAATTCAGAAATATAAATATTTACATTTAAACTTTATTAATTATCGCAGCAAAATGACACCAATTCTGTTTGGTTTAGTGCAATTGTAAACAAAACCTTTGCTGCTACTAGAAAGTCACTTGCTTCACAGCTCTCATAAAAAGGCTTTGAAAAGTTAGTTTTACTGCAATTAAAGATATTCCTTATATGAATTTGTTCTTTTAAAGAACATTTTTTGCTCTTTATATGCTTTTTCATTCTCAATTCTCAGTTTTAGTGCACTTTTTTCTTTATTTTCCTGTATCTACCTTGTGCTCAAATACAATTAAGGACCATCCCCCCTTGTTTAAGGGATAGTTTGATAGTTTTATAGATCATAGAGGGTTTTATTTTCTCTTAGACTCTTGAATCAATTTCTTATTCCATTTCTTTTATCACTCAAAATATTTTAATAAGTTTTTTGTGTGGTGTTTCAGTTATTTAGATCACTTTTAACGATCTTTGTCTTTTATACCCCCCTGTAGTAACAAACAGCCTAAAATTCTACTCAATTTTTGCTCTAGGCAACTAAAATTAACATTAATAACTTCTCCACTGAGGATTTGTTTCGGTTTTTAAATCAAATTTTTTAGTTTCTCACTTTAAAATTCTTTTCTTTATATAATTTTTTATTGTCCCAAACAGTTTAAAGATGGTCACTGCCCCTAGTGGGGAAAATGTGCTAAAACATAATTCACATCAACAGAGACCTTCAATACTTCCAAAAATTTTATCCAAATTCCAATTTCAAACAATTCTCAACTAAAGACACATCACAAAAGAACCTAATCCAAGGTCTTCAACTTTTTTCTCTCTGAATTTTCTTCATTTACAGGCTGAGCCTTTGCCCATCAAAGGTAAAAAGCAATCCAAAAAAAAAAACAATCCAAGCAATCATAATGTGGCTCCAAGTACAATTGGAAACACTAAAATTTCCTCACCTATGGAGGGTAATCAGCCTATTACATCTAAGCACAATTCAGAATCCTCCTCATCCATTTCTGAAATCTCTAAAAACTTACCACACAATAATTACTTCAAAGCTGATGTTATTCATGATTCCCCATTTCAATCTACCAGTGCAAACAAATCTGCCAACATTGCTCCCATAACTATTAGTTACACTATGAGTCATCCTTTAACAACCAACTTTCCATAACTTGCTCCCTAAAACTACAGCAATATATCACTATTACCTACACTCAGGCTGGAATCATCACCTTACCAAAAAATCCCAACATAACCACTCCACAAACACACCAATCCAAACTCCTTCAATGTCTATGAAGCCTTGATAAGGACAATCCTAACAATCACCAACCAGTCACCTCAGCAATCCTCATTCATACTAAACAACTCACACCAGAGAATCACACTGTTATCTCAGAACAATTTAATCACACAGTTCCACTGCTTCTCTTCAAGTCACTTCATTGTTACCAGAGTGACAGTTTGGTCATTCTGGCAGTTACAGATTTACACTGTGGACTCCCCAAATTCTTAGAACAGCAGCTTTATGATCTTATCAAACTTCATAATCTAACTGATAGTATACATAAAATTCTCACCCTTCCAAATGACCAATACATTGCAATACAGTTTCACAACACAATACAAAAACAAGCTTTCAAAAATAGATTCATATTTTTACACAATATATTCTTGGTTGCAATAGACACCAATAGGTCATCCATACTCAGGGAATTATCACATAGGAATGGAAAGGCTGCACCTACAGAAATATTTTGAGGCATTTGGACAAGTGATCTCATTGAGCACCTTAGGGATCTTCTCAATCATAGCCTCACCTTCCCCAACATGGCCTCATTTCAATTGTCTCTAAAAGTTTTTTTTCCTGGAAGTATTCCCACAGCAATAGCAGTGGATCTATTGCATTTGATCATCTCAATTAAGGGGATCAGGCCTCAATACTTTATTTGCAATGATTGCAACCATCTCATTTGGACTGCCCTACAAAGATATGCAATACTGACAGAAGAAAAAGGGTCTACACAACATCTGTACTCCTGGCAACTTCAACACACATAAACTTCCTCCCCCAGCTAACCTCCCTCCTCTGACTGATGCTAATTCAATCTTTCAGCATTCATCCACTGTCATACCTTCTAGTAAGATTCGATTGCCTTCTGGGTCACATAATTTTGGTTAACTCAAGCCCACCACTCCCTGATACAGCTGCACCACATGACCCTCCCTCCTTGATGAACATGTGCACTAACTCAACCTCAGAAATCATCATACCTGAGTCTACCCACTCTGGCCCTTACACCATGAACAACAAACCTCAAGAGTGTGCACACACTAACCCATAGGATAGTGACACCAACTCTGATGGGAAGAACTACATCATTGACCTTCCCAGTGAAACCATAATAGAACCTTCTCTCTGACCCAGGGCAACTATCAGACACACAGAATGTACAAGGACAAAAGAGCATTTTCAGTGGAAAATTCTCTGGTTTCAATGTCAGCCTCCTCCCTTTCTGCTCTCTCATCATCCTCTGTTCAAATCCTCTCAGATAGTGGTTTAGCATGACAGAAGAACATGTACCTCACTTTTCTCCCAGCCCAGTAAAAATCTCCACTTTTCTACTCTTTTTCCATTATTTTTTTCCATCTGGAAGTCACCCTATGCCTATCTCTACTGTTGGTTTAAATATTTGGGGACTAAACAATCCATAGGCTCCTCATTCTCAAATGCTGGTTTGAACTCAACTCTCCCAATATCCTTCCTTGCAAAACTTCACCCTATGCCTATCTCTACTGTTGGTTTAAATATTTGGGGACTAAACAATCCATAGGCTCCTCATTCTCAAATGCTGGTTTGAACTCAACTCTCCCAATATCCTTCCTTGCAAAACTAAAATATGCACTCATTTTAACTACAGGATTTATTCCACTTTGTCCACCTTCAATTTATTCCAAATATTCCACTGCTTGTCATCTACTAAAGGATTCACCCTTCTTATTAACGAAAATGCTCCCATCACGTTTTCATTCTACATCTTGACACTCACTTTATTATCTTAGAGGTACAATTTGGCCACTTCAGATGTTTTATGATCTACTTATATCTACCCTCCAATGATACACTCATTAAATCTATTATCCACCAAATCAAGTATATCACAGCTGCCATCTCCCTTCCATGCTTCTTCTGGGTTATTTCAACATGAGCTACCAGTCCTTTACAAACAAATATCTACATCCCTTCTCCAGGGAAATAATGTGTGACCAGTCTCATTGATTCAACATTCTTCTCTCCTGATAACCATTTTATGATTGAATCAGCCCAACTGCACACCATACCTTTTTAGATCATAAAGCATTATATCTGTATCTTGACATTGATTTTGGCTCTCCAGCAAACTTTGGCCTCAAAAGAACAGTACAATTCTTCAACAAGCAAAACACACCATTAGCACTGCATTCAGAAATTTATATATACCTTCATAAAATCAATATCCTTCCAATGGAGCACATCTCTGCATGGATGGCATTTGTGGAAATCCTGCAAGCCATCATCCACAAATACACCTAAAATACCTGAAGTTCGATCAAGTTGCTGGCTGCAATGGACAAAATTGCAGAGCAAGTGAATGATCAGGAGAGTGGGCCATTAGACATTCACTCCATCATCCAACTAAAAATCAATACTGTGATACCAAAAGGGCTTTGGATGAGTACATCTCAGTCAAATGTACCCAGAGCTATTGGGGGAATCAGTATTGTTTGACCAGAAGTTACCTTAGGTGGGGTTTTGGTTTCCACAGAAAGAAAACCACCCCTTGTCCATCATGATTGGTAACAAATCCTATTAAGGTCAGGAATTGCTTCCTCTTTTGAGAAACCATTACAAGCATATGCTTCTCAAAGCTGGCATCCATCCTTTCACTATACCATCAACCTCAGAGGTCAATCATCACTCAGGCTACACTATTTAACAGACGGACAAGTTTCCCTGACCAGTTTCACTCTTGTCCTCATGCTATTGTCAAGTTCCTCCTTTTTTACCTTAGTCAGTTCACCATCCCATTACCCACAACATAATTAATAAGCTAGCATCAGACATTTACATCCTGTCTCTATCTGGTTGCATTGGTCTCTTTCCTTAAGAAATATCAGTTGCCTAACAAGCTTAAGAGTCTTAGGCCCATTTTGATGATGCCCATGCTCATAAAACTTATTGAGCCTACCATCAAAGTGTCACTAGAACAACTCATACTCCCTGTCCTTTCAGCCTCACAGTTTGCTTGTAAGGGGTGCTCCATGCTTGGGGTTACCACACTCTTAAAGTTGATAACTGAGCATGTTAGGTGACCTTGAAGTGGCAGGCCCATTGCTGTCCAGCTGGACATCTGGGCAACCTTCAAACCTGTCAGGATTGACCTGTTCCTTGACATCCCCAGGGACCTTAACATTCCAGAGGCCATCCTGTCCATCCTCCACAATCTCTAGTCCAATAGAAAAATCCTTATTACCCTTAATGGGAAAGTTTCCCTCAGTTTCATACCAAACATTACCTTAAAATTCAATAATCAAGAATCTAAAGACCCAGGTTCAGCTCAGATGGTTAGAGGGTTACCTTAAAATTTAATAAGAATCTGAGGACTGCCCCTGGTCAGGCCAGCAACACCTGAAGAAGAGAGGTGTAAAATACCTCTCAAAATGTTGTGCATTTACTAACCTGTTTGCTGAGATAATACTAACAGTTGGTGCATTTACTAACCTGTTTGCTGTGATATTACTAACAGTTGGTGCATATACTCACCTGTTTGCTGTGATGTTACTAACAGTTGGTGCATATACTCACCTGTTTACTGTGATATTACTAAAAGTTGAATGTATTTGGAATATTTAAATAAAATTAAACTTTTCTAAAGACATTCAACACACATATTAGATGATGAAAATAGTCCAATATAAAAATACAGATATATGTATTTAATTTGAGCTTTTGTCTGTGTCTAATAAAGTATTGTTTATTACTTTTTAAAAAGCTATCTACTAATATTGCTACAGCAATTCAAAATCAAATGATAACAACCATGTCCAGTGTATTATGCATGTGACTAAGAGTTCAAATAAAAGCTTTGATCTTGATAGAATATCTCTCCAAAATGATGATAAATCATGGCTTTGAAAAATATACATTGAGAACTTCTTTATTAAGTTAAATGTAATTTTTACAATCTTTTATAATTGATGGCATAGTAAGTGATCTTTTATCATCCTTATTTAGTGGTTTATTACAATATCAGTAATCAGAAGTATCTTACATCACATTGAAGTATACTAATAATATATCTGAAATTAGAGAAATTTTAATTTGCTTAAACATATTTAAAGACTTGCTCCTGATTTCAGCTTTGTCTTTTCTTCAAGAGCTGCTTACTAAAATTTTTTGATGTTACATGTACTAATATAATGTGATGGATATCTATATTATGATCAAAACTGTTCACCAACTCTGTACATCAACCTATACAATATCTGAGAGAATCAAATTGTTATAAAATTGTTTGATTTATAAAGTCCTTTACAAACTGCATCCAAATTTACATATCTAAGCCAATTTATAATCATAAGAAGATCATCTATCAATTGAAATCTATCTTGCTACAAAACATTATCATGGGCTGTAAGAAAGTCTCAAAAATCAATAGTGGAGAGAAATATTGAGGAAAAAAATTATTTTGCTTTAACTACATGAAAAATTAAACATGAAATACATAAATTTATTTTAATTATCAAACTTTCTATTATCATTAGGGTACAGCTGAAGAAACAGAAAGAATTAGCAGCAGAACATTTTATTTGATATTTGGTACATTAATTATTGAATATGGATATGTAAATATATTTTAATTATCAAACTTTCTACTAAAATGAGGATACAGCTAAAATGCAAAAAGAAAGCAGCACTTATTAAAAGATTATGTAAAATAACATATCAAAAATTAAATATTAAATTTAGATAATAATAGTAAAACATTAAAAAATTTATAATGCTCAGAAGATATCATTCTTATAAATATAAATTAGAAATATATTTTACTTTAGTAACATTATATTTTTTTAAATTTTAGTATTATTCTACTATTATGAGCAGAGTTATGAGTGCACTTAATGTAAGTGTATTTGAAATATGAAACAATTATTGAATGACTTCACTTTAACACACTAGGCTTTTGATTAAACAATTTTTACTTTTTAAGTTGCTCAGTTTGCAACTGTGCTAAAATACACAGACCATAGATCACAGAAATAAAATTGTATCAATGAAACAAAAAGCTACATTTTTGAATATATATTGATATCTTAGAAGAAACAGATAAAAAAAAGTAGAAAAATTGTGGGCATTTTTTTTTATAAACTCTGGAAAAATAACAATGTAACAGATTATTAGAAAAATGCAATAATAAATTGATAAAGAAGACATTAGAATTTATAGGCCTATCAATATTTTATCAGTGTTATACAAATTTTTTTACCAAAAACTTTATAACTCATTTACAAAGTACTTTAGATTTTAATCACACAAACGAATAAGCTGAATATAAAAGTAAGTTTAACACAATGAATCACATCCAAGTATAGAAGAAAGTTGTAGAAAGAATCACTGACTATCCTATGATTTGCTGTTATGATTTGAATTTGTTGATTATGAAAAGATATTTGATTCTGCAAGCATTTCTACAATGACTAAAAGTATTGTAACATCAAGATATAGACACAAGACATTCTTTCATTCGGAAAAATATTTATCAAAATGCAAGTGATTGGATTTCCTGGATATACTAAGAAGATTAACAATAAAAAAAGGTGTATTATAAATAATTCTATAAATTTTATAGCAGTTTTACAATAAAGGATTTTATGGATGAAAATGGAAAGCTAAAAGAGTAAAAGTAAATATCTTTATTTAAGATATATAGATATTACATATGATGTAATTGTTTGTACAAATAATGTTTCCAAACTTTCAGAAAATATAAAAGTTATAAGATGAAAGTAAGAAAGAAATACTAAAAGTAAATGCTAAAAAGACTAAAGTAATGTATAATGCATTTTTTCAAAAGAAAAAAATAAAGAATCGTAATAATGAATTAAAGGAAATTAACAATTGCAAATATCTAGATCAGATTTTTTTATACAATAATGGATAAAATTAAATATAGAGTTAAATTTGTATGGGGTATTATTGACAGAAATAAGTTAATATTAAAAAAAAAAATGTCTATGTATTTAAGAAAAAAAGTGTTTTTAATAAATATGTTTCACTAGTTCCTACTTATGGATGTGAAACTTAGACCCTTAACTAAACAGTGATACAAAGAATTCAGATGATGTATGGAAAGATGTATGTTAGGAGTAATAAAAGAGATTGAAAATGAAATATATAGATAAGACAATAAATAGTTATTACTGACATCATTGAAAAAATAATATGCTGAAGTGGAGTTGAGTTAAACATATTGCAAAAAGAAATAATTATAGATGGACAATTGGAAATTTAAACTGGATCCCAAGAGATTGTAAAAGACTTAGAAAGAGAATATATATGAGATTAATGAATGAAATAAGGAAATGATGTGGTATGTGGGAAAGAGAGGCTAGAGATGAAAGAAACTGGATTAAACTTGGCGAGATCTTCAGCCAGCAATGAATCGATAATGGTTGAAAATAATGATATTTGAATAAAATCAAGGCAACTTAAATTGCGTAAATAACTATTCATTCATTACTACAATATATACATATATAGACAGTCCTTTAAATAAATTAACGATATAATATATCTTTATATAACAGCAACAATATATATAATAAAAATCATACACAAAAAAACTCTTTTCAGCAAATATTATTTTTTTGCCCTTTTCAATGTGCTTTAACTAATTTACAATTACTATCCATATCGCATATATAGCGGTTTTTTTTTTTACAAAATTAACTATAAAAATGATTGCTGTCGCTATGTTTGCAATGAAGATCGTAATTGTAAATTAGTTAAAGCACATTAAAAAGGTAAAAAATTAATATTTGCTGAAAAGAACTGTTTAGTGCATGATTACTATTATATACATATTATTGCTGTTATATAAAGACATTTTATGTTATATCGTTAATTTATTTAAATATATGTAAAAGCAGAATAATGGATTAAAATCTTTCCATTTTTGATGATAGACAGTTATATGTAAAACGCTTTCTAAAGATTGAAGAATTACTCTTTGTACTTATTTCTTACAATATCTTATTTTCTATTGATCAGTCTATAGTATAACTTTATTTTAAAAAATAAACTTTTTTTGGTTATGTAGTAATTAGTATAAAAAATAAACTATAAATACAGACAAAAATTAAATATAAACATATTGATACATATAATATAGTCATAAATATTAAGTTCGTAAGAAGCAAATCAAAAAATTATTCATTCAATTGGACATCCAATCTATAGGATTTGAAATTTTATCCTATTTTTATTGCAAAATTTGACAGCTGCTGCCATCATGCTGTGATTGTGTGTACTTAGCACTGGAAAAGCTTTGTCCAGTTGACAACTGTTATTCATAAAAAAAATAAAAAACGTTGCTATTAAAGGTGAATGGCTAGTAAAGAGAAGAGATGCTTTACGGATGACTTCTATTTATCAAATCAATATATGGAAAAGATGTCAAGAATCACCATTTACTTAATGTCTGTGACAGATTTGTTTATATTCTGTGCTTTGGTAATGGGTGATGGGAAGAGGGATCTTTTATTAAAGAGTAGGGGTAACGGATGAAAAAAAAACAGTTGAGAATGTGAGAAAAAAAATATAATGCTTACTTTATTTTATGGTATTGTGTGACCTGTCTTTTTTATTAGAATCATTCTATTCACTTTTTTCTACTCCAGTCTATCACAACTTTTTTTCCTCGGCTGGTTATTTGAATCAAATTATTCATGCCTGATTTACTTTTATACAGCATTTATCTATTCAATTTCAGTTTTTCTAACATGAAAATTTAATTTTCATTTATTTTTTCCTTTTCTATCAGTTTAGAGGCTATTGCAGGCTATTGCATTACATTCTCTTTATTTATTTTTTGCATTCATTTATTTTTTATTATCTTTTATGACAATCATATTTCTAACTATCTGTATATATTCATAAATTAAAACTTGGGAGACTGCTTACATTTATTACTCTTAGATATGTATTTGCACCCTGCTGAGCTCGGGGTTTTTCAACCATTCTCCTGGGGAAGCATTAGTCCATTTAAATTATAGAGACTAAGGAAACAAAGAAATTTTCATTCTTTGAACAATTGTTACTTTATGATAGATGCAACTGTCAGCAACTTGCAGCTGATTAAGAAATAAAATCCATTTTCATTTAATGACCATTTTGTTATTATTGCATTAGCATCAAAACAGATGTATACATTAATATTAATAGAGAATATAGAAAGTAAATAAAATTACAATCTTAAAAAAAAATTAGACTCATAAGAAACGTATGTGTGAGCATATTAATGTGATAATTTATTACTTTATAATTTTATAACATTTTAAAATTGTATTGATGTTATAATATATTTGTTTTTATAGTTTTTTTAAACAAACTTTTTTAAACTGCTACAATTTTTCATGGTTCTAGAACTTGATCCTACGTAATTGTAATAAATTATGTTTATGCTAACAACACACCCATGTGTAATAGACATCAGGAAAATAAAAATACAAATATAATTAATATTTAGCAAATAATCTAATATTCATTATATATATATATAAATATTTTCACACTGCTAAGGAATTGTTAATGAGTGATGGTGACATAATATTGATGATTAATTAAATATATATAAAATTTAAATATATATATATAAAATTAAAATTTATATTGAAGTAATATTAGGCAAAATTGGTGTGAAGTAAACTTAATTAATTTTATTTTCAATTTAAGAATCTTCATAGAATCTTGGTATGCTAATTTTAAAGTAAATAATATATTGAAGTAATATTAGGCAAAATTGGTGTGAAGTAAACTTAATTAATTTTATTTTCAATTTAAGAATCTTCATAGAATCTTGGTATGCTAATTTTAAAGTAAATAATATAAAAATATAAAATAAAAATCAGTCCAATAGATAATCGCTAAAATAACCAATACTAGCGCCATCAAATAATGTCTGTATCAATTGAATTCTATAGTAATATTAAACAACACACAAAAACTACATTATAAATATTGTAAACAAATCATATATATGTAAATGGTACAACAGCCTTAAATAGACTATTCAGAGGCATACATTTCTCTAATATCAAATTAAAATAGCATTGACCAACTAACAAACTGGAAGTAGATGCCAATTTTTAAATATTTTTTTAAACATCTCTAACTAGTCGAAGCCATATACTTATAACCATTTACTATTTAGATAGACAAAATGAAAAATATTCTAAACTTGCATAAATATTTGCAACAATCTCAAAAATATTCAAATTTCAAAGTTGAACTTCAGCTTTTGAGAATGCAAAGATATATGCAAATGATTATCTTAAATAATTATATGCACAAACTAATAACATATGTAAAAAAAAATTAAGTTACCTATTATAAATGTAAGAACTTATGTCAGTTATAATACTTATGATACTCACTGCAAATAGTCATATAATATTAATGCTACATGTTATTTATATCTTTATATTATTATTTTGTTATTTCAATAGAACAGTTATTTAGAAGTTAAAAAGAACTTATTTTATTTATATTGTTATTATTTTTTCTTCTCATACAAAATATTAACTTTATCAAAATTACAATTAATTGCTTTATTGTAAAATAATTTTTGTCTTTATAACACTGAGTAAGAGTTTTGCTTTATTTAATATAAGACAAGATTCATCAAATATATTTTTAGAATATAACATTTATTTCTTAGTGTTTAAATTTTTCACATTATTAGTTACTCTCTTACACAATGATAATGTTAATTTTAGTTTTTCTATTGTTTAATAAGTTGCCCATGAGTTTTGGTACATGAAAGTATTTTTAAAACTGGGATAGTCTTCAGGCACCATATCAAATTAAAAAAAAAAAAAAAACTGACCTGGGACACAATTTTCACAATAACATCAGTTTTATTAATGGTAGAACATAAAACTTTACATTTATAAAAACTAGAAAAACTAAGAAAAACAATATGCCTAAGTCAAATAGTGATAACTATTTAAAAAATAAGGAAAAAAAATTTTCAACATCCAACATAATTATTACTTTATTATTTGTTTATAATTTCTTATCTTCATTGATAGTTTCTTTGCATTTCTCACAAAATTATCTTTTAAATCATATATAATACTTTTGACCTGAGATAATCCATAGCTTCAGAATCTCCAAAACTATTTGCAAAAAATTCTTCATTTTTAACTTGTACCCCAAAAGTGGAAAAGTCTCAAAGTTGTCTATAAAAAAAGATTCATCCTAATAAAAGATACAAAATAAATCATTTTCAGAAGGTGGGTATGCATTTGTCATCATAGCAATTAGCTTCTTGTCTATCTAAAACTAGAAATTGTAGGATACTGTCTGTATCACTGATAAAATGAGTTTCATCTCTTTATTTCATATTTTTTGTGCACATCAGAGATGTTTATATTCTTTATGCACACTAGTGATGCTATCTTGTTATATTTATTGTACCACAGTGATATAATTTTTATAGCTCATTTGCTAGCTTTAGACTTAAAAATAATGTGATGCAAAATGTGGCAAAACAACTGACTCCACATCATGAGTATCAAGGCATACACAAGAATCAAAATTTGATTCGTTGCTGCATACAATTCCATGTAGTATATGCATAACTATTGTTGCTACACCACACACACACACCATTTGAAATCTTTCGTTATTGGTTTTAAGTGTTTATATTTTGACATTGTACTATGCCCAGTGAACTTTGTCATTGTTTTATCAACTGCAACTTGCAACCTGTTTGTACATTTGATTATCAGTTTTTAAAATTTACATTGCATTGCTCTATATATGTAAATCATTACTTGTTATACAAACATGCAATGGAAAATATAAACACACCAAAACAAATATAAACATTCTAATAAATTATTAAATCTTTTGAGAATCATTATGTCTATAAAATAAGGTCAGCGCAAACTTGAATCAAAGACCCAAAATTATACTGTACAAGAACCACTTTTGTTATATTTGAATACCAATTTATATACTGTATAATAAAGAGCATAAATGATTTAATATTATATAATTTATATACTACACACACATGAATACAAACAGAAACAAATTAATATACCATTTATCAAATAATTTTAAAACATTTAAAATATTCAAGTAATTAAAAAATTAAAACTAATAACTTATAATATTCCATGATTACATTTACATCACATTTAAGGTCTTCATATCTGAATTATCAGTGTATTTTTAATCCATTTTATTGGCTTATAAGGCTGGTAAGATTTTCTGTCCTTATCACCTCATGTAAACGAGTAAATTGACCAGAAAATTAAAAAAAATAAATGCACCTATCTAATAAAAATATTAATAAAAAATTCAAATTTTATCCAATCTTAAATTGGCATACATCATTTTAAAGATGGAATCAAGCAGAAATGATTGCTGGGATTTCTCTTGATGTCATGCTTATAGTTTTTGTTCAATTTAAAAAAGATAACAAAATTTCAAACAATCAGATGAAGTGAATAGATGACATGCTACAAAGACTCCAGCAGTGAATACTTACTAATTGTTAAATTTATAAATACATTTAATAAATATTTTTTATGATAATTATTAATTTGTTCATTGTATATCTATTTATTTTTAATTATTCAGTTATATCAACTAACATATGTGTTTTTCAATGCCAATATTACTTCATGAGCTATAATCCTGGAAATATTACTATAAAAAAGAGAGAAACTATAATCTCCAAAATTAATTGAAACTGTTACATTTATTAATCATCCTGGGTCAGAAGATTATATAATGTTGGGGCCAACTACATGAATTAAACATTGATGTGGTGAACAAATCGATAATAAAAACAAAACAATCTGATAATGAATTAGGCAAAGTAATCTGAAAATGTAGTTACACTTTCTGAAGCTTTCAAATATCAAGAATGATGAAATGCAAATGTAATTAAATAATATATTAAATTGAATGAAAATGATATAATGGCCCCAATATGGGGTTGTAAAACCATATCTATTTAACAAATAGTAAAGTAATCAAGTGGAGACTTTGTTCCAGGAATTTAATTACTCCACCCAATACTGAAAGGGAAGTAAGAGCATGGTTGCAGATGCACTGAACCTTAAGATGGTGTCAGGGGTATATAATAACTTTCAAATAAAATGATGTATGTTTGTCTACAGTAGAACTAGAAAAAAATGTCCATCAGTGGAAGAAGTACTAAAACATCTAGGAAGAATACAATGCCAAGACACTCTGTACCAAAGAATTATTGATAGTCTGGATATTGAGGTGATATTGAAAAGTGGAATTGAAGCCCTAATGAATGGTAAAAGAAACTTAACAATTAAAGGGAGGAAATCTACATTATTTGATAAAAATACAAGCTGGATAGTGGATGATGATCATTCTGGAAGGAATACAAAAACTCATTATGTATATTTGCTGTCTGTATGGGCACTATAGCATCAGTAAAGTAGAATGCTTGTTAAAGATGTGATTTTACTGACCAAAAATGAGACTTAAGGTTGTAAACACATTGAAAACATGAGAGGTTTGTCAGGGAGAAAGCCTGAAAAGGAATCTTATCAATGGCCTTTGACTCCAATAATTCTGAAGTAGCCTAAAGATATAATAACCATAGATTTGTATGGTACCATTACTAGCTTTTCAAAAAATGAGATATTTATTAGTGGTCGATGGTGTCTTTGTAAGTGGGCATCAGCATATCCAATATCTCGGGCCAATACCTGAATGCAGTATGTGTTCTTGAGAAACAATACTTTCCACAAGTGAAAAGGCTTCAGGCTAGTTTATCCAACAATGGAATATTGTTTACATCATATGGGTGTCAGGAATGGATTGGGAAAAAAATTCAAATATATACTGTCTTTTATCAAGAACCCACAGTTTTACCCCTCTGAGTGATTGATGAGAAAGCTAGACCATCTTTTCAGGCTATATACATCTTCTGACTATAGAGGGTGACTAAAGTGCTTTCTCATGTATTGAATTAAACAAAATTGGAAACATAATGAATCCACAGGAGTGTCATCTATCCATCTAAAATTCAGACATCTGGTAGTGATGTTATACAAAGCAAAGTTACTGACCATTTTGGAAGACATCAATGAAGAAGTAAACTTAGAAAAAGGATGGGTACAACTGGAACACTGCACAAAACTACAGACCCAAAGACAGAGTATTACAACAGAAAAGATTATGGAAGGAGATAAGGTATGGGTCAGTTAAACCCAGTGATTTAATCTGGAAAATATATTTATAGAAAATTTCAAAACCTGTATGAAAGGCCCTATCAGATCACCAGAAAGAATGGCACAAATGCCTTCAGAGTGAAAAATAATAAAGGGGAAATGGGACCTATAATGCTAGGGTACTGGAACTATAAAAAATAAGAACCTGGTATAGGAGTAGGGTGCCATAAATATTGTTATACTAAAAATTCATTGAGACTAAAATAGTCAAACCCCTACTTTATTATTGTCCCCAACCCCATAGGTGTATATATATATATATATATATATACACCTATGGGGTTGGGGATATATATACCTCGATTTGTATATATACATATATATATATATATATATATATATATATTGTGACCATCTGAATGGGCACAAGGGTTTAAGATACTTTGTATCTTAACTGAATAGTTATATTATATTAAAAAAATGAAATAGCCTTAGAATTTTAAACTTTTTTGCTGGAGATTGTTTTAAAGCTTAGATATGGGTTGCTTATGCAGTTTATTGACCATTTGATAGATATTCATTATTATTAGTGTGGTTAATGAGGTATTTAATATAAGGAAGAGGGGTTGTTTATTAATGGAATTGATACATTTTGTCAGAAAGATGCAAAGTTATTTTATATTATTGTACTATTAGTTGAATGGTTTTAAAATCCTTTATTCATTCATACTTATCTTTTTGTCAACAATTAATAGCCATTTCAATTATATTCAGTAAAGATAGTTTAATATTTAGGTTGTAGTACATGTGTATGCATGTATGACTCTGCATTATGTTTCATTTCATTTTCATCTTTAATAACAGCAAATAATAGTACATTCACAATAAAAACATTTAAATTACAGTAGTTATCTTAAATAATTAATAAATATATATTTCTTTTCAATGATTAATAGATAGTTGAATCAATAGATTATTTTACAAATTAAATAAATTATTAATCATTTTTATTTAGTAGTTAATTAATATTCATTTTTCTTTCATGTTTGTAAAAGCTATTTATTTTATTATTATTATTATTATTATTATTATTATTATTATTATTATTATTATTATTATTTCTGATTATTATTATTATTATTATTATTATTATTATTATTTTGTCATTTAGTTCTGAAAATCAAAGTGATTTATTTTTGAAAAGATTCTTTTTTGCATATGTAATTAACTTAGCTAGAAAGACACGTGGGAGTAACCTTGTGAAAGGAAATGAACTTTGCTAGAGAGGGCTATTTAACAAAGATCTGCAGTGAAGGATTTGCTTTATGTAATGTAACTGTAGACAGTAAACAGTGGTTCATTTATTGTGGAAATTAAAGCCAATTGCTGAAGTCAAATTGACTTTGAAAGGACTTTGGAGTAAAAAAAAAACTTTGAAAGGAGCTTAAGAAATTTATTATGAAAAAAATTAATTAAAAAAATGCAATTCTAAAGTTTTAAAAAGGTGCATCAGTTTAGTTTACTCTTCTTGAATTAAACATTTCTGAATTAATCTCTTCATAACTATTACTCTTTTAAAAATGTATGTTAATAACGTCCAGTCTACATTACTCATTTTAAATTGGAATAAATTGCATGAATATTATTGTTGTATCATTAATCAATGTGTGTTCTTTAATATATCTGGAAAACACATGCAGAACTATTTTACAGAATATATTTTTATTCTTCACTATATTCCGTGTTATGTTTTGGTGAGAATTAAACATAGACTTAAGGACATGCATATTTTGAAAAATCATGCCATGTTTAAATTCATCATAAAGAGATGACAGTATTCGTTTGTCTGGTATTTCTGGAAATAATACATATGTTAAATTAAGGAAATAAATGTGAGCTACTTCAAATTAAATATCTGTTTAAATCGAATAGAAGAATAGAAATGCAGGTAATTTTTGTTCTCTTCGATAAGGATGGAAAATAAAACAGAGTATTATTAAATGCTATTCAATAAACTACTAAAAATAATTACGTATTCAATTTAGAACTGTAACAGAATAAGTGAGATAATTCCTGTCCAACAGTAGTTAAGAATCTATTATATTCTCGTCATAATAGAAGATAAATTGATTGCTTATGTATGATACAGTAACCTAAATAACTTTGTTATGAACATTGAAGATGCTGAGTTCTATTTAAGCATGACTATATTTATTTGGTTATCCTACAGCAGTTTATTTTAGTTTAAAATTCAGTTTGGAATGTGTCCCATATTGTTTCATAAACCTGGAACCGAGCTTTGCAAGTGAACTTTTATTTTTAAGTTACAAAACTAATAACCTTTGTATCTTTATTTTTTTTATTTTTATTGCTTGTCATAATTAATGTATATGATAGGTAGATAGGTTTATTTATTATTATGTTCATTATAATCTGTGTTATTTTGATCTTCGAGACCATTCTCTGAAGTGTAGCTGAATGAGGAGTATGCTGGTAAAAATTGATTGTATTCAAATAAATCTTATTGTTCTTTTACGAAGGTAAAAGAAAGAAATATTTTTTTAAAATATATTATTAGAGAAGTTCACATTTATTTTGTATACTTTATTATCTCAAAGTGATTTTTTTTTTTTTTTTAATCAACGAATTTATAATAGAAGTAGTTTGCAAGATATGAAAGAAAGTTCGTTTGTAATAATTATAAATATTAAATTAAAAGTTATACCTTAATGCAATATTTAATTATCATGTTACCTGCTTAGTGTGTAATTTAGAGTTAATATTATATATACTTTTTATTCGCAGGTGTGTGTTTGTTTTGCACAATTATGATATTTGTTTGATAAAGTTTAGTTTGTGAAGATTTTATGCATAAATTTCGTACACTGTCATATTCTACTGAGTTGAACGGATTAGTATATTATCTGTATGTATTTATCTGCCAGCGTGTATTTATAATGTTCGATATTTAGAAAAGCTATGAGAATAGAAAGAAATCTGATTGCATTATAATGTCTGTAGGGATAAAAGATCTTGCTTATTTAGTATATGTTAATAATTTTCCATGAGTAGAGCCTAGTTTATTTTATATGCATATGATTAATGATATTTTTTGAAGTGATGTTCTTGGGGCCCTGGTGATGAGGAATAAGTTCCTCACTAATAATGTATTTAGAAGTAGATGAGTTATTGTTGAAGTATGATTAAATGATGCTTTGGAAGTTATGTGACATTTTTCTTGGATTCTTGGTGTTGAGTAAATGTTCTCTACCAAAGGTATATTTAGAATCAGATGAATTATTGTAGAAGTGTTCAGTAAAAGTTTATCTGCTCCTCATGTAGATTTTTCCCTTATAACGTATAGTATGTATAATCATGAAAATATAGCTTTGTGTTAATTAATATGTGGCTAGATAAATTGTTAGATTAATTGTTGATGTAATATTAGTGTCTTATTTTATTGATGAATTACGACATTGTTCGAAATAAATAATTGTATGATATTTTCTTGATGAATGGATAGTTTATAGAAAAGGTTGTTTTATATTATTGCTGCTTGAATGTGCACACACATGCGTAATATAAATAATATTGTGTATATAAAGTATAGAATTGTTGAAATTAAAATGAGAAATAAATGTTTTTTTTGAAATACATTACATTCGTTTAAATATAAAGTATAAAGTATTGAGATTAAAACGGGAAATAAATATTTTAAAATACAGTGTATTTATTGAAATAAAGGTTATAAATCATCAAATCATCAGAATGAACATGATTTTGTTGTTATGCATGAAAGGTATACTTAATTGAAAGTGATTATTAGTCAATTAGAGAAAGTTGCTTTGCTGAAAGCCAAATATAAGTAATTTGATTTAGTTTATTAATCAAGAGTAATATCCTCTCAAAGGTTTTTTTTTGTTTGTGCTAATAATATAACATGTTATTTATTTATTGTCATGAAGATGAAACATGTAGGCAAAGCATGTGTTCGAAGTCAGGATATTTAAGTTTTGTTATTAATTTGCTTTGATAGTAGGATAATCCCTGACTGATGCTAAAAATTTATTTGATAATTTAAAAGTCTGTAAAACAAATAGTCCATTTGTAAATATTATGTTAAACCAAGTTTATTTTATTGTAATAAATAATTTGTTTTAGTTATTTAAAATCTTAAGAACTGTGTCTTGAGTTATTCTTGTGTACATTCGTGTTTTCCATTTCCACATCTCCACATTTCATAAATCTATTACAAAATAGATATATTATTTTAGAGTTATAATATTAAATTTGCTAGTGTCTGACAATATTGTTTTTCTTAATCCAAACATTATAAAAGAACATTTGCCACTTGATAAACGTATTAGAAAGATTGCCAAGTCAGTATATTTGTTAGATGATGATATGAGATTAAAATACCCTATCTCTGTCATTATCTTATTATTGAAAGACAGTAAAATATTTAGTCAACTTGTTCATTACATTTTTATCACACTTTAGAATTATAATTTATGGACCAATGTAGTTTATTTAATTCAATTGTGTTTGTTAAATTCCCTGAGATCTTAATGTTTATTTCTTGATTGGCATTAAATTAGATGTTTAGATTATGATATGCCAAGTCATAGAATTGTTTAAGACTATAATTATAGCAAGCTGATATATGTTATACTTGGATGAAGGAGGAAATTAAGTTTAAAGTATATTTTAATAGACTGTACCAAATAAACATTATGATTCTTTATCATACAATTAATTAACAAAGGAATTTACATTATATTAAATGTTTTATAATATTTCTTCTTTCATTCATTTATTATCATATATCTTATGAACTGCCTATAGCCTCCCACTGAGCTGAGCTGAACATAAACTTAAATATAAAGTCTCAGTAATAATTTTGTATTATATATTTTGTTCTATTGTTCTATTCATTAATAGAACTGGCACCTGGGCATTTCGTTCTTGTAATGTATATGAGTGGTGTTGGGAGTATGTGTGTGTATATATATATACATACATACATTTGGGGATAAGAGTAATGGCATTTGAAAATCTCAAATATTTAAAATAAGAGAGAAGGAAAGAAGGAAAAAATAAACATTTGTATAAATTTTGTTGATTTTTTTCCCATTGGTATTAGTTATTTCCATTGATTTACAATAAAGATTATATTTTTTTAAACAAAAGAAAGAAAAAGAACATAACAAGATTGTTAATCAAGATAAAATCTGAAGGCAAGTAATTTTACTTATAGGAAAACACTAATTGCCTTTCATTAAAGATGGTCACTGAGGGAGTTATCAGAAACAGACATTGCAAATCAAAATTCCACAGAAATATTAAAAAATAATTTGGTACAAAGGAAAAGAGAATGGTGAGAATAGAATCTGTACAGAAGACAAAAATTACTAGGTTCTTAAATAAAGGATAGTGTTGGAGAGAGACTTGTCTTTTTTTTTGGTTGTGGAGAGATTTAACATTAGAGTTAGGACAAACTTTGTATTGTTCCAAGTCAAAACTCACTAAAAATATTTCATCAGAGATTTACCTGTGTTGTATAGTCATACTATGTCTGAGTAAAAACAGAGCTTTTTCTGATATGTCCTTTTCATATTAAGTCTAAACCAATGCCCTGATTCAACCCACTACCATCCTAAACAAGAAGTTGAATAACTTTGCAAAACAATACCCATATTGTAAACCATGGATTTCTTCAGACACAAAACCATGCATGGTATCTTACAAAGTAATATCTCAATTATAAAGAAACTTACCAGTAAGATAAATCATTATATTATCTGAGAGGGTTTACCATAACCTTAGAATAAACTAATTATTAAAAACATAAAGACACTAAACAAAAAAAAATTCAAGAAGTCAATCGATGCTTAATAAAGAGACTGATTAAATTACATTAATGTTTCACATAAAATATTAATTATTTTGTAATATCCTCTTTGTTTAATATGTGTGTGCGTGTGTTTAATACTTTTTATTGTTAAATTTATAAATAAATTTAATAAATTACTTTTCATGAAATAATCTGTTCATTGTATATCTATTTATTTATAATTATTCAGTTATGTCAACTAACTAATTTGAGTGTATCTGGTTTTCAATGCCAATTCTACTTCATGAGTTATAATCTCGGGAAAAATACTATAAAAAAGGAGAGTAACTAAATCTCCAAAATTAACCGAAACAGCTACATTTATTAATCATCCTGGGTCAGTAGGTTATATAACCCTTGTGTTGATTAAATCAATTAAAAATTGATGTGGTGAGCAATTAAATAATAAAACAAAACAAACTGAGTTAATCTGAAAATATAGTTACACTCTGTAAAGCTTTACAATATTAAAATGTATAAATGCAGACATAACGTGATTAGCAAATATATTAGCAATTTATAATATATAAAGCTTAAATTGACTGGAAACAATACAATATATACATATATATATATATATAAAATCACTTAATATTTAGACAATCTCTATATCAATAATAATCAACACTCAATCTGTTGTCAAGAAAATATTCTTTATATAGTGTATAATATGGAAAGTTTCAAGATCAGGTTGACTTCTTGATTATCTCATCAACAACATAAATGTTGTTAGAACTCAACTCAGTTCACCTTGTATAAATTCTGGACTGCAGCTAAAGCAAATGGTATCTATTTTTAGGATTTCAAATTAAACCATATGAAGACTAGCAGAAACTGCATTTTTTGAAACTGACTTTTAATATAGATGCACTGAGCTCAGTATTTATTTATAGTAAATATTATACAATTTATAAATAGCTGAAGTAATAGTATTTTTTTTTTGATGAATAAAAACAAGATATTATAACTAAATGCCAATTTATTTATTTTTAAAAAATTTACATTCATTGAATCCAAAAATAGATTTTAATTTTAAAAAAATTTCTTAATGCTTTAAATAAAAAACAAATTAGAATTTTTGATCAGATCTGCTATATAAAAAAATATCCTTGATTTTTAAAAAAGTTTTTAATATATATTTTTTATTTTTTTATTTTTGTCAAAATTACAAATAAATTAAATAAAAATATTTGTTATTAAATAGAGAACATTTTAATATAATTTTAAATAATTTACCAAATTTTAAAAATAATTAACTAGATAGTACTTAAATCATTCAACAATTTTAAAGATGTTTATTTTGTCTGCATTCGTTCCTAATTTTTCTTTAAGATTTAAATATATATTGTACCAGACACCACTTCTTTTTATTATCACCGAGAGTGCTACTAGGTCACTGTTGACCTAGAAAATATAATTTACAATGATCAAAAAGTTAGGTTATAATGAATGTTCTGAAATAAATGCTGCCACCTAGACACATGGAGAGAAATATATCTTAAACATTGTTCAGACAATTGAGGGACAGGGCACAGAAACAAATGTCAAAAAAAATAAACATAATTATTAATAATTTATAATTTGATAAAATATTAATAAAAAACATATAAGTTGACCCAAATTTCCCAACTTTCTTTGTCTGAGAATGCAAGTGAATATAGTAATATATCAAATACTTTGTCAGATAATTTTGTTTTCTTACATATGTTTAGAGGGTTTTGTATGATCTTCATGCTCATGCTTTTCCTACTCAATATCCACTTTCCTTTATTATGATTTTGGATGGAAGTTAATGAACAGTATGGAGCACTCTTTCCTTAACCTGTTAAAAATATTGAAACAAACAAGGAGGTCTTATGCTCCTTAAACACTCATAAGAGAGTATTTATGATACAGACCTTAAAATTACCTCCATGCAAGCAAAGAAAAAAGGTTATTGTTTTATGTAATCTGAAATATATGCAAACAAAATTTTATAAACTACATGGTATCCAAAAACTATTTAATCAATAAATCACTAGCCAAAAGATCTATGATCTGCAGTAAGCACAAACACATATTAAGCTAAAGTAAATTCAAATAAAAGTAGAAAGGTGATCTAAAAGGAAAACTATTATTTTCTGCCAAAGCTTTTAAAGACAAATAATAATAACAAAGAAAACACTGACTGCAAAATATTAACTCACAATACATTCTCTGACAAAGTGATAAAATTAAATTCCTTAAAATAACACTTATAATAAAATAAAGATTTATAAATTGATTAAAGTTCTAAATATAGATGAATGATCCTATTATACATTCTTTTTGTTCTTTTAGCATCAAGCTTAAAGTCTTAAGACCTGGTTAAAATAGAAAAATGTTCAATTACCTTCCAGGCTTCAGTTTTTCTGACTCATTTATTCCAGCCATGTGTGCAAGTTTTTAGTCCCATCAAGAGTTCACTATTGTGGTTTTAAGTCTCCATTAATCTGGTTGTGGACTATGAAGGTAATCTTCAGGATCAGTTTCAAATGAGGCAATTAGGAAAGTTCATGATGACACAATTTCAAGCTCCAGGGTTCATCTTAGATGGCTTTGTGGTGCATAATTTTAATATGGTTTTTTAAGGTGGATAGTTTCTGCATTATGAACAAATGGTTGCTATTTATCCATATTAAGTATATTTATTCTTTTTTTCTTTCTCAAATGGTTTCTTTGGCCATTATCAATCAGTTACAGCAATCAGCAATTCTTCCACCACAATTTTCTAATACACAAATCTTAATTTGCAATCCTTAATTAGCAAATAGCAAATATAAAACATCAACAGTCTGCAATTAGCAAGTAAATATATATGTATATCACAATCAGAAAAAGAACTTTTATATACTATTGTTATTTCCTGCCTGATCTTAAAATCTAACTGGAGCTAGTCTTTATATTTTTCCAGATCTTAATTAAAAGTTTTAACCAGGGCTATTCTTTATCTTTCATTAGATCTTAATTAAAATTTCATCCAGGGCTATCTTTTATCTTATGTTTTTACTTTTCAAATACCATTTTCAATAAATTACAAATTAAGACTCTGCTTTTGAAATATATTGAAACAAAATAAAAAGAATTATCTCAATTCAAACTCTTTTAAATCAATATATTTTTATGATTTCATTTATAATAGAGTACATGTACACTTAAAAAAAATAACAAAATATAAAATTTTACAATAAAATTTTGTCTTCCCTTTTTAAAATTTTTATAGATATACATTTTAGTTTTGATTTTAAAATGATTGAGTTTTGAAGTGGAGAAAGTATCCAGTTCAATTTGTACCCAGGCTATGTTGCTGCCATGGGATCAATCCATCTCAATATAAAGCACAAACTTTTGATGCTTTATTATTCTTTATTATTACAAGCTGATTGTAAATATAACCTAATTTTAAGATTTTAATAAGCATATAAATCTTTTATCTGACAAAGCATATTGATATAACAAAAAGATGAATATTATTTACAATTTCATTTAAATGACTCTTTGAAAATCTAGTTTGTGATTTATTTCAGTACTTATTGTTCATTTGTTTGTTCCATGAATATCCATAATTTTATTATTCATATCTTTTTAAATTTTCTATTTTGCATTGTCAAGTATTTATAAAGCTATGTATTTCTTATGCAATGTAAACAATATGCAGCCCACATGTTATTATTTTATGTAAGTTATTGATTTATTTGTTCCACATTCTTGTCCTTAATGTGAAAAGTAATTTTCATTTTAATTAACTATTCCAATAAAAATTTAATAAAGATTTTATTATAAAATTTATTTTAATCTATAAGTAAAATTTAAGTCTATTTAAATATTTCCTTCTATTTTATAGAACTGTTTTCAAAGCATAAATATTGTCTAATAACTGACTTCAAAGATAAATTTTCTTTTATCATTTGTGTATAATCTACTATTTTGTTTTATAGTCTCTTAAACATCTTTAAGTAAAATTTACAAATAAATGTACAACCTGTTATTATTGTATCATTATTTCTATTTTAAATGCATTCATTTAGTAAAACAAGTTTTTAAATTTTGTTATATCACACACACACACACACACACATATAATGAAACAGACAGATCGGAGAACCGATCTTCATTTCATGTGTTTTAAGTACGGTAATTCGAACCACTATCTGCCCGCAGTGAGATTGGTCTATTTTCAGTCATAATAAAAAGATTAGTTATATATTTTATGTTTTGTAAATCAATAGGTAAGATTCCGTATATAAATGTCACAAACCATGAAATAATATTCGTGTGTGCGTGGTCTGTGGATTTATATCAATTTAATTTAAAGTTTATTGCGGGCGTATTTGTTTGAATTTTAGTTTTTTTTTAAATTGTACAAAGTCGTTTAAAAATACTGATCAAAAGTCACATTCCTTTGATCAGTGTTTTTAATTAAAATCTAAATTACACAAATGTACAGAGTAATTAAATTGTATTGAAAATTAGATAAGAAATGTAGATTTGTAATTACTGTGTCAATTTAAAAATTGCGTATCAAAGTAAAAGAACAATGGGAATGGATAATTAATGTGTATGGTCAAGCTGGATGGCTGGAAGCTAGAGAAAGTAGGAGGAGCTTAAACACAAAAACCAGGCGGAAAGGTCAATCGTGGCCATCTTGGAGAAAAACTGGATTCTAACTTTTGACGTGGTTGAGAGAGGTAGTCTTAAGACAGCACTGCAGCTGCTAGAGTAATTCCTATAAATTTGTTAAGAAGTTCACCAGTAAACCGCAATGTTGATGGGCTAAGTGCCAGGAGCTGATCTCTGCCCCGCCAATTTGGATCTTCGTGCCGCTGACTGATCATGTTGTATGTGCTTCATAGTTTCTAGCTTCCAATCTCCAAATTGACAATGCCTTGCAAATAACTTTCAAAATGCGCGCCTACGTTCGTCGGAAATATCAATCGGGAACAGCCAAGCCGGATGAAGAAAGAAGAGTAACTGTGTTACACGAACTTTTAACTTTCTCCCGAGCTTAATGTTGTCAATCAAATAAATTACATGTAAGTTTTTATGTCATTTATAATGCTATTGTTTAACCTGTCAGTAAATTTTCTTTTCTTTTAGTCCTCCGCTCTAGTCTTTAGAATAATTTATATAAATTGTAATTAATCGTACTAATACTTTAAATGAATGCCTTTATGTTTTTTTTGTGTTGTGTATTCCATAAACAAACGATGCCAATAGTAATATTTTCCAACTCTGTGTAATCTAGTGTACAATAATGATCAAGTTATTTTTAAAAGTAAGTTCGTTTTCTGAATTAAATATTCTTTTATATTTCGAGTTGGTAAATGTTAAATCCCTTTTATTATTCTATTTTAAGTTGTCTTATAATTGCAATCTAAGGTTCAATTTTAAATATATATGTTGGTTTGAAAGTGTTATATTAATGTCATGTATGATCTGAGAAATAACTCATTGTATAATTTTATACTATCGCTACCGCTGGTCAACCTGGAGGGTTAGGGGTTTCAGAGTAAATTTAATTAATTATTGTTTTTGCGGTCAGTTTAATTCCGCTGTATTTTATTGGGATAAGGACCTCAGCCCGTGGCGTAGAAATAGTCGAACAGATTCCCGGTTTTGTATAATTTCTGTTAAAAACCCTCTTCAAGTACTCGTCCTTGATATCTGTGGCAATGCCTTCCCTTCGCTGAAGTTAACGTCTCGCCATACTACCATTGGGGAATGAAAGCAGTTTCTTTCCCAGGTAATCTCTTGGATCACCGGGTTCGAAAGGATCCCGGCTGGTTGTCGTGTCCCGGAGCTACTTGGGGGCATTAAGCCTTGTCAAAGTACAAGCCGCCCGGTATTCCGTTAATGCACCGCAAGTGATTACTGTAGGGCTCTTGAATCTAGGCAACCACCGGTACATCTATCTTCCATGTTGTATTTATATAAAACCACCTCCAACTGTCCATCTACGTAACGGCTCGAGTCTATTCGAATAAAATAAGTTAATAAATAATCTTTAGATAAATATTTTTTCAATGCTCAAATACTCTGATTCTCTTAGCCACCCCTCAATCATTTAACTATACAGCTATTGGCATGAGTTTGTTCTCTAGACAAAATGATCGCTAAAGACTAGTAGCTAAATACAAGAGGATTCATGGAAGTCTTACCGTACTGTTGAACGCTATATTTATATGTTTCTATTTTTCTTATTAAACACTTTATTTAATCTACCTTTTGTGTCCTCCACCTTATTACTCTCTAAATCTAGGTAGCCACTTACTGTCTGTATTGGCAACTTAAATATATACGTTACATGAATGACCGTTCCAATATCTAGAGTATAATAAAATATAGATATCATTAACTGTAAGAATTAGTCTATGTTCTGAGCTGAGCTAGAAAAGGGATAACCCCGTGCTGGTATAAAGTCATCATCGGTTAGTCATACCGGGGTTTGGGTTGGAATTTAGTTGGCGTTTTGGAATTTATTCTTAAACGTGGACTGGGTTTGAACTCGGGTACTGTGTATGAGTAAGTGTGGTGGATTTATACCGGTACAATATATATATATATTGTGCCCTTTTCTATAGGTCAGAAATAGCTTATCACAGTAAATTACTAAAAAAGTTAAATTTTAGAATATGTTCTCTTGATATGTTGGTTATATTTTGTTAATAATATCTTAAAGCACAATTTAAAGCTAAATGAAAATATGTAATGCTTAAAAATTATAATGAATTACTTAAGAACAGTTAAATAAAGCTAAAAAATATTATTACACATGGTTGAAAAAGCTGGCCATAATAAATAACTCGGCTATAAATATTTAAAAACATGGTTAAAATGTTCAATTTTCATAGTCTTAAACTTATAGGTAAATAAATGTTGTATTTATTTTTATAAATTGTATTTAATAATTATAATTAATATCATATATTTTAAAACTAAATTTTATGGCAGTGAAAGTTGTATTCAATTCTATATTTTTTAAATTATTATTCCAAATTTTATAATTGTATTATTTTATTTAATACAATAAGTGTAGCAATTTATTTATTCCCAGACAGTAAATTGGATAATGTCTGTATTGGTTATATTAGTCATGTGATTTGTATAATAATATAGTTATACACACTTGCTTGCTAGTATTTATTAGTAAAGTTTAAAATATTATAAAATTGCATTATAGAATTGAATATAATTATTACCTATCATAAAGCAAATATTAGATATTAAGTTAATCATCATATAAAATGTTTTAAATAATGTAATAAAGATGAGTACAGTTAATAAAAAAGTTTAATAGTTTGTTAAAATAAAAATAGATAAATTAAATATTAAAGATGGGATAAAATTTATTAAATATTGTTTTAAAAGTCTTTTAAAATATTTAAGTAATTTGGTAAAGTAATAATTGATTTAAAAGTTATAATTTAAATAATATTTTTAAAGTTTTAACATGTCATATTTTTTATTTTTAAATTTAATTGTGTAAGTTTCTAACATTATGCAAATTTGGTATCAAACCAAAAGCAAGAATCAACCAATAGAATGACATATTTTCAAAAATATAAATACGGATTGCAGGGGTAATTTGGGGTTGATTAAAAATGTATTAAAGGTTGCAGAAACATATCAGAAGCTATCAAGATGATAATAATTTTAATTTATTATTTAGTCAATTTTTTTAGTGCTCCTGTATAATTTTATTTGCAAAAGCTAATAGATTATTATTATTTTAAAAAGTAGTTTGCAAAAAGAGATTGTAAAAAAAAATAAAAAATATTAATAATAACTTCATTTAATATGCCTTGTTAAATTTTTAAAGTCCCGTTATCAGTAGTATTCGTCAAAGTCTAATATAACTTTGCAATAATAAAATGGATATACCAATAAGTAAAACATATTCAACTTATAATACTTTAAAAAGGAGTATAATATTTATTAATGCAGTTTCAATAATATTGAACAAGAGGACTATTCAAATGAATAAATTAATTCTATGGACATTGTATGAGAAACTTATTAAAAAAACTGTTTGCTGATTGAAAGTAAAGATACATTATTTTATATAGCAAGATTGTCTTGTCCAGTATTAATAAGCAAAAGGACAAATATATTACTATAATAAAAAAAATGAAAATATCATATTATAAGAAAAATGTTATATCATTTTTGAAGGAAACATTTTAATATATCTACAAGAAATTATTTTAAGAAAAGTCTCATGAAAGATATTCTAGAAAAATGTATATTATTAAAATCTGAACAATATATAAGTTATATGCATTTGTATATAAAATAGTTTTAAAAGCTGATAATTTAAGACAAGAAAAACCTCTGAATAGGTAATAAATAACAATAAATTTCTTTGAAGAAGAAATCTATAAAGAAAATGAACATGTTAATAAATAAAATGTGGAATTATAAAAAATGTTTTATAGTGTGCAAATGATTTATCTGGATAATTCAAGCTAAGCAGATATGAAATACTATAGTATAGAAGCTTCACAGGATTATTTTTAGTATTATAATTTTAATAATCATCATTTTGGACTATAAAAGTCATCAACTATTATTCTATTAACTATGCCAGAATCGATTGGTGATTGTTTTCTTTAATTTTCAAGATTTTAAGACATCATGATATTTTTTTTATTTTAATTTTTATTTTTTTAAACCTGAGATTTTTGTATCGGAAGATTGAATGACACTTCTTCCAGAAACACATTGTCTTGTTCATCATCGTAGCAATGGGGGAGATTGTAGAATTACTCTGAAAATAACTTTTTTTAAAAAAAAAATACTATTGAGAAAGAAAATGGAAATATTTGGGATTTATAAAGAACATTTGTTTTTTCAGCTGAAGTTATGTAAATATGATTTTCATTTTATTATTATTTATTTTAAATGTAAATTTTCTAGTTTATAAAGTAGGAACATGAACATTAATCTATTGATAATATTAAAATCCTATAATATAATAAATTTAAATAAGAACATTTTAAATAAAGGTATGGATGGATATTTTTTCATGTATGCAATGTATCTAATTGATGAAAAACTGAAGACTGCAGTTAATGAATAATGATATTATTATGATGTATATTTTGATTTTATGAAAGTATAAATGTTTAATTATATGTAAACACATTTTATACAACACTTTTAAAAAATTACGAGACAAAGATTTGTTTTGAGAATGTGCATACAATAATTTATACTAGTAATATAACATAACATAATAATAAATATTTATGTGATTCTTTTAAAAACTTTCATATTATTGGATGTTCAGTATTTATATGATTAGTTTGTAAAGGTTTTAGAATATAGAATAAGGAAGTAAGCAGGCTTTTCTTATAGATTAGTGAGGTCGCTCTAATTATAAATGAATTTTATCTATTGTTTTGAATATGCAAGACAGTTATTTTGTTGATGTAAGATGTGATAAATCTTTAGGAAATAAGAATAAGATAGTGGCTTGGGAGTACTATGGAAAACAGGAACCCAAGATGATGTTATAATAGGATGTGATGAGGAAATATGAATAATATTTTATAATCTTTGTGGATATCAGTACAGTTAACAGTGCCCTGTAACTGATATATTTATTTTGGACAGTGTTTATTTTTTTTAAGTATTGATGTTTTAATAAAGCTGAAGGAATAGCTTGACATCATTAATATTATTGGAGGACATTAGACTAGGTCATGCCTCTATTTCTTGTAGATACACTGTGCCATGATATTTTTGATATATGCTATGAGTTATACTCTAGTTTTGCTTTCCTTCCTACTCATCGATTCGCTATCTAGATTTTTAATGTAACTACATCATTCAGTATGATATATTTAAAAAAAAATAGATAATTTAGAGTTTAAGATATGCTATCATTTGAATGAGATAAGTTCATTTACTTAGAAGAAGTAGAATTTGTATAAGTTGGAATTAAAAATCCAATGAATCCTAAAAGGAAAAAGAATCATAGGATATAGTTTTTGGATTAATTTTGGAAGTAAAATAAAATTTTAAGAATAAAGTATATAAAACAAATTTGTTCTTCAAAATGTTAAATAACTTTTAAATGCTTTACTTTGTCTTTAAAATAAGTATTGCATAATTTTAAAAATATAATGTTATAAAGTAAAACGATATAAATAATAAGCACAGGTATAATTTTGTATTTATTAAATAATAGGGAATATATCGATAATTACAATTATATATTATTAAAGTAATGCTAAATGGGAATATGTTATATTTAATAAACATAGTGTAGTAAACAACGATATCAACAAAATCTGGTAATAAATTATTAGATAGATATTTTATGTAACATCTTTGACATTGCAAGATGAAAATTGTTTAATTTTAAAAAAATCCATACTCATGATAATGTTAATTTTTTATATTTTCCGTAGTATGTTTCTATGGATGTTTGTTAGAAAGAAAGGTATAATTACATAATATTAAGGATAGGATATTTTTAATAAAAATAAATAAATGTAATTTATCATAAGTTTAATTAGAAAGAGATAAATAAAATGGTATTATTTTATTATTATTTTTTAAGTCAGAATAAAGACATAAAATAATTCTAAATTGTTTTTTATAACTAAGTAATAAAAAATGTAAAATGGTGTAAGGTGGGAATATTCAATGTAAATATTGTAAATAAATTGTTTATTTTATTTTATTGTTAATAATAAACTTTGTTAATTTTGTTTTCAAAAATTTGTGTGTCTAGATTGTTTATTTCTCCCACCACACTGCATGAGACCAAAATATAAACGCAGAATAATAGAAACAAACATATAATTTTGCACAAAGATAAATAAAAAATTATTTTAAGAATTTTAATAATTTATTGGTATTCATTTAATTAAGTAATCAGAATTTCACATTATCTTATGGTCATAAATTAGTTATCATAATAGAATATTGAATTATATGCTATCCATTGCCACACACCTTTGTTTGTCAGATTATCAAATGCTACCACATATTTATTATATTATTACATGAAGATAAAAGATTATATTATATTATTTTATTATGGTAATAAAAATTATAGTGCAAAGAAAAGATATACAGAATTAGTTCATACAATGAAGAATATTATTATTATTTATTATTATTAGTTTAAGTGTAGTAGATTATGACATAAAAATCCCTTCTCATAATTTACTACCATAAATTTTAATTAACTTAGAATAAATTTATGAACCTGAGATTTTATTGAGCTAAATTATTATGAATAGAAGATTAAGATTTAATTATTAGTTTAATCTTAATGAATAGGATTTTCTTAAAGTTGTAAGAATACTATAAGTTTATTATTTGAGATAATAATAGGGGGGATAGTGTTTTTATGCCATTGAGATAGTATCCTATGGGATATTAGCTCAATGTAATATTTTTTGTCACCTGTATTTTCACTTCCAAGTCTCATGAAGTATTTAATATTTATTTATTTATTTTATAAACTGAACCTTATTCCTATTTTTGGATTTGAGCTAGTGGAACATTTTAATATTAATACAGAATATTTTATTTATTAATTATTTGCATTTAACCAAATGTAATCTGTAACTGAGCTAACCCATTTTATTTAAATGATATTGCCCAGAAGTAAATATGCAAACGGACTAGGTTAGAATATAATATATATATATATATATATATATATATATATATATATATATATATATATATATATATATATATATATATATATATATATATATATATATAATGGGATGGGGTAAAGGAGAGTTAAGGTAGGGTGATGACAAATCATCATCAACTCTAAGTTAATAAAATATTTCAAATAATAAAATACTAAAGTAATATTATTGAAATATATATATATCAAAATAATGTAAGGTATCATAAATTATATAAGTAATTTTATATATTAATGAGCTTGAGCAACCAGAAGATCACTCTAAGAGATCAGGTCAGTTAACTCCTTAAAATAACTGTGATTATCATTAACCATAAATTGCCAGCATTATAATTATAAATGTACATATAAGAAATAACCATTAATCATCATGAATGATCAGTAATAATAAAATAAATTAATAGTCAATCTTGTGACTGAATTTGAAATGAATCTACTGTAGATCAGGTAACTACTCAGCATTTGCCAGCTTGGGCAATTATTTAACATTAATTTGGATGCACCAACTTAAATGCTCATCCATTTGGATATAAACTAATAAAAACAATAATTCTAGGACATTAAAACATGTTAATCATCATCAATGCTCTGGCCACTTATTACCTTTGATGTACTAGCCATCTATAGATTTAATTTGCTTTAAAGAATATTCAATTTGCACCATCCAGAATGATTATGATGATGATTGACAGGATTATCATTATCATCACTGGATGCCCATAAGCACTAATATACATCCCCTTCCATATATAAATCATTATGCTCAAATATAGTTCAGAGAACAACTGTTACTGTGATCAAGAGATGATGCAAATATAATATTCTAAAAACCATTTAGAAAAAATTTCACTGGAATATTTTTAACAATTGAATACAAGTTTATTAATAACAATAAGAAAAAATTAAGTCAAGGTCTCTAGAATAAGGCTATATAAATATAAGCTTTCTGATTTTAACTAACATACAATAAAAACTATCACATGATGATTTACATGATTAATATATAAAATTCAAATTATTATTTTGTGGTCTACATATATGTTCCAATAGGTTTACTTAAAACACATTCAGCACTCAGACATGTGGCTAATAATTTCTCAACATATTTGGCTTGTCATAAAATAACACTAATAAAAATAGATTACAATATACATATATGTGTGGATTGAAATAAAACAAAATTCAATTTATTAAATCATGATTTGCAATACCTCTTAATGAGTTTACATACAACACAAATATATATATATATGCACACAGACATACATTTTGTAATATACAATGAATATATTTCAATTGACCTCTAATAAAATTTTTAAAAAATGATTACATTTTACATATGTGTTTACTTGACATTCATTGATATATATATATATATATATATATATATATATATATATGCACACATACATGTGACAATAATTTTTGAACATGTTTGACTTGACATAAATTAATAAAATAAATGATTAAAAATTAACTATGTCCCTATATGACATGCACTAATATTTATCTACACACACAGGCACATGGCATAATTAATTTCTGAACATATTTGACTTTGTCAAATAATAAAATTATAAAAAATATCTTTCATTATTAATTTCATTTGAAAAATATATAAAAATTCATTCGTTATTTTAATAGTAAGTTTTCTCTTTATTGATTAATTTTATTTTTTCTTTAAAAAAAGTACTATCAACTTTTTTTTGACAGTTTAAGATCAATTAAGTAAATGTTATTTTCTTTCTATAAAATTTAAAATGGTTATCATTCTTTCTATATAGATATCACTATTGCAGGGCATTCTTAATTATAGCATTTTAAAATTTAAAATATAGATTTTAAATGATTTAAACTAATATTGCTCCATACATGTCTATCATTTTTAAAATGTCATTTTAAAATAAATTATTTAAAACAACTCACTTTGTATAAATATGATGTGATGTGTTTATCAGTTGGTTTCTTGCATCTAGATAAGCAGTATCCATATAACAACTTTTTCATCAAGTTGATGGACTTTGGGCAAAGTTGTAGACTGGATTGTAATCATTGAAATAGATATAATACAAGCAATTGTCAGTCTGCAGTGATCTCCCTGTCTAGGATTAAATAGGCAAGCATACTATCTTCTAGAACACATTTGAGGCTATGACATAAAAAGTTGACCCATTTCCTCCAAGTGAATTCAAACTCTACCATCATGAATTAGAGCAGCTACTTCCTGTCTTGGATTCAGCTGCCTCTGATCTATTGCATCTATCTGTATAGCTCTAGAAACCAAGTAACCATCTCTGCTAACTGCTTCTCAAAAATATTATTAACCAACTCTTACAAAATCTATTAGCCACCTTTCAAAAAACTTCCAACATTATTAAAAAAATTACTAGCCAAAATAAACTATTCTTTTTATGAACTCTTTTTATATAGAAAGCTGATGTGACAAAAACTATGAACTCTAATTAAAAATTGTTTTTTTTATCTTGATTAAAAACAGTTTCAATCCTTTCAAAAGCAACTTTGATATTTTATCAAGACATAATCTACAAAGATTTAAAAAAAAAGATAATAGACATTTTTACAATTATGAGAAAACATGCTTGTTTTTAATTTCTATATCAGAATACAACAGTAATACATAATAGATCTTTTTAAATGTTTAATTTATAATAAAATTATATTTTACTATGGTTATTTTAATCTAGGAAGTGTAGGAAAATATTTACAAAATTTTTGTCTGTGTTTATTTCTACTTTTCCATTCAACTATTTGTACACACACAAGAACATGGATTAAGAAATGTAAGTTACTTTGTAATTTATCTTTTCTATTAGCATGCAAAAATCACAACATTATACCCACTTGCTGTAAAATTGTGTTTCACAAAAACAATTATAATGTTAGTAAAATTCTAAGAAAAATAAGCACTATTATTTTAAACTCTTTTATTAAAGAAACTCGGAAAAATTTAGACAAAATTGATAAAGTATTGCTACATTTATGTTTATTCCTTAGTAATAAAATACATCCTTTACTGTGGACTAGTTTTGATCATATTGCAAGTTTTAGATCGTTTAAAGATTCGGAATTTGTAACAGCAAAGCAAAAGAAAAAATTGCAAATGCTAATTAGAACACAATCCCCAAATTATTATGTATCCAAATCAAAAAAACGTTTATAATTTATCTAGGAAAGCCCTCTCTACAGATGAAATTTTGGTTTTAAAAAAAGGTTTGAATTTTGCTTTAACACCTTCCCGGATACCTTTTGAAAAAATTGTTTGTAATGTTGAATCAGCTCTCGATAAAATTGATTCTCCATTGGCTGATTTGGCTAGAGCTGAGATTTGTAATATTTTAAAAAAAAGCTAAGATTCCTAAAAATAATATTTCAAAGAAAGAAAGACAAGCATTAAATAATATAAAATCGGACAAATCAATTGTTGTACTTCCAGCTGATAAAGGTAATGCCACAGTTGTAATGGATCGTGACATTTACCATAATAAAATTTTAGATCTGCTTAATGATAAAACTTATAAACTATCAAAAAGAGATCATACTACGTATTTGGAAAAAACAACAAAAGCTATTATTAATGAATCACCTATTGAAACAGAGATAAAAAATAAAATAATCCCTCGTGAAAAATCTTGTGTCTGTCCAAAATTTTATGGACTTCCAAAAATTCACAAACCAGATACCCCCCTTCATCCAATAGTAAGTGCAATAGGTTCTCCAACTCATATTTTAGCCAGATACTTATTGGATTTCATTAAACCTACAATCCCATCTATTAAATCATATATTAAAAACTCTCTTCATTTTATTTCTGTTTTAAAAAGTTTAAAAATTAATGCTAATGACATTCTGGTCAGTTTTGATGTCAAGTCTTTGTTAACAAACATTGCAATTGATGAAGCTTTAAATATAATCTCACAACGTTACAATTTACCAGACCATATTATTGCTTTGATTAAACATTGTCTCTTAAATACATATTTTGTATACAATGGACAGCATTACAGACAAGTTTTTGGTACTCCTATGGGTTCACCTATCTCAGGAGTAATAGCTGATTTATTCATGGAATATATAGAAACTCGTGCTTTAGAATCATCATCTTTAAAAACTCTCATTTGGCTCAGATACATAGATGACACTTTTGTCATGTGGCAACATGGAAAAAATAAATTAGATGATTTTTTCTTACATTCAAATAATGTGAATCCTCATATTAAATTTACAATGGAGACAGAGTCTGATGGAAAGCTCCCTTTTCTTGATGTTCTAGTCACCAGAACACCAAACAGATTATCTTTTTCTATTTACAGAAAGGATACACACACAGACAGATATTTACATTTACATTCTCATCATCATCCAACTCAGATAGTTTCTGTAGCCAAAACTCTTTTAAATAGAGCAATTAACTTTCAGATGAGACTCATCTGAAAGAAGAAATAAATCATATTAATAGTGTTTTATTAGAAAATAGTTATAATTACAAATTTATAAAAAAGGGTTTATTTCAAGCCCAAAATAGACAAAATAGAAAACAAAAAGATGATAAATCAGCTATTAGGATTTGTGTTCCATATGTAAAAGGAACTACAGACAGTATCGGATGTATATTAAAACGCTATAATATAGATGCAGCATTTTTTGCTCATCAAAAGATCAGCAATATAATAACCAAGCCTAAGGATTCAATCCCTCTTGAATCTCATGGTGTCTATCAAATTTCATGTAAAAATTGTAAAGCTTCTTACATAGGTATGAGTAATCGTCGCATTAGTGTTAGGAGAGATGAGCATGCTAATGCAGTTAAACAACACTCATCATCATCAGCACTCTCACTCCATACTATAGATTCAGGTCATAAAATTGATTTTTCTAGTACCAGGATCATATCCAGATGTGATAATCTTTACCAATGCAAAATTAGAGAAGCCATTGAGATACTTAAAAGACCAGATTGTATCAATAAGCGAGATGATACATGCAAACTTCCTCCTATTTGGAAAGATTTTTTTAAAAAACATTCCTAAATTTAACATTTTTGCTATTGGTGGAATTTTAACATTTTATTCAAATCAGTGATTGTAACGCCTCTACAACCATTGTTCTATCTTTTATAACTCTGTGTATGGCTTGTGTGACCAAGTCGAAATGTCAGTATATTAATATTAAAAGTTTTTAACACGGATGAACCCGCAAAATATGTTATATATATATGAAGTATACCCAATGCATATTGCTAATTGAAAATCCAAATATAAAATCTCAATCACTCCCTGCCTTTCCAAATAATGTTTTTTCCAGCAATGCTACCTTCTAAATAATAATAAAATAAGTGTTTATCTCTTATTTATGCCATTAAATTTGGACTTTATTCAGGGAAAAAGTGATTTACATTGTACATATATATTTAAGTATTTCAGAAATACTACTAAATTCTGATGATCCATTTAACCAGAATTTACAAAGATTTTTTTATTTCCTTATTTATTTTTAATTACTTATTTTATATCTACAAAAGTAAATATGCATTTTATTTTACTTTTAAGTTTAATTGTATTTGAATAATAGTACAATGGTCATTCTAAATCATGGAATAATTAAAAAAAAATACTTTTTAATATTACTTTAATAATACCATTCATCTGAAGTAGATTAAATAATGCTTGTATTGATTTAAGAATTTTCTAAATGCCAATGATTTTAATATGTTATATCATAATTTTATAAATTCATTTTTATGCTATGTTTTATATTATATTACTTCTTTTTTAAATTCATCATTTATATTTTACATATGCTTTTGTTTTAATTAGCTTTATCAAGGGTGCCTACAATGCAGACTTATTCATTCTTTTTTAATGATATCACCTTTTATTTGTTGTTTTTCTTTAACTTTGCCAAATTGTTCAGTATTTTTTTATTATAAATATGTTATATTCTATGTTTTTAAATTTCAAAATAGATTTAATAATATCTAATGTGTCAGCAATCCAAGACATTTTTGTAACTGCATTTTATATTTATCAGTTATAGGTAAAAAAGTAAATTGTGATTTTTTTTTTACATTATCATCCTAAGATTTTGAAAACAAATGCTATTAATTGATTATTGGTATTATGTTTTTTTTTAATTCTTTATAAGTGTAAATATAAGTGTTACTACCAACCCATGTAATTCTAAAATGCCACAAGTTTTGTTATTTTTTACATAGGCCCTATGTGCTTTTACACATTTGTCTATGTATTCCCATAACTTATATTGTTAATATTGCAACAGTCAGGTTCAAGCCCTTCTCATTGCATGTTTTAGTTTAGCCACCAAACCTATATGTGCTGGGTTCAAATCCTATTAAAATGAATATTTTGATAAATAAACATATAAACCTTTCTATCATGTCTGGTTGCACAGCATTATATACACACATATGAATAAATGCTATACATACATTGGCTAGTAGATGTTACAGTGAACATAATGATTTAAATTTTATATTTTATAAAATAATGACTTATGTTATAATTTTAAATAGTAGAATTGTCAATTTATGCAATTTGTAAACAAATTCATATGTGGATATATGATTCACCTTATATAATACTATATATAGAGTGGCATGATTTTATTTTGTAAAGGAGCAAAAAGTTTTTAGTTAAATTAGTTAAAAATAAAAAGTTATCTGTAAACAGATTTGCATTTAAGTCCACCACCCTGGGGTTAAATCAAAGTTAGAAAATTGATAATTGCTATACTCAAATTTGTTTATAGCAAAAATATAGTCAATAAAACTGCTTTAGCAAAACTATTTTGACACCTGGAGGAGTATTTGCTGTGTCATGGAAGCCTAAATAAAAGTATTTTTGATCAAATTGAGAAATCTTACAATTTGATGTGATATTTTAGATAAAGTTAATGGGTTTCAAGGGAAAATAAATTTCTTTTCTAGAAAAACTATAAATAGGATACATTTTAAGCTTGAAAAAGGAGTCATTAACTTTAGAAGAGTGTCGCCATGCTGAATCCATGTCAGATTGAGCTTAAAAAATCTGACTGGAGAAAGGCGATGGCTACTTCTAAAATATACAGAAAGAATGACGTGCAACTGCCAGCTGATGCTTTAACCATTGGAGCTTCCATAAGAAACTGTTCAGCAACAGTTTGCTCAAGAAGACCATGATACCTGAAAGCCAACACCTGCTTATACAGTCCAGCAACTAATTAATTGGTAACATCAATCTATAACCTCAGATCTCTGTGTTAACAAACTATTTCTAAATTCAAATTTTCTACTTCAAAGTTTAAAACTAGCAAACTATAAAATAATGTAATTCTGTAAATCTTATGTTTTATTATAAATTCTCATTGCAGTAAATATTATTTCATTTGTATAACTTGTCTATATTTGACAAATATCTTCATTAAACTAAATGTAACATATACTAATTTCTTTATCTATCACTGTGGTTATGCCTATAACATATTCATTACTTTATTTTGTTATTTATATGCCAATGCTTCAAAGAAGCAAGCATTTAAACATAATAAATATTTGGAGATATAACTGCTAATATCTTCCCATACCTGTTTTCTTAATGACATTCTCTGTGCTCGCTGGTTCGAATTCGTATAATCCTTATTTCACTTAGAAAGTACTGTGGTTTACTATTAGATTAAATTTCCATCTTATTTAGGTTAAAGTAATGTGCTAGTTTTAGTAATATGAAAGTATATTCAGTAATTATTTGGCCAGTCTATCAAATATACTTTTCCCTCCCTCATAATAATTTCTATGTATAGATTGAAACCTATAAACCAAAGTTTTATTACATTCTATTTATCCTGCTAATAAAGCTTGATTGTGTTGTTAGAATTAGCTCACAATGGTAATACTGATCAGGCTATTGTCCCAAATTTTGTAATAATTAATGTCATACTTTCGCTTGGTGGATTACATATATTAAATTCACACTCACTGTTTAACAATTAACTGCATTTTCTCCTTAAGATGGGACTTTGGAAAAGACCACCCTATCTTACATTTTTTCAGGGCACACACCAGTAAAATTGGATGTATAATTTTCAGCAGTTGTGTTAGCCACCCCAATCTTTTAGCAGCAGGATGCTCAGTTCCAAGGTACTGGTGTTTATCACAAAAACCCTTGACTCTAATCTATCCACAGGTTGCTCTGTTATTGTAATTTTCCAGTGCAGTAGCATGTCAGTGATCTCATTATACTCAATTCTGAGTCTCATAATTTAATTAATTATTCAATATTAAACTGAAATTTATATCTTTGGTTTCAGGATTCAATCTCTATTCTGAGCTGAATTCCACACTCATACATTATTAAATTAATAATGTTGCAATAAATATTTTGCCTAAAATATTTATTTAAATGTTTAAATAAAGTATTTTAAAAAAATATAGTAAATATTTTGCCTAAGATTGATACAGCATTTTATAATGGTAACTGCCACTTTCAAGAAAAATTGGCAGAATCTTATTTAGGCACCGCTTTGTGATTCTCTAAATGTATCTTCATATTAATAATTAAAGATTTAATGAGGAGACATGTTAAATCCTCATATTATAAAGCCTGTGTGCTTTTCCCACATTAATTTGTTTATTTGTTTAATGAATATATGTTAAGTTTATTCTGGTTTCACGTTATTTCTCATTTCTATTTCAATCCAATTCAGTCTTAGTTAATTATATATATGTATATATATACTGTATGCATTAATTAATACAGTTTTCAATCCAATTCAGTCTTAGTTAATTATATATATGTAATATAACTGTATGCATTAATTACCATTTACAAAAGTTATCTTTAATTTCATGCAGGTAGCAATTAAATTAGTTAATATATATATTTCGATCCCTGAGTCTCCTGTTTCTCTCTGCCCTATGCTGGTCATGCAAGATGGGTATACTACATGTAACTTCAAATGGGGTCATTCATAGGGTCTTGAATCATGAAGTACTGGCAAATGAGTTGAAGTGTGGTCAGATTTGGGATGCCATAATTTTGGTCTAGTCAGCTTTGGTCTCTTTGTCTGGATTCTAGATTCTGTTATGCAAATGTACAAAACTTGATCATTCCATAGAATATATTTTCCAAAATTTAAATCATGTTTATTATATACAGTTTGTACCATTTTGATAAGAACTTAACTAAATATATGATTCCTATTTATTGCAAATTTTCTTACATGAATACCTTAATCATGGCTCTTTATTGATTGTCTTAATATTTAAAATAAAAATTAAAAAGCAGAGAATTATAAAGAAAAGTTACAGAAATTTGAAAATCAGCAATAAATAAATAAATAATAATAAATGATGTTTATAAGACATTTAGAAAGTTAATAGAATATCCTTTAATATACAAAAAGATTTCAAAATTAAAGTAGCTTTCAAATTGTGAAGAATCACCTAAAATAACAGTTTTTTTTCAGAAAACATATCTTATGATAAAAATATTTAGGTTTATAGTTATATAAAATCAAAAGTTAAGATATACTATGTTCCCTCACCAATAATGAAGCTTTACATTAGAATCATTTTTTTTGTTTTACAATAAGCACATCAACATTAATCTAGGACATTTATAAAAAAAACCTATCTTAATGCTTTATATGTGCTTAGAATGTTTTTTTTTTTATTTATTTAAAATACATTTGCAAAGTCAACACATATTAGATCTCAGACGACAAACATGGTAAAGGTATGTTTTAGATATTACACGGCTATATGATAATTTATTTTGTCTAACATATTTTTATATTATATTGAAATTTGAGTAAATAATAGACTTTATGTGGTAGAAATATAATAATCAGTTTCTTATAGTTATTTTTATTAGTGAGGACTTAAAATTTAAATTTAAACTAATGCACTTATACCAACTTTTACTATCACACTATTCAAACTGACAGCCTGAAATTGAAAAAAAAAAGATTTTGAAAACAAGTCAATATTGTATAGATAAATAAATGTGACATATATAACAGAATAATATTCTAATAATTTCAATATAATTCCAACTGTGGGACTCTTTTTTCCGGAACATTTCTTTTTATCCTAGTCTACAACACTTGACTGTGTGATTCATTAAGCAATTAGTAACAGATAATAATTCTACAACACTTACATTTTCAGAAATTAATATGTTTTTTTTTAAATTTAAAATGCAGCTTTTAACCTGAACAATATAAAGAAGTAAAGGATATCTGATAGGAGCTTAAATACATTTTCTAACTTTGACTCTTATTCTCACTATTGAAAACAAAAACAATAATTTGTCTTGAGATATAAATATTATAGCAATATTAACTACACTTCATTGATTACACAAGCTTACAGCAGATGTTTCTGAAAGAGGGTGAAATTAATTGCTCTTGGAATACTGTTTGATGAGAGATAATCTAATATGTGGTTGGTATAGGTTACAATTTATATAACTGAATATACACTTTTAAAATACTAAAATCTATTAGCATTCTGTTGCAGTTCAATATTTATGTATAATTATATTTTTATATTTTCAATATGTATACAGTTATATAGAAATTTTTTTTGCTTTTTTATTGATAGTATGCATTAGTAATTGCTGTGCAATATAAACTTCTTTTACATTCTGACTCTTAATTATAATTATATTCATTTAAATGTCATTGCTTTGAGTGTAAATGCAACCATGTTTCTTTATAGTGATTTTTCTGCCAAAGCAAAATGTTTACAATATTCAATCTCTGGAATTGTATAAACATTTAACAATAGCATCATTTGAATTTACATCACAAGAAATGTTATTTCTAGCAACTTTTGTTAAAATCTTCTATGTGTTTCAATATATGCATTAATATATTGAAACAAACAAAATATTTTTATGGTAGTACTGTGATATTTCTATCCAGTTATGAATAAAAACTTTTTTTACTGGATTCTCAGAATCTAGTGTTAAAGTGTATAGAATAAAACAATCATTGTGTCCATGTGAAACTATAATACCAAAAATAGAAAATACTATATTAGATTTTTCTGTCTAGCCAATGCCATGCAGGTTCTTCACACTGATCAATTGACCCTTCTGAAAAAACATAGATTTTATTATAATTCCCCCCCCCCCAGAATATGAGATTCATTAAGAGTGGCTACATTGATCTTAAATGACGATAAATTCTTAACCATAAGTTGTATCATATGCATTCTTTAAAAACATCTATTATTCATGTTAAATTTCAACATTTATTATAAACTGAGCTTTTTAATTAAAATTTTTAGATTTGTCAATTTATTGATCATAATTTTTTTTAAGAAATGTGTTATAGATTGAACAAAATATTTTCTTAAGTTCATTAAAAATATAAAACCTGATTGTTTTTATGATAATAATATTATTATAAGTGATTTGAATAAAAATAAATGTTAAATGTTTTGCTTGGCAGAATAATAAATCGAATGTGGCATAATATTGATATTTAAAGACAAGAGTTTACTCATTAAGAACAAGATTTAAAAATGACTGATGAATTAAAATTCCGAAGGGATTGCAGACCTTTGCCGATAGAAGTCAATGTAAATTATATTTCATGCACTGAAAATAATAATGTGAATCTTAAAAACAATATTATAATCCTATTAAAGCTATTAGTGATATTTTCTCATATATAATAATAATAATAATATTATTATTATTATTATTATTATTATTATTAATAATAATAATAATAATATTATTATTATTATTATTATTATTATTATTATTATTATTATTATTATTATTATTATTATTATTATTATTATTATTATTATTTAATACATTTAACAGTTTTTACATCCAAACAAAAATACGCAGCTAATCTAGTTCAAAAAACATTTGCATAGTTTTTTGTACAGTTGTCCTATATGCTCTATTAATTGTTTCAAATATATTAACATCACTAAAGTATTTATTATATAATCTAGGTAATCTTACATTGGCTGAATTTTTTAATGTTTCACTTTTAAACTTTGGAATGTTATACAATTTTTTAAATTGCATATCCTTTATATTCATCTTAAATGATAATGTTGTTTGGCAATTTCTCACATCTATTATACCTGATGTAATTTTTTAAGTACTTTATATTAGTATATAATCATCTTTTATAAAGTACATTGTTATCATATATTATTTCATATTTAATATATCTTACAAATTTTTTATAATCTTTTTCTAGTGCTAATCTATTACTTAATTTACAAATGTTCCAGATCAAAGATCCATAATTTAAATTAGGCAAAACCAATGTATGAAACAAATACACACATGTATTTCTCTTAAAAATTTTACAGTTTCTGAGAATCAAACCCACTATTTTATAACTTTTTGCGATAATATATTGGATATTGTTATTAAATGTCCCATTATTAATAAAATAATACCTATATTTTTATGATATTCTTTTCTTGAAATATTTTTAAATTAAATGTATAATTGAAAATACTTGAAGATGATTTTTTAGAAAATGATATAACACAACATTTTTCAATATTAATTTCCATATAGTTTCTTACACACCAATCTTTAAATATTTTGATATCAGATTGTAAAATTTTCTGATCATCAAAATTATGAATAGATTTATACAATTTAATATCATCTGCAAAGCAAAGGATATTAGAACCAACTACACACTGCTTTATATCCAAACAATAAACTGAAAAGAATATTGATCCAAGTATACTTTCTTGAGATACTCCAGCATTTCTAAATATGTATATGATTTTTAAAACCCAAAAGAAACAAAATTAGATATATTGGAGACAAAAGATACAAACCACTGCAGAATCTCAGATCTAAAATCAATAATATGCAACTTACTAATCAAGCTGGAGTAACTTACTCAGTCAAAAGCTTTGCTTAAATCAAAATAAATTACATCTAGCTTCAATGTGTTATCAATTGCATTTGCAATAGCATCTTGAATAAGTATCAAAGTCATGTTGTGTTTTAGATCATGATCTAGTTACCTTATCTATTATCTTATTATATACACATTTTTCAATGATTTATCCAGATATACATAATAATGAAATAGGTTTATAATTACCAACATCATTTGATTAAATTTTTTGTATTGGTATAACATTTGCAACTTTCCATGAATCAGGAAAAATGCTTTACTGTAAAGAGATATTAAAGATATAACAAAGCACTAGAGCTAGAAGTTTAACACATCCTTTATAAATAAAAACAGGTAACATATCATACCCAAAATGTTGTTTGTTTTTGAGCTGCTTTATTGCTAATAAAATGTCATTATAATTTATTGAGTCAATAACTATCAAATTATTAGTTTTAAAAGCAGTAGCTGTGTAAGATTCATATAGCAATAATAATAATAATAATAATAATAATAATAATAATAATAATAATAATAATAATAATAATAATAATGATGATGATGATGATGACAACGACGACGACGATGATGATGATGATGTTGATAATAATATTTTGAATTTGTAATGAAGTCTTTGGAATTTTTAAAATAGTAATAGAAGACTTGTGATAACAACTTTAAATGATTTATCTATTTTTTACTCACATTTGGACAAAAATATCCAGTTTCACCAAATCAAAATTGTAATTTTCAAAACAAAAATCTCATAAATAATAAAGACTGGAGAATATATGGAGAATATATAGGAACATATGGACATATGAAATTGTGTATTTGATCATGAGATGCTTCTACTGTTTCAGATTTTAAAGATAAATGGAGTAAGCAATATTTCAGTAATTATAGCTGAATATCATTATTCACTACAACAAAAGTACTTTCAAAGATTCTATTGAATAGTTTATCTCTATTAATAAATAAATGGATTACCAGTAACTCAACATTGTTATAGAATAAATATGCATTTTGTTATCAGTCAAGTGCTAATAAGGTGTCAATATTAAAAAAAAGAGGTTTATGTATGATTTTTATTGTCTTGATCAAGAAATTTGATTGGATTATTCAAACAGTTTATGCTATAATACTGCAATTATCTTTCAAAAAGAAAATTTATTCACAAACCATAAGAATCATTTACAAAAAAAAAAAAAAAACATTTACATATCAATCTCAATGGACCAGTTAACAAAATTGGAGGTTAGGCTTGTATACATAGAAAAAACAATTAATTTCATATCAATTACATTAAGACATTAGTTATCACCAGAAATTGAAGACATATAACTTCCCATTCCAGAAATCATAGTTGTGGTCCATTTGCATTAATTAATCTGGTCATGTATATCACATATATGATGGTGTTACACATATAAGTTTGTTTAATTTACGAACATGTAGACAATGATTAAAAAACATATTTGGCCATTTAGTCTATAGAACTTTATCTTACCAAGTGAAGAGTACTTTCAATGTTTCTGTGTGTATTAATTTAACATTTAAATTTCGAGAGATTAGTCATTATGAACCATATATGAAAGCCATACACTTTACTGATAGATTATGAGGTTAGCCAATCCAATATAGGGATAACACTCATAAAAAATACTTAACAGCAGATTTTCACAGAATATCTAAGACTGAAAATTATATGAAAAATATCATAGATTCTTTACAGTAAACAAATCGATTACCATTAAGCATTATTAAAGCAGTCTTAATATATTTGTTGGGTCATTAATTAAAACTGATCTGTTAATCAAATGAAAGCCCTTTCCTATAAACTGATCAATTATGTGAATAACTTTATAACAGCATTTTTTAGTTCTTGGATCTCTTCCATATAAAGTCTATCTAAAATGTTTTAGGTAAATGGTTCATTCAATTTTTCTTAGTATCTGTGAATTTACAACTTTATATTCTTTTCATCATTGTTACTACACTTTGTTTTAGGTTTATTAGAGACCAGATCTGGTTAAATATCCAATTCTGGGAAAATTTTTGGTCTAATTCTTTAATTTTTTTTAGTAAGTGTAAGGACATTTTAATAATGTCATATTCTTCTCCACTTTACACTGCAATTATTTATTTATTTTTATGTAAAATTTATTTCTATTATACGACTTTTACTAATGGAATGAGAAAAAAAATATTATTCCAAGTAAAAAACCTTAGATATTTGAAATAAAAATTTGTGTTAAATTAAACAAGAATATGCACTTGCTCTAACATTGCTTTCAATTTCTCAGACTATTGTCTTTAAAACAGTTTATATGTAGTTTATTAAATTAAGGACTAAGTGGAAATTTATATATTTGATGAAAAAAATGTCTTTAAAATCAAACCAAAATATTCATCTATTTGGATTTTGGATTTATAATTGATAATTGTGATATCCTTGACAATTAAATAGGTGATGTACAGAATGTCCATAATATTTTAAATGGAACATATAAATATTTTGATTTAACACCTACTTTTTAAATATTCAATTTCTTTAGCAGTCAGTGATGAAAAAAATTATCAGTAGTAGAAAACACTCAATAAAAAAAAATCTTTATCAGATAGTGATGAATAAAAAATACTGAGTAATTTTTAGCTTTAAAAAATATTGACTTGAGAGTATAGGCTAATTTAATACGGTTTTAAAGTAGAAATGTGGACTTAAATTTAGACTTCAATCTGCCATTGTTTTTAATATGTTATAAGATAGGTATTTTGCATAATGATTAATAAAGATTAAAATTAAATTAAGTATATATAGAGCTGTTATTTTCCCTAAAATTTATTTTATTGAAATGAGACTTTGATATCCTATCAATATTTCATAAAAGCATTTAATTTTTTTATATTAAAAGATGCATCATAAAATTTTAAAAATACAGTAGCAAGAGCATAAGACCAATAAATGTGTTCTTCAAATTTCTGGATGTGACACTGTAAGTTCATTATTGTAAAAATAATATCTTCATTGGATTGAATATTTGAAATGATTGAACAATACCATCGCAACATTTATAGGTGAGGCAAACCCCATTTCCATTATGCAGATTATCTCAAAAATGTAGTAAAGAAGTGCAACATTTATTATGTCATTAGAAGATATGAAATAAAATAGAATGCTTTTTAGAGATACAAATAGATATAAGGTTGAAGTATTTTAGATAGATAATTTGTGCAGAAAAAGTTAGAAGACAATCTAATAAAATATCAAATTAACTGAACATTTGGTCAATGTATTTTATATAAGATCATGTTTGTAATCTCATATTGGTTATATAATCATTACAAAACTCTTTTTTTGTCTTTTCCTGAAGATGAAACAGTGCTAATTTTTTTTGCTAATTTTGTAAATGTAACTCATACAAAATTTAATTTATGAATTTAGAAGGAAAAGTTTGTCTTTGATTAAAATAGCTTTACTTTTGCTAAAATATTCATTAACGAAAACTACTCACAAATGTATTGACCATTCCCAATCCAAGAAAAAAGAAAACAATAGAAAGTCAAAAACTATATACTAGTGCAAATAAAGGGAAATATAGAAATTACTGTATAAATCAATCTGCAAATCATTAAAATTCCCCCATTGACATTTTCAATGTCATTTTATACCTTCTGCAGAAGCTTCTCTTTCACAATGACTTGAAGAGCTTGCCTAATAATAGCTTTTTGTTATAATCTATCCAGAGTCAAGTTTATGGATTTAAAACAATCACAACTTGTTTAAGTGACTAATGAATATTTTATAAAATATGTCTACATCGTTTACAAAAATCATACTCAAGTTAATCATAAATTTCTTTTTCATAAAGTCTTCTGTCATTTATTTATTTTCAGAGTGTAATTAAAAGAAAATGTGATTTTCCATTACCAGAGTATATAATATGATCTTTAACAAATTGAAGGAAATATTTTTACAATTTTATTGAATATGTTTATATAAAATTATTTAATGCATGTGTGTTAAATCAACAGGGAGTCCAAATGTCATTTTAACACAATAATTTAGATAATAGCTTTTGAATATTATTTACTAATTTATTTCAGCATTCAAAATGTTACTTAACATTATTTTAAATAATCATTTGAATTTTCAAGGCTTATGTCATCTTCAGTATGCTATAAATACAGAAGCCAAAGTGATGAATATCTTATTATTTTTAATTACTTCAATTAAAAAAATTCATCAACAAACTTGTAGCATGTGTTAAGTCCTGATTCATAAAGTATTATAAAACAATCTCAATGACGACTTATATACAAATCAAAAACAATGTTGGACTTAGGAGATGCATACCAATAGCTCTTGATTTTATTACATCATATAGAAACCAATACAATAAAGTTTGAAAGAAAAACTATTAATTTCATATTTTTCTATGGATCACTTTGATTAATTAACTTGAATGCCTTGGTCAAATCCATAAGAATAATGTAAAAATCACTGTTTTGTTTTTAATATTTTTCTTACATTAGCATGGAAGCAATAAATATGTCTATAGTGCTTATTGATTTTATAAAAGTACATTTGAGTTTTTGATAGTAATTCTGCTATGACTGGAAATAATCTATATAATATTAAATAAAAAGATACCTTTTCTGTTGTAATTGACAATAGTAGCTTACCATAATTAGCTCTATTTTGTCAATTGTCAATCTGCATTATTTTTAAAATTTGGATTAATAAATTCTTAAATCAATGTTGCACAAAAAATGTTTCAATATAATTGAAGCCAATATAACTTTGCTATATTTTACTATTCCTACAGATATCTCATTAGGAATTGTAATTTTTAAGATTTTAAATAGCTGTTTTTATTCCATTAAACTGGATATATTTACCCAAATATAAAAAGAATAATCAGAATAGATATATCATTGGAAGTCATCATCTCAATTCTAAAAAAGATCATCAAGAAAATCTCTCCACCTATTCAAATTATCATTGTCATGCTACAAGACAATAAGCACCATTGATGAATTTAATAGAATTATAATACCAGTTTTGAGATCCATTTATTATTAATGTATCAAAGATTTAAAGTGACTCCATCAGTAAATATATATACCTAGGTCTCATTTTATGCGGATTATTTTAATGTGATTTTGAAGTTATGCAATTCATGTTTCTTCTTAATATCTTTCATATTTCACTATATTTATTAGATATCAAGAAATTTAAATTATTAATAACATATTTTCACTTGAAACCCTTTTTTTCTTCAAAAATATAACATTATATTAGCAGCTAACGTGAATATGGCATGAAGCTGTATTTAGAATTTTAGCTTCTATGTGAATAACTTATTTATACTAATGAGTATAATAATAATAGATTTATACTTATATATAAAAATATCACAATAAATATTCAAAAAATGTAAACTTTTAAAACATATTTTGTTATATATGACAGAAATAAATAATCTTTTAGATTTTTAAAATAAAAAAAACGAAGATTTTATAAACTGAAAATAATCTTTCTAATGATAATGTATAATCTTTTTGTTTTAATTGCGATTTCATTTTTTTAATATAGAAACAAAAAAAACATTAACACAGCATAAGACTGAAAGTGGCACTAGTTGTACATCACACCACAAATAAAAATAAAGTGGCTAACAGGTTTCTCTGAGCATAATTGCTGAGAGATTCTTGACTTCGTTTAGGGAGAAGCCACAATACATCACATCACATCAAATCTGATTTATTGCCAGTTTACAAACGAATGCTAGTGGTAATTATTAAAATATGTATGAAAAATGTAAAATTAAATACTGCAGTTAATAGAAAATGTAAAAAAAGTTTGTCTTGTATTAATTTTTTTTCAAATATTTGAAATTTTTTATTAGTCATACTTTATTTGCTTATTTTTTTAATGTGAATTTTAAAGTAATTTTTTTTTTGTGCTTTGCTTTTATGTGAATTCTGAAAATTACAGCACCTATCCCCCATTTTTCAAGGTAAGTCAAGTCTATTTTTGTGTAATTTTTTTTAATGTGGGTTTTCTGTGAAACCTATCTACTGCATAAAATGAGACCTAGATGTATATACATTGCAATTTTTATCCAACGATCATTTTTAAGCTATTTTGTCAATTTGTGTATTTCTGTCTTTCAATCTCTATATAAGATATAAAATTCTATAAATCCTTTATTATTCTACAGACAAAAATTTTATGTGCTTTTTAGTCAAGTCACTAATAATTGGATTATTATTAGAGAACAAGTAATTATATTTGGTGACTCCAAAAATAGATTTATTTACACCCATAGCACATTTTAAACCAATTTGCATACTTCAATAACAAGATAATCCTGAAAGTCCAAGTTAGCAAATACAGAGTTTAATAGCTGTTAAACTTTAGCACTGAATAGTACATAAATCTAAAGAAAATATTCCAAATTTTTTATGAATGTGACCAGAATAATTGCCATTTTTTAGTTAAATTATTATTTTAACTTTAAAGTGCACTAGTCTATGAACTAATCAACATTAAAGTCATTTTATATAAATCTCTCTTGTATTTTGATGCTAAAATATCATTCATTAAGACATCAAAAAAATTGTAATTGATCAAATAATATTTTAATTGTAACATATTTTTATTTTTATTTCAAATGAAAAAGCCATTGAAACAAGCAAAACTTTCCATACAGTAGTACCACTCAGTGCAAGTCAGAGTAATCAATGGATACAAAAAGTTTGTATATTAAATCCCTATCTAGTCCCTACTCATCCAATATCCCCAGACTAGTTTCTAGCTTGTGGCTTTCATCAGTGAGGAGCCTTGGATCTGAGAGCTCTGTATCTAAATCCTAGGATCCAATGCAACCCTCCAGCAGTCATTTTTTATTTCTATTTAATTACAAAGCTATTAGTCTAAAATTGAAAACACAATAATATTTTTAATCCAAGCCCATTAGCTTTTATAATCATATAGGTCTAAATTTAGTTCAGTACCCATACATTTTGGTGACTGGTTATTTAATAACTATAGCCACCACTATCCTAATAGGTATTAAACCACTAAACATCACATGATCACCATTTTCATGCTTGCTCAAACTATTTAAACAGGCAAAACTCTCCATACAGTAGTGGGACTCAGTACTAGTCAGATTCAAGGCTTCTCACTGATGAAAGCCACAAGCTAGAAACTAGTCTGAAGATAATGGATGAGTAGGCACTAAATAGGGATTTTATGCACAAACTTCTTGCATCCATTGATTACTTTGGGTTGCACTGAGTGGCACTACTGTATGAAGGGTTTTGCCTGTTTTAACAGCTTGTGCAAACATAAGAAAAGATAATCATGTATTGTTTAGTAGTGAAAAAAACATATTAGTTGTAATTGTTTGATACATTACGTTGACACACAATTTATAAATGACTTTTCAGTTTTAAAACTTATAATTTCATAAACAAAACAAAAAAAAAAAGTGAAGAATTTGAAAAAAATTAGAATATTTATAAATATTGTAAATAGATAATTTAATAATAAAAACCTTAATTTTACAACTAACATATCAAAAAATATTTTAATCGTTTTTTTTAAAATTTATTCATTTATTATAATCTTTTTGATTCATGGTTTTTTCTCTCTCTCCCCCTCTTTTTAAAATGAAAAGAATTAAACTTTATTATTATTTTAATACACCGTTCTTAGTCACACTTGGCGAGTCTGAGGACTTCTTTGTTCACTCAAGCAATCTTACTTTTAGACTAAAATCCTTTAAGTAAATAAAAGTATTATTATTAATTTCAATTGTTCCCATTTGTACTTCACCCTAAGGTTATTGACTGTGATCCAGAACAAAAAGCAATATTTATTTAAAATGATAAATACATATAGTATAGTTTAGTTGAAGCCTTTTTAAATATATATATATAATAAAAGTACAGTATTTACTTAAATTAATTGATTCATAAATATAGCAATGGTAATGGAGGAAATGAATAACCTTTTGTTTTTAATGGAGTTATAATTGCTTAGTGTTCAGATTTATTAAGAAATGTAATATTTTAAATTATTGATTTTTACTTCAAAATTATTTTTTTATATTAAAGTTTCAGGAAAATAGTATTTACATTAGCTTTAAAAATGTATTTTTGATAATTTTATTGTTATTATTAATTACTCAGATAAAAAATTGGAGAAAAGTCAATTACTGTAATCACAACCACACACACACACATACTTCGTACATATAGATATTACATTAAATAATAAAAAGTGCATAGTGATTTAGTGTGCAGAAAAAAAATGATCCTAATTCCACAAAATTTCTTTGTGTTTGAAAAAATAACATATTATATAAAATGAAGTGTTGGATCTATATCTATTGAATATTTTAGTGTTTTATAATTTATAATATTAAAAGTGATCAAAAAATTGAATAAATGTTAGCCGACTAGAGTTAGAAATTAAACTTGCTGTGAAGGAAAGGTGGGCATGATTAAGAATTAAAGATGAAAAACAAACGTATGATAATTAAAAGGGTCTTCAACTCAGACTTTCAAGCTCTCCATAGCCATCCACTTCATCTTATATAACTAATACACATGACCACATACATGTGAAGAAGATAAATGATCTCCAATATGCATACTTTATGCTGAACAAGAGCTCATCAGTTGGTCCAGATCACCCTCTCCCACACATATATACAGTGTTCAGTTGCAATTTTTTAAACTATAATGGGAAAGTTTAAATCTTCTCCACACTTCAACTCTTCAGCCATCCATATCATTAAAAATACAATGATGCAACACCCAAAGCTCTTGATGATGCCAATATTATTATCATAAATGTTGACTTCAATATCACTCTGACACCTCACATATAGGATATTAATATGTCCATTTAAATATACTGAAGAAGGATGGGAAGAATACAGTCAGAATATGTAATATTCATACTTGTATATTGTCTCTACTAAACATAATGCAATTAGAAGGGACTTCGATTTCAAGTTCTCCACACACATACACTCCATCTTATACAACTGATACACATGACCACATGTGAAAAATATAAATGATCTTCAGTGTACATATTCCATGTTGATTCAGCACATCAATTGCTTCAGATAATTACCCTCCACACATGTATAAGACAAAGTGGATGACTGTGGAGAGTTTTGAAAGTCTGAGTTTATGTCTCTAGTAATTACATTATGTTTAGTATAGACAATATACATGTATTTGAATATTACATTTTTAGCTTATATCCTGCCCAACCCTCTTCTATATATTTAAATGGACATATTAATGTTCTATATGTGAGGGGTCAGAGTAACTTAAAGTCAACATGAGTATAACAATAATATTGGCATCGTCAAAGGTTTTCAGTTTTTCATCCTTGGATTTTCAATGACATAGAAGGCTGAAAATTTGGAGTATGGAGAGGATTGAAACTGAGCACAGATTTTATATATGTGTAGAAGATGATGATTTAGACCAACTGATGGGTTCTGGTGTAACATGGAATACATATATTGGAGATTATTTATCATGTGTATCTATTGTATAAGATGGAGTGAATGAATGTGGAGACCTTGAAAATCTGAATTCAATTCCCTTTGAATTACATTTAGTATAAACAATATAAATGTATTTGAATATAACCTATAAGTAAAAAATCTCAAAAAGATGTATAACAAACATTGCTATGAATACAACAATAGTTTTTCAAAAGATATATAATAGAACATTTATAGTCAAGATGCAATTTTAAAATTATTTTCTTTACTATGAATTCTGCTATCTAGAATTGATTGCACTTTTAACAATAAAAAAAAACCTATGGACCATGAGGATTTTTTTTAAGTAAGGAAGTACAATTGCAATAATTTGGTGAACTATAATAGAATAAATTTTGGTTAATACTCTCTCATGCAAGTGCAAATAATAATTTCTGAGGAAAAAATTGTTTTAGAAACCAGGTTCATCTCTTATCACAAGAATTATTTCTGGAAAACTTTATTCTTTTCAAGAATAAAAATACTTCAATTTATACACTATATAAAACCAAATGTTGTTTTAATAAACAGAGCAAAAGCATAATAAATGTATTGTATTATGAATTGTTATTATATGTGTGTATTTTTTGAGGTGCGTTAATATTTTTTAACATACTTCTTAAATACTATATAATTATTCTTATATAGATTCAGTATAAAAATATAGAGTATACGCTTTATTATAATAACTAAAACATTACCGTTTAATCACTTTTATTATATACACACTCTGCATACATAGAGCAAAAGCACAACAAATAGCTTGTACTATGAAACGATTATATGTGTGTGTTTAATAATGATAAATAATTAAAAAAAAAAACAACAATTATTCACATCAAACTATTAACCTCCATATTGTTAACAAGCCATCTATTGTATTTCTAAATATTTATCAAAAATAATAAAAATAAAATGAAATAACAAAATTAATAAAAAAGATTTGAATGTATTTTTTATTGATTGATCAGTAAATGTTATTATAAAATGTAGCACAATGATAATATATAGAGAAAAAAAAATTGTTTTAAAATATGTAATATGTTGTTAGAAAGAATAATACTAAAATAAAAGACATAGAAAGTTAATTTCAGTAATAAATAAATTACTAGGCAAAGTGAAAAATATTTTTAAAGAAAACCAATGACAAAAATATTTAAGAATAGAAACTTGGGCTATTAAAAATAATAAAAAAATGATAATCATTTTACCATGTCTGTATTGAGAAAAATGAAGAAGAATAGATATAAAAATAATAAGAATCCAAAAGTGACTTATTGGGAAAGGAATACTTAGTAAAATAAGAAAAGAAAGAGGTTGGAATTTGAATTTTAAAAAAAACAAGAGCTATACAATTAAAAAGACAGGGGGGGGGGGGGGGTCATATGAATATGTAAATATGAAAGCAAATGATTGGAAAGTATAAAAAAAAAATTATGTTTTATCTTTCTTTAAACAAGCGACTAATAAAAATTGCAAAGATATTTATACATAAAATGACAATGCTTTATTTCACTATATATTTTTTTTGTTTCTATATCTATACATATTTACCTTTATCTTATATTTGGAAAGAAAACTATTCATTATGTGATTAAATTATAAAGCACATGTGTAGTGGAATGATCTCTATTTATTATTACAAATTAATTAATTGTATACAATCTAGAAATAATTGATGATGCAAACATATATCATATAATTTTTTTTTCCAGTAAAGTTTTTATTAGGAACATGAAATTTAATCGGATGTGAAATTAGTTTGAAATATAATGTCTGAAAATATCGACACTTCCTCTGTTAATCATACATGTAGTAAAACAGAAACCAATTTAATTCCTATATACTCTATGTATGTAGGATTGATTATAAAAATAATATTAACAAATGACAAAATATATTAGATAATGTAAATAAATTTATATTACCTAATTTATGACTTGGGAAAAATAAATATAGTTAAAGCGTATATCTGAAAGATGTTTATTATGAACGGTTAGCAAATTTAATGCTCATAAATTTATTAGCCAGCAAAATATTTCAGAATCTAGATCAAATTTGAAATTTTCTGAATATTAAGAATATACGTATATATCCCAGAGCAAATTCAATTAGAAAGACAATTCTTGATAATTAAATAAGAATCTACATATTATTAGACTAAAATAAAATTAAAGAAATACATTACAATTGTCCTCAATAACTAGAACACTGCACTGTGTATATATGTATATTGTACAAATGATAATCTTATTTTATTATTTATGTTTTTCTCTATAATAGAATATTATAAATTTATATTTAAATTATAGGGGCAAGCGCCTGCTGCTTTCGGTGCCCAACTCCGATGGATCACTCTGCTCATTCATATCCATTCAATGGAGCTTATGGAAAAAGATTTATTTTAATTTTTTTATTCAATATATATATATAGGTCAATTTAGAATTTCCAACAGTATTATATTAAAGTTGGATGAAATTAGAAAAGAATGACACAAACACATTTATGTAGAATTTTTTACTCCCCCCAACTTAACAAATTGTTATTCTGGTTATTTTTTGCAAAACGTATTACCTTATTAGTTAAAAATGGATCATGAGCCTCATCCAGTATATACAATGAATGTAATGAAGGAAAAACAATAAATATGAAAATAAAAACAGGTGAAACTGTTTAAATTATCTCAAGCCACTGCCAACAAAAAATAGTATTAGACTTTTATTTAAAATTAAACGAATTATTCTATATCCATTTGAAATAGTAGTTAAAATTAAAACCAATAATGAATGATCATGAAAAAAAAATGAACTGCTCTATTAAAGGAGAAGATGCATCTTAAATCATATTATTTATTGCCAAGGAAAAGAAATATTGAAATAACAAAGAGTTTTTTTTTTATCAGTGTTTTCAACAAAAAAAAAATCCTGGTAAATATCACACGTGCAATTTAATACATTACATAAAATCACTAGTTCTATTATCTTCTATTACCTATATAAAGACGTTAGAAGAATATTTAATTTAAAGAAACTTTAGAAAAAGCTCTATATATATTCTATGTATATATGTAACGACTATAACAACAACTATAAAATTATTTATAAAATTAAGTTGTTGTTTTTGTTTTGTTTTGTTTTTTTGCATTGAATAAATCTACATTAAGGATTTTATAAAATGCAACTTTATTCTTCTTTCTGTAACTCACATAAACATATTATTATAAAGCGCAGAAAACTTTGAAATTATTCAAATGGAAGTTAATTTCCAATAATGCGCTATTTCTTAAATACTACCGCCACTAAGAATTTAAAATTTTAAAAAAAAATTTGAGCGTACATTCTATATACTAACTCTTATAGACTATGCTTAAATCAGGGCTTGAGTCTGTTGCACATTTAAGCATGGCTAGTAAGAGTTGGTGTACATAGAATGTAGCTCTAAACTTAAATGATTCACTTAATTTTTTTAAATTCTTTCCGGTGGGAAAATGCACTGAGATTTATAATATTTAAGAAATAGCACATTATCGGAGATTAACTTCCGTTTGAATAATTTCTGTAACACATATTTCATTGGGACAGAGCAAATTTATTGTCAATTATAAATAATTATTAATACTTTATTAGAACACTATTTTTTACTACAGTTGTTTTGTTTCTATGACACTTTTAACAATAATTAGTTGGGTTTTTTTTTTTGTAAGAGTTGTCAGGTAGGAGAAATCTAGGTAGAGGTTTACTTTAGCGACCACAACATAAAAATCATATTCGCCCTCTAGTTTTCAAAATTAGAAGTAAATTATTATACCAAAATCTTACGTATATGCTACTATATTACAATTACATTAAAATTTATTAAAATGTAAAAGAGAATAAAAAAAATATTTACCATTTTAAAGAAATTGAAATAATTACACTAGATTAATTAAAATAATTAGTTTAAATTATTTGAAACTTAAGAATTTAAACTATCTACAATTATAACTTAACAATTTAAACTATCTAGATTTATAGCACTTATTATATAAAAAAAAAACATTGGCGTAAGCAAGAAAATAGTCATTGACTAAGCTAATTTTTGTTATGAAGAGTGTGTCAAATATTTAGACACAAAACCGATGTTTCTCGGCAGAATGGATGACAATGGGGAGCCTTTAGTTGTCGAAATCGATGAAACTTATTGAAAGAGTGTCAAGGAAGTTCTTCTTGACAGAAGTTGCGGATAAAACAGCTGGCGCATTGGAGGCCCTAATCCAGCGGAACATTTTACCTGGTACTCACATAATTTCAGATGGCTGAGCTGCGTACAATAATATCAGCAGACTCAGCAATGGGGTATATATGCATTCAGTTGTCGTCCACCAAGACAACTTCATGAATCCTGAAGACCAAGACATACATACCCAGAATATTGAAAATATATGGATGAGAGCTTTATTTTCATCATACCTCCAAGAATATGCACTGCCGTCTTTTTCTCCAACTTCCTAGTATGCATAGGGCATAATTATGCTTCAAAAGGTAAATACTTTTTTTATTATTATTATCTTTTAGGTTTTAATTATAAATATTTACTGTAATTGTAATATAGGAGCAGATACATAAGATTTAGAATATTTTAGTTCTAATTTTAAAAACTAGATGGCGAATATTCTCTGGTCGCTAAAGTAAATTTTTATCGAAATCTATATTCATTTATTATTTTTGGTATATAGGGTAGATAGTTTTAAATATTGATTATATATATATATTGCTGAATGTAACATTTTTTAAAGATGAATTTAAATGAAAATTTAATTCATAAAATACACACAAATATGAAAATATATGAAAACTTTAACATAAGTGATTCCTAAAAACACAGATTTTAGATGGGATTATGCACACATATCAATTGGGGTATAAAATTATAAATATCCCAACAGCGAATATATATCCATTTATAAAATTGGGATGTTTTCAAATTATTGAAAGAAATATATTCATTTCATTGTTTTATTATTTATTTTATTATCTATCAATGACTAATTTATCTTCAGAATTTTATGTAGGACAATAAAAGCCAAGAGTTCTATTTTGAGTTAAATAAAATATGCATTACTGCAGATACTTTGTAAGCCAGGAAAACTATATGTTCTACTTACATGACATTAATGACAAATATTAGTCATAATAATTTTGTACAAATGTTATATAAAGAGTTCGCAAATAAGCTTTTAACAAGCTTTGCAGAATATCTCCAACCCCAGACCGGTTTCTGCTTCTGGCTTATTCAATGAGGTGCTAGGGTATTCAAGCATTAAATTAAAAATACCATGACAAGCCCAGCACTTTATCCAATGGATAACTATTAAGTAGAAAATCTGAAATTTTCAGACATCCATATGTCTTCCAAATCCAGCTATCTAACTTAAATAGCCATATGGGATTGAACTAAATTCAGATACACCATATATTAATAGCTTTAGCAATAAACAATTGCCAAAACCTTAATAGAACAAATAAAATTACAAAAAAAAATCAAGTCAGATGTCACATGGCCTAATTTAAACAAGCTTTATATTAATATATGGTGCATCTAAACTTAATTCAGTTTTATATGGCTATTTAAGTTAGATAGCTGGATTGAAAGATATATGGATGTCTGAAAATTTCAGAATTTCTACTTAATATTTATACATTAGATAAAGTGCTGGGCTTGTCCTGGTATTTTTAATCTAATGCTTGAATATCCTAGCACCTCACTGAGGATAGCAGAAATAGAAACTGGTCTGGTGTTGGGGATATTCTGCAAAGCTTGTTAAGAGCTTATTTGTGAGCTCTTTATATAACATTTGTAATACAAGCTTGTTTAAATTAGGTCATGTGACATCTGACTTGATTTTTTTTGTAATTTTGTACAAATATGAAGTTTTAATTATTTTATACTCACAATGAGATTAGTTTAAACAAATTATTTTTTTAAATTCTCTTAAGATGAATTATTTTTATTCATGATATTATAGAGTCATATTTTATTTTCAGAGAGTAAAATAGAAGTAAATGTATTATAGAATAATGAAGACTTAATTTCCCTATATCTATAATTTAATAAGAAATAATATCATTTGTATTAATTTGAAATATTCTAAAATTGTTATCAACCAATGTATCAAATATGACAAGCAAATATGAAAAGTAATTGTTATGTGTGTTTAATATGATAATTGAGCCTGTTTTACAGCTATTTTACATTATCATCTTACAAGTATTAATGGATATTATTAATTGTCATTAGCAATAGAAGTCAATCACAAACAAGCATTGTCAGTCAATCTTCTAGAAAAACAAATAAAAAAAACAAATCAAAATTAATGATAATAATAGTAGTAGATTAGAGATCTTTTACAATTATATATACAAATGTATGAATCATAACTAGGTCTACTATAGAACACATTGATCTATTATTGTAATTGATATTTTGTGATTTTATATTTCTTCTAAAAAATGCTGTCACAACTTTGCTATTTTTCAGTGCATTATATTTTTTTACCATATCTTCCCAATGAAACTAAATAATATTGCAGGCTTTAGAGTGCTTTTGAAATATTTATAGTAAAAATACTTATCCCATGAAAATGATGTTCAAGTTTACCATAGACATCATTTACAAAGTATGTATTACTCATTTATTTTACATATTCATTCCAACAAAAATGGTATTTATTACTAAGGTACTGCAAACTATCACACTCAGCTAATTAACAAAAATTTTATTAGTCATAATCTTGGTTTTATATAGTGAAATTTTTAGATAGCATCCTAAAATGAAAAATTCTAATGTCTTTATGTTACATTGATAGTATGCCTATCTTACTTTCATGCAATAAACTAGATAAAAATAACGATTTTATATACAGATAATTCATAGGCAATACTTATATAACTATAATAAAATATGTACTTGGTCTATATGTTACATCTGAATATCTAAGACTATCATTTTTTTAAAAAAAACTACTAAGATTCTCAAATAGAAAACCATTTAAGCTAAAAGATGTGGAATGTTTTTTTTTCTAACTTTGGCTAATAAATAAATAATTATTAAACCAATGTTTTTTTTATGCTGCATCAGTATATTGTAAATTCAGAATCCAAAAAATATTCTGTATTCACTTTTGAAGATTCAAACTAAAAATTCCACAATCACTCCATAATACATTTTTATCCCTGATTCATCAAGCTTTCTATAATTGGTTCTAAAACCATAGTACATATTTTAGGCACTGACTTTCATTTCAAATGCTTTAGATTTTCTACTTCCATAACACATCTTTGTTATCAGTGTTTGATTTCAAAGATTTTATAATTTTGTTATCTGCAATAATGTATCATCCTTTCATTTTATTATATAGAAATGCGTAATAAAAATAAACTTTGGTGGTGAATTTCAAATAATGTTTTATTGATCTACATTGACCAAATCAATAAAACAATACATAAATACTTTGCTCCTGACACTTTTCTTGTATTTTCCAAAAAAAAAAGTCAAATTTAAAATATTTTTATCTCTACAATCACATTGAGTCTGATAATTTTTTATCTATGACTCAAAAATTTTTTTAAAAAAATAATACTTAAAAAGCATTTGCCATATTGGATAATAATGATATACATTGATAAATACTGCTATCTCTTGTCTATTTATTTATTTTTAAAAATTAGAAAAATAGAAACATTCTTAAGATCAGGTGGTATAACTTCATGAATCCATATATTCTTTAAAAATGACATTATTATTTAAACTAATATAACACCAACATATTTTAAAACATCCCCTGATATCTCATCAGAAACTAAAGCATCTACACCTTTAAGATTACCAAAAATATGTTTTAATTTCTCAATTGATTTTTTTTCAAAATCGTTATGAGTAGATATAATGGATATATTATTAAAAAATATTTCTCAATTTTTTTATTATTTAAAACAATATCAAAATATTCCTTCCATTTATTCAAAATATTATTTTGTAAGAAAATAAAATTGATGAAATATTTTTGAGAAAATTCCAAAATATTGTACAACTATCTCTCTTTCTCTCTTTCTTTTTTTTTTTTTTACATATTTCAAGCTTCCATCACACTATTAACATATAAAAAAATTGATCACAATCATGTAAATGTCTTTATCTTCATTCTTGACAGTTATTAAACATTTACTTGTGAATATTTATTCTGAAGCTCTACATTTAATTTATTGTTCTGCCAATAAAAAAAGCCAAGTTTTTTAATCAACTCATTATCAATATAATTAGGGGAAAGCAATTATAATTGTTTTAAATTTTTTTAGTGAACCCAAAAATAGATTTATTTCTCTCTGTAATACATTTTTTAAAAGAATTTCACACTGAAATGTTGTTGAAATTTAGTATAAATAGTAGATATTTGTTAAGATAAAATCAATTTTAAGAATAATAATTGATATAAGACTTACTTTGAAATGCAAATATTATTTTAAACTTGTGCATAGTAAACCTGTGACCTTTTCATCTATCTCTTTTTAAACTTGTGGGTATACTGAAATGCAAGTACAGTGTATATACTAAAATTAGATGTAATTAATGGGGATTTGAACCCAGACTTTCAAGCCATTTACAGTGATCCACTTTATCCAATTGTAATGGTTGGTATAATATAAACTTTTCTCATGTTATGACTCCTAATTATGATATAATTTATTACATGGTATTGTTTTGAATGTGGATGCATCTGCTTTTTCAGTGAATAAAGTGTTGGTGATAGTCAATCCATATGTTAAGCAAAAATTCTATAACAGCAGATCATTTCAGTTTATAGCACCAATACCAATGTTTCTAAAAATGTCGACCCATATCTATCATTTATATAATATGAACATTAAAATATAATCTTTTAATTACATTGCAGTAATAACACTCTCCAGAAAAATATGAATTCTTTTTTGTCTGAATTCTCTGATTATTAAGTTGGAATAAATTATACACCAATTAAATTAATGCAGGTATTATTTTGCATCCAATGTTTCAGCAACATTAGTTTTCTTAATAAATTGAGGAATTCCAAGAATGGAAGATTTTAAATTTTGGAATTTAGAACTGTGCATTCTCCATTCATGGGTTGACTTGTCTTTTACAAAAATGTGTAACTATTTTCTTGTTCTAATATGTTTTCTTATTTTGAAAGACAAGTTTCACTAAAACAATCTATATTGATCTTAAGTCTTAATTGCTCCTTAATTACTAGAGCTGTTTCAATTCCAATCTTGAAGAGTTTTTATCAGGTAAAACTCACTAATGCCATGCATAGGAAAATATTACATTCTAGAACTGGCATATATCACTATTATTGCCTTTTACTATACCACTTATACTGATATTTTTATTATTTTTATCACTTTAATCCATTAAGTATGGTAGCCTATCTAGACTGTGTGAGACAAGACATTTTCAAAACATATTTTAGGTCCATTCCACCCTTTGAACAGATAAAAGTCCTGCGTCAAAACCATCATAACTTATTTGTGGTTATACTGCCTCCAGCAAAAATAGCAATTAACAATTTCCAGTTTACTAAACATAATGCCATAACTTTTTTCTTAATTTTTGAGAGCTTGCAAAAATATATATATGAAAAAATGGAATTGGTATCAAAATTGCTGTGCATGCTGTTAATGGATGAAAATATGTTTGCACAAATATGTAATGGCAAGTTTCAGGCCAGACTTACATTAACTTAAGTAACTGAAGAAATTGAGGATAAAGGAGATGAAAATATAATTTGTATATCAAACAGGATTTAGTCTTTGATATACAAATGTCCTACTCCACAAGGCAGTATCAGATAAACTTAAAAAATACCGCTAATTTATTATTGTCAATTAGTTGGTAATCTTTTAGTACGTGATCTCCACCATTTTGAATTTCAAAAATGACAAAAAAACATTGTCTGCCACATCTAAGTGATAAAAAAGTATGCGAAAACACAAAAAATTTAGAACTCAGGTCATATAACTTGAAAAAACCCTTTAAAATGTCAGATAATTAAAAAAAAGGCCAAAACTTGAAAAATTTAGAACTTTGGTTACGTGACTATAATATCAATTAAAAACAACACATATAAATCTGAAAACTTTACAAACCATATATGATATCCCATAATAAAAAAAAGACCAAAACATGAAAAATTTAGAACTTTGGTTACGTGACTATAATATCAATTAAAAACAACACATATAAATCTGAAAACTTTACAAACCATATATGATATCCCATAATAAAAAAAAGGCCAAAACATGAAAAATTTAGAACTCAGTTATTGAAAAAAGTCATTTTTTGCATCATTATTAAAAGGTTTTTTTTTTAATTCAAGAAAATAATCTCTCATGAGAAATCAAAGTAATATAATTGGCATTAATCAATTTTCCACTTTCCGTGTTTGGAAGATCATGGTTCTGTAAAATTTTGTATTTACTGTAAATATTATTTATGGATACATGGATTTTTCTCATGGAAAGCATTTTTTCCAAATAAATTAATAGTTTTCCAGCATTTTAGAGTATATTTACAAATAAAATTATAAACTGAAGTTAAATGAATAATAATAGCATCAATATTTAATTTATTTTAAAAATTTATTTCAAGGTAAGTGATTAAAGATGAAACTTATGTTATATATAGAGCTGAAAAATAAGCTTTTAACAAGCTTTTCAGAATATCTCCATACCCAGACCTGTTTCTGCTACTGGCTTCCTCAGTGAGTTTGTTCTATGTATAACATTTGTAATACAAGCTTGCTAAATCAGGTCATGTAATATATGAATTGATTTCTTTGTAAAGATAAACCTTGTTTACAATAGTTTTTTTTAATCCAAACTCAATCTTCTATTGTAGATATGTGACTGTCAAGTTTTGGAAAAATTCTTGTTACCAATTATATATCTTTAAAATGATTGAAGAGAATGTATGGTATTAATATTCCTCCCACTTTTTTTTTTATCATTGATGGCTTTATGTGATTATAAGTCTTTTAGCATTTTGTATGAATAAGATTACTATATAAATCATACTTTGGCTTTAGATCTTAATTTTTATTAGAAACTCTATAAAAATATACATTTCTAGGTCTTTCCTGATATAAGACAACTTCAAGATGGCAAACATCTGTTAGAAAGCAAAATCTGCAGTTCAGCTCACTAGTGTTTTTTTTTCCATTTTGGCGATCTTAAGTTTAGTTGTTTGATATATAAGATTATTTCGCTTATTATAATTAAGAATGTATATATTTCTTGTAATATTTATTGCTTTTTGAGAGGTGGTAATTGGTTAAATTTATAATTAAATAATAAATTATAATAACAAGTTGACTTAAAAAATATAAAACCTTAATATTAAAAAAGAAACATATTAAATTAAAAAAGTATATTACATCTTAATTAGTTTATTACTTGAAAGTCAATAATTGCTGCATGAATTAGTAATAGTTAGATTTTTTTGTTTTAATATTGATATTAAAGTCAGTTATTTGTTTACGCTTTGTAATTTAAAGAATTAGAAAATAAACAAAAAAATGAAATTATTTTTTGTATTTTTTTATTATAATAAAATGTCCATATTTAAATAAAAGGTTAACGATTTGATAATACATTTTAATAACAATGTTATATATAGTTAATATTTTTAAATACCTATCACTTAATAACGGTTTAATTGAAATATAATTTCAAAGATTGACATTATTTATAAAATAGCATTTTCTTATTAGCATGTTTTTTAGCTACATAATGAAATATGCATCACATTACAAAAGAGGCAATAGGAAGCAAAATTTAAAATATAAAAGTGGATATATACATATGGAGTATCTTTCACCCATCATAACACATATCATTCACATTACTAATAGTATTGAGATAAATATTTTACAGGGGTATTGAATCGAACGTAATCTATATATAAACCTGGATAACAAATGATGCATAATAATGAAGCTTCCTGATCAAGCCAACAATGAACTAAATAGAAAGACATCATAACCAGTAGAGGCAAAATGTCCCTATGCATTATGATTGTATAAATCCCTATGGCAACCTATGTAGTTATTGCTTATTTTTTGTAAAATTTGCTCAACCATTCATTATTTCCTCTCTGACAAATTTTTTTTATGAGAAAACAACTTATGGCAATTTCAGTACATGCCTTATAAAAATATCCAGAATCCAATATTATAGACCTGATTCTTTATTAGTGTTTTTACTCAGGATTTATTTTTTTAATAGTTGAAGATTGTCACAGTGTTCGACCATATGATTAAGTATGCCCAAAAAATAAATTCTAACAGATTCTTCCCTTCCTAATCACATTTCTTATCAAAATAAAAATAAACATTTTTTTTTTCATTTTTCTCCTTCTGTGGATAAATGTCAATACTAAAAGACTGTTTAACCTTCTAAATGCATTTCTGGTAATACCTTTTAAGATATACTTGGAAAAAAGTCATAAAGATTGAACATAAACTATTCAAATTGTGATCACTAAAACCTACATTTTTGATTTTTTTAATCAAAATAAATCTTAACACTTTATTAAATTTATTCTTTTTAAAATACAAATAATTTTTTACATAAGTAGATCTGATGTTTTATATATCATACAGAAGATGAAATGTTATATCACATACTAAGTCATTTCTGTGTGTAATGGACTATTTGGGACAGATTATATGAGCTTTCATACTGGATTCCACAGTGCCTTTTTTATTATTCATCTTTCACTTTCATTTGCTTTTGCTCTGATGCAGCAGCTGTACATTTATATATTACCAATATGTACAGAAGTATCTAAACATAATAAATAAAAAATTGTGACCAAAATATTTTTTATAAAATTATAAAAACAGACTTAGGGCCTGATAAGATACATATTTTTATTTTTCCACCAAAGAGAAACACTTATATTTATTTGTCTATTCTTATTAGACTCAACTTTATATATATATATATATATATATATATATGAGTAGTTGAATATATATATATATATATATATATATATATATATATATATCATTAAAATCAGTCAACACTTCAACAATCCCAAAATCAAAAACAAACAATAATTTTAACCTGTTATCAAGGCAACATTTTTTAACAATGAAGATGAAATCCATCTTCATTTCTGGTACACTATATTTATTTATGGTACACTATATTTGGTAGAAATAACTTGATACCAAAAGGAAATATGCCTATGTGTTTGAAAAGGAAGGTTTTTAATAAATGCATTTTGCCAGTTTTTACTTATGGATCTGAGACTTGGACACTTAATAGAAGAGCAATACAGAGACTTTAAACCACTCAAAAAAGTATGGAGAGATGCATGTTGGAAGTAACAATAAGGGATTGAAAATTCAATGTATAGGTAAGAGAACAAACAGGTGTTACTAACCTCATTGAAAAAATTAAAAGTCTGAAGTGGAGTTGGGCTGGACATATTGTTAGAAGAGATGATAACAGATGGACAATTGAAAATTTAAACTGGATTCTAAGAGATTGTAAAAGACCCAAAAAAGACCACATGTGAAATGGATGGATGAAATAAGAAAGTGTGCAGGGTGATTGGGAGAAGACAAGCTAACAATAAAAAAAGATGGATTGAACTTGGAGAGACCTTCATCCTGAAATGGATTGATAATGGTTGATGATGATGATGATGATGATATTTATATAGACAATAAAGATTGCAACTTGACCACATACAATAAAATTATTGATATAATAAAGTTTAAATAAACTTTCTTAAATACATAAATATAATCTGTTTGGAATGCTAATACATTTTCAATTATAAATTGCTATTACAATTATCAAGTTGCACCCAAAGTATTACTTAAATAATAAGTATAATATTGTTCAAGGCTACCTGATTTTGTCTACACATAGACAATACATTTCAATGCCAATCAATAATCTCAATCTGTTGTCAAGGAAACTCCTTTTAATAAAAAAAAGTTTGATAACACCTTTATTTATGGTCCACTATATTTATATCGACATTAAAGGTTACAACTTGGCCACAGAGATTGAAATTATTGATACAAAGAAGTTGAAATAAACCTCCTTAAACATGCATATTGGAGTGTTAATCTAGTTATATAATATTAACAACTGGGAAAAGTTTATATATATATTGCAATGGTAAAAAATGTTTAGAGATGCACCAAACTACTAAGATTATTAAAATTATAGTAGCTGGCACAAGGGTGCATCTAGGCAGATAGCCTAGAACCAGACCAAGAAGATTATTCTATGATTATAGTGTTTATTTATATATGTAACACACCCACATAATCTTTTATAGTGTAATATTTCATGGACTCTAATAACTCCAGCAAATTGTCTTTCCAGTGGACAATATGGTTGTTAATATTATAGTTATATACTAAAAGAACAAAAGAGACATGCATGTATGATTATACAATAATCTTTATTATACTTTTCCTTTTTTTATTTTTTTTTCAAATCCCATCTCCCTGCAATCTGAACTGGTTCAATCAATTTTAAAATAAAGTGCTTTCCAATTAGTGCACTTGCTTACAAATTGTTTAATATTATTATTCAAACATTATAATCTTTACCAGGGAATTACACTATTATTCATCTATAACTGACAAAAATCCAACTTTATAGTTGAAAACCTGTCTAAATAGGAGTGACAGTCTAGGTATGTTATATAATAGTAAGTTAACTGTATATACTGTTAACTCAAAACCTCTCCCTTGCTAATGTTAAATAGTTTAAGTTTAACCACTAAATGATGACTTAAGTGTCTTGTTTTCTTATGCCTGTCAATTTTGCTTTGATGTCCACTTAATATGGCCTAAATGCCTTGGGTTGGTTTGTGACTGAAATTTAAACTGACTATAACCTACATTTTATTTCTCTATGATTGAGTAGTTTATATTCATGACATCAAAATTTGAAAATGCATGAGTATAACAAAGATAATAAAATAAACACATAAAAAATGAAATCAATATAAAAATTTACCCCATCCAAAATTATGTCAGAAATAATGAATAAATTATTTAAAATAACTCCATACTCTATTTTTGAAACTTTTATGAATCTACAGTAGCTAATATACATAAAACACAACTGAGTTGGTCTATATTTGTATTTTGCTAATTTCAGTATAAAAATTCACTTTACAAACAGTATATACTTGCCCACTTATTGATCTGATGTTAATATGGATTAAATTGGCATTGATGATACATTTCCTGAAATACTGGGTGGTTATGAGTCCATCATATTTAATCAGAAGGGTTCTTGTCTAAGGATTGACAATTTTTCATAAATTAGTTCATGAATTTTCTAAGTCATGTTGCTTCTGGACACACCCTCAGCTTGCTAGCTGATGAAAAAAAACTCCTTAGTATACTTCAGGTGCAGCTCAGGAGATGGTTTCTCCCAGGTAAAAAGTCCTTAATTATCTCTAGCTGGATAACATTTACATAGCATCTTGAAGCAAATACTTTTAATAAAAAGTTTTAACAATCAATCCTCCAACAAATTAAAGACTTAATAATTTATACTTTTTTCAATACTATCCTTTTCTCTCTGCACATTTAATTAATTTTATTTGTCACTTCAATTTCTGTCCTTTTTTCTTTTGGATTTTTGAATTTTAAAAAATTCTTGATAATTAATAAAGTTTGCAGTGGATAGACTCACAGTACTTTTAATTACAAATTGATATTTAGCTTAGAGTTCAACAATAGGGTTTAATTGTGACCTTTTTGAAATTCTCCCAACCCACCTTTTCCCAAGAATTTCAACAAAAAAACTTTTAATAAAAAAAAAATTGTAATTCAAAACAACTATTTATCTTAAACTACAGTCAACTTAAATATTTTTTTTAAAAAGATCAAAATTGAAAGTGTGATTTTTTAGTGATATTAACAAAAACTTTTAATGGATTAATTACAAGATAAAACTTAAAATAATTTTCTAAAATTCTACTTGTAAACTAATGAAATAACTATGAAATTATATATATATAAAATGGCAAAAATACCATCTCAATATATATATTGACGTGGGTCCAAAAAGAATGCTATTATTTAATTGGGTTTATATCCAGTTTTATAATAATTAAAAAAAACATAGGATTGGACTGGCCCTTCAAGCAAAACATTAGAATACCATTGACAAATACACCCATCAATGTTACCTATAACTAGATTAAGGTTATACAAGACAAAACCTATGATCATATTTCCAGGCTATAGCACTTTTCAACTGCTGAATTCAAACCCCTGCCATCCAATTATTTTATTTGTTTTGAAGATCAACTTCAGGTGCCAGTCAACCATAGAACACATAGTCAGCATGATTCAGATAACAGGCACACAATCCAGTTCTTGAAATATCCATGACTAGCTTATATTTTTCCAGGTTGAGCACATTTATTTAACACATAAAAATAACTCTACATTAATTTATGGTGACACAATGACAAGAGAGAGAAAGAATATAGACAAAATAACAATTAAGCAAACATTAATATTTATTCATGCACACACATATGTAATATAATATAAAATAACATAATATAATATCTTACATAAAAATATAAATGATTATTTACAGGCAATAGTTATAATAGACCTTTGTTAAACTTCATTTAAAATAAAGTGGCTAGACTATAATCAGAATATATTTAAAAGTATCTTTACATAGGTTTTCATTTGTTTTATTTTCCATCCAGTTGGCCTTTTGTTTCTCCACCAATGGCTCCATGGTTTTCCTTCCAGGTTTCTGTTGAACAATGAGAGAGAGAGAGAGAAAGAGACAGTATGCAGTAGCTCCTACTTCACAATATTATAATTGGTTACAGGTTACAATTCAGATGGGAGATTTGATGCCTATGGGCTTAGGGCTAAAGTTTTGCTGAATACTCCCATAGCTTAGGTGGCTTCTGCATTATGTAGACCACAGCAGTAATGACTGGTTTATTATGCTATTTAAAATTTTTCAAAAGTCTGAGTCTGCATTCTCTATAGCTGGACTCTGAATTGAAATGAAAAATACAAAACAGACTGTATAGCAATAACACTAATAGCAATTTTGACTTAAACTGAACTCGAATTGAGCTAAATTACAGATTGAATTGTAGACTATAATTAACTGTCATATGATCACCATTTTATATGCTTATGCAAGCTGTTAAAAGAGAGGCAAAACTCTCTATAATGTAGTGTCACCATATCTAATGCCTACTCATTGGATATCCCCAGACTAGGTTTTAACTTATCACTTTTATCAGTGAAGAGCATTGGATCTGAGAGCACTGCACCTAGATATTAGAATCTAATGCAATCATTCAGCATCCATCTTTTACCTTTATAGTTAACTATAAAGTTATGAATGAAAAGTGGAAAACACAATAGTGTTTTTAATTCCAACTCATTTACATGTATAATTGTACATATCTGGGAATATTAAATGAATAAACATTAAATAGGGATTTTATGCACAAATCTTCTTGCATCCATTGAATACTCTGACTTGCACTGGGTGGCAATACTGTGTTGAGAGTTTTGCCTCTGTTTTGTATTGAAGTACATTTATTTAAAAGTAATCCATTCCAGATTAATAATATAGAACAATATTATTTTTCAAAACAATATTTAAATGAAAAAAATGAAAAAACTATAAATCAATATATAATTAGCCACTATGCATGCTGAATTTTTCAGGTTGATGAAAACTAAAACAAAACTTTTTAAAGCATCAAATAAAAATATAAACAAACTACAGGACAATGTTTTAGCAACATCATTTGGAAACACCTGTTTTCTTATTTGGACATGTATTTTTTCTTTATGATATATTTTATGTCTATTTTTTGATTCATAATAAAAATTAAAATGCTCTTCTAAAAGAAAAAGCAACAACATTATGGCAATAAAGAAATTATATTATTTTTATTTTCCTGCTTAGAAAGTTTCCTTTTTCTAACTCAATTATTTAAAAATTCCCTGAAATATCTTGCACATGTGTCCTATGTCAATCACTGGCTTTTGAAATAACATTTTAATTAATTAACAGTTTTACCATTTTCTCTTTTAGAAATTTTTTTCTTCAATGCTATATTCTATTTCTGTTTTTGTCTCAATAAAAAATTAAAACTAATTTCCAAAAAAAAAAAGTACTAGCATATGCTAAAGTCACTTATATTTTTATTTTCTCACTTGGAATTTTTTCTTCATAATATTTATGCAATTTTTAGAAACACTCTAAAAAAATTGTATATAAATACTTTATTACAACCAATGATATTCATCATAGTATTTTCATTAAATGACAATTTTATGAAGGCGTTTTATGTCTAGAATTTTTTTTTATTCTGTTGTTTGCATAAATAAACATTTAAATGATATAAAAACAACAATACATTCATGTTAATAAAAAGTACTTTTTCATTTTAAAAAAAACATTTTTGAGCAGTATTAATCAGCTTTACAGTTAGCACAAGTTCTACATCTAACATCATAGCATTTTTATTTATTCAGTTTTACATTTATTTCATTTAAAAAAGCAAAATGTTAATCGCTTTTTAACCCAGACTTTTAGACAAATGATCTAAATTATTATAAGAATGCACCAGAATAATTAAAAAGTAAAAATAATTATAATATATTGTCACTTCTAACGGGACAAATAAGCAGGTTGAGATAAACTGATAAATGGAGTCCTATGTGGCAAAGGTATCTGCCATTCTATTGTTCAGTGTATGTTACTGCATATACTGTATTGTTAAATAGATTGCATAATAAAAAAAATCAAAATCAAAATGTGCATGGATAATGTTAGTGCTAGAATAGTACTTTAATTTAAATAAGTAGAATTATTTTAAAATGATCACCTTTAATTCTTTTCGTTTTTTATTGTCATTTAAATTTTATTGTAAATTACCTGCTTTTATTTTTGTAGATAAAAAAATTGCTATAAATAAAATTTTTGGTTCATATTATAGCTAGTTAAATTTGTTTTTAATGTAATGATATTAGAATGTGAGTTATAGTTTGGAAGTGTAAGTTTATATATATATATATATATTATGACATATATTTAAATTTATTACTTTTTACAAAAAAGTATTAGTTAAAATAAATATTTATTTATAAACTGAGATTGAAACAATTCATCTTCGCATATAGAAGGAAAATAATTTGTTTTTTATTTTGTTTTGCGAATATGATTAACAATGTGTTTTCAGGAACATTTTTTTATAATAAATTTTACACTCAATTGTCATAATCCAGCTAAACTATTTACTGAATAAAAATGAAAAACTTAGTTAACAATCAAAGGTTTAATTCAAATATTAGGTTTTTTATTATTTTTCCATAAAAATACTATACAAATTTTAATTTTATTTTCAACTGCTATAATTTATTTAAAATTAATTCGATTAAAAAATTGCTGAATATTTTTTATATCAACAACATTTTTTTTTAGACAATTGCAAAAAATAAAAAAATAAATATAATAATAAATTTTCTACCACATGCATGTAGGCACACTTTGTATATATAAAGGCATATAGCATGCGTCTACGTTTGTAAAAAAAATTATTATGAATACTGAATTCGAGTCTTAGTATGGAGTGTTGTTATGGTCATGTTAGTCGTGAAATTAATATATAGTAATCTCATTAATTTAGTGCTAGTAATTTAATTGTTAAAACATTAAAAAACAAATTATTTTTAAATAACCTATAATAAGATAAGTCCTTTTTAAATAATATTCCAAACAAGAACAGTTAAAGGAAAAAGCATTTCCACCTATAAAATTAAGTGATAATGATTTATGATTCTTTTTCTTTGTTTTATCTTCTAAGTAAAAATATCTAAATAATATATGCATCTTTCAACAAATAAAAACTAGGTTTGATAGTACTTTCAAGATTCCCAAGTTTCACAGATTTTATTATAACAGATGTTTATTGCCAAATTCTAATCATTATTATTTTATAATAAAAAAAAATATAAACATTTTATTCTATTATTTTACATATTACATTGAAAGTTATTTGATTGATGAAGAAATTGCCATAAAAAACTGTACTATAATATTTACAGCTTAAAACAATAAGGTCTTATTAAAGTAATTATAATTAAAAAATACTCCATAAATCATTATGTATTTTTTTAAAAGATGAATTATGTATATATGTAATAATTATGTAAACTGTATATTTAGCAGATATATTATAAATATTAATGTAAAAGGCAATCAAAGAAAATCTTTCTTTACAATTTTATAAGTGCAACACGTTTTCTTTATATCATTTAATTGCTGGCTTTTTTGTTGGGTAAAATTTAATATATATGCTATGTATATATTTTATTTGTTTAACTAAAAGTAGATAAAAGAATGAGCCAATAGAGCACTATGACAAGTGATAACAATTGATCAACGCTGGTGATAGTTTGCCTTGCTTGCCCATCTTAAGATAATTCATTTTAATCTCACTTTTAAAGGTAAATAATCAGCTTTCATATTCAACTTGTAGAAACATTAACAATTTAAATTTTGTATATTCTAAGATTGATGGTAACTTTCTTTTAGATGATCATAAATATTTATCAATATAATGTTTTGATTAAATATTGGACAATATGCCTTGAAATTGATATATTTGATGAATTGAATTCATTTTCAGTAATTTGTACTTAGTGTCTGATAACATTTTAAGATATTTATTTGCAAGTTCAGTCTTACATACTAGTTTCTTTAAACTGATGAATTTATTATAATTATATATTGATTGAAATGTTTTTAATAATCTTGAAATATCTGTTTTATTTTATTTTAAAAGAATCACAGTCAGATGATGTAGCCAGTGAAATAATAAACTTTATTAAGTTTTATCAGCTAAAAAATAATTTCTTTTAAGTGCAATATATTCGTATTTATAAAGTGCTACTGTAAACATATAAATGTTTACAAAAACAGAGTCTCCCAGTATTCCTATTTTCCTTATTGTAATATCCTCTTTCACTAAGAGATGAATGTCATAAATTTTATAAATTTTAACAGTTGTTATTATTGAACTATTTTTCAGAATGTGGAAATATCTGTTCTATTATATTTGAGAAAAATCATAGTTAGGTGATATAAAATGTGATCAATGAAATTAGTAAACTGTAAACATTTTTATCTAGAAAAATATTAATTTATAACATTCACCTTTTGGTAAAAACGTGTACTATAATAAGAAAAATAGAAAAACCTTGTGAGGCTTTGTTTCCTTAAACATTTATATGTCCACTGTAGCACTTTATCACTACAAATACCAAGAGATAGTATTTAAAGAGGTTCCCCAGTTTCCCTTTTAGATACAAATTTTCATTAATCACTGTCTATATTCTGACTGTGATTTTTCTAAAGTAACATAGAACAGATACTTCTACATTTTTCAAAATATTTCAAAGATAACATCTGGTTATAGTATATACATTAAATAGGCAGTACACATTTAATATATAAACATTACAAGCATAAAACTGATATCATGTTCCATCATTCATAATTTTTTAAGCACTTTCAATACAAAGTGTTTCATATAATTTTCTATTTCTATGCACCTTCTGTTTTTTTCTCAAATCTAATCTATCTCAAAAGGTTGGGATAAGATTTGAAAATGGAAAAACTGCTTTCAATAAAACTCACTCTTAGAGAAAAAATATTTAAATATATAAGTGATTAGAATGATTTTTAAAAGAGCACATGATTGAGTCAAAAGAGACTTTATGGTATTGAATTAGTTGTGAACTTTTAGTTAGAAACTTCTATTTTTGGAATTTTTAGATATAACAGTGATAATCCAATAAGATGAAAGTTTATTTACCTGAATATAGATAGACCCACTTTATTATTGCTTATGTACTAAAAATATACTTATTTTTGGACAATGTTTCATCATCAATATTATTAATCAAACATTTGTTGATGACTTTAATAAATAATTTTATAAAAAACTATAAATTAAATGCCAAGTGAATTTGGCAAATAATGATAATGGATCTATGAACTTGAATAGTTTGCTGTTATATATATATATATATATATATATATATATATATATATATATATATATATATATATATATATATATATATATATATATATATATATATATATATATATATATATATATTAATTTGAATTGATTGTTACAAACTTTTTCAGGCAGAAATTTACTATAAAAATGCGGATACAACCAATGGTATTATACAAATTATAGTTAGAATCTCACACACAAGTATATTATTATTGTTATTACTATAATTTAAAATTTACTAAACACTAAAATGTATCTTCTTGAATTTTTAAGATTGATATATTATTAAAGTATAGATTTTTTTTAAAAATGTGTTAAGAAAGCAAGTATATGCATTTAGGTTTTTATTTTTAAAAAAGAATTGACTGATTCCTTTACAATAAACAATATAAAGATTTAAAGCATGATAAAAAGGCTTAAAATGTTTAATGGATTAAAGTGCAAGATATATGCAATTATAGATGTTAAGACATTGTAAAAAACATAATGAATGTAAAAATAAAATACTTTTATAAAACTTTGAAAGATTACAATGATTCTTTATTTAGATGAAGAAAAAATGGTACCAACATCAGCTACATTGCAACTCCAAAAGAAAATATTATAAAAATGTAAAATTAGTAATAGAGAGAAAGTAATTTTAAAATAAATACCTAAATTTAAATTTGTAATGATTATAGAAACAAATTTGTGACATGTAAGTATCTCTACATATTTTATACATCGGTTTTTTTATTATGCTTTTTTCAGGAGAAGTAACAAGTTATCAAAAGCACATAACAAAATTTAATATATAATATTTGATCTTTATATTTTGAAAAGTTTTACATTTGCCTAATTGTTGTTTTTATTATGATCTTTTTAATGAGAACAAACGATAATCACTTATTAAAACATTTTTTTTGGATTTTTTAAAAAATTTTAATATGTTTTGTCTCTTCTTTGGAAATTATAAAATGTTAAAAAAGTATTTTATTGCCAACTGGATCATGTTTTTAGTAAGTATGTGGAACTTATATTACCATTCATACATTTTTCCTAGTCAATCCAATGAAGATACAATTTTATAACCCTGCCAAGATATTTTTAGTACTTTAAAAAAAATTAAAATTGTTTTCTAATGTCTTTATGTTACATTAATAAGAAGCCAAAAATTTACTTTTAAACAATAAATTCAACTAACCATTTTACATGATAAAATAATCTATTTCCTACTTTCTAAACACAACAATAGTACGTTGAAGTCTGTGTTGAACTTCGATAGCTAATTCTACTTTTCTATTTGAAAAGATGCCAAGATATTTAAAATGACTGTTATCAATTCGATAATTTATGCAAGTTAAAAGTTAATGAAAATTTATCTTTCATCAATGGCTTATATAGAACATTATTTTTTTGAATATTAAACATAGGTTCCATTTAAAATATTAAAAACATTGTGGAGACAATATTTTGAATTGATATAATAAAAGCTCAATAATCATTTAGTGCCAATTTAACAATCAAAATGAAATTCTTGTTTTTTTTAGTCAGTTTAGATTAAAAATTCTACCATTAAATGAAAATCATAATTTGATATCTGTTTTTTGAAACTCATTATAAATACCTCCAAAAACTACTCTCTCAAAAATAAAAATAAAAACAATATCAGATTACGTCACCATTTTAATAAAGCTCCACTTTATTCTGTCATTTAAAAGTTTAAAATATGAATAAATTATGTTGAACAACAAAGACATTTAAACAATTTAGTATATTTATTAGATTAATTGAATTACTTGCTTAGACTAAGTTAGTAAAAGCAATATATATATAATATCCGTTAATTAAAAACAAAATTGTAATTGTAATTGAAATAACAAATTTAACGGTTAAATTTATTATTCCAATTATATATATATATAATTAAGTTTGATATCTGTATTCGTTCCACAATATATGTAATATTATATGTAATATACAAATCAATATATATATATATCAAAATACAGTAAAATTTACATAAATTTTATTATTTTTAGCAGTACTTTTGACTATACATTTTGTAGTCTTTATCAACTATATAACATTGAATAATCAAAATGAGACAACTTTTAACAATACCTATAGTTCAGATTTCCCACATTTCTGTTATCTTAACATTTGATGACTGGTGATTAATTAACATTTGACAATTTCTTGAAATCAATGTAGCCTCTTTTATTTTATGTTTATTATAACAACATTCATTTAGAATAATTTTCATATTTTTTTATAATCAATGTTAAATTCATATTGACAAGGTTTAGTTTATTTACATCTATTCCAAATTGTTTCTCTTTTTGAATTCTATTATATAAAAGCATATGCTCTTTTATTCTCTTCTCACATGTACACTTAGATTCACCAATGTATGGTAATCCACATCCACATATCAATTTATATATAATAGAATTTTGATTAAACTTTGAATTTTGAATTTTAGAGTCATTAAGTAATCTATTTATATTATATGTTGAGAAAACAAATAATCTAAGTGTACATTTGACAAAAGAATAAAAGAGCATATGCTTTTATATAATAGAATCAAAAAAGAGAAACACTCTGGAATAGATATAAATAAATCTTCATCATCTGTTATATTTGATCATCATAAATCTTGTTGATATGGATTTAAATTTGATTATAAAAAAATATGAAAATTATTCTAATTGAATGTTGTCATGATAAACATAAAATAAAAGAGTCTATGTTGATTTCAAAAAATCATCAAATGTTAATGAATCACCAGTCATCAAATATTAAGATAACAGAAATGTGGGAAATCTGAATTGAACTATGCATATTGTTAAAGGTTGTCTCATTATTATTATTCAATGTTATATAGTTGATAAAGACTACAAACTGTATAGTCGAAAGTACTTCTAAAAATAATATAATTTATGTAAATTTTACTGTATTTTGATATATATATATATATATATATATATATATATATATATATGTATATATATATATATATATATATATATAACCAAGTGGGTAAAGATCAAATAAAAAAATGGAACAAAAATATTATTTTTTTACTCTTTAAAAAAAAAAAATTAAGATTGTGAAAAAAAAATTGTAAGATAAATTGTTGCCTTCTTTTGTAGAGGAAAATGGCAAAATTATAAAATTATTATAAATTTGATCTGCTGCAGCTGCAATTTAAATATTACAGTACCTGATACCTCAGGCAGAGAAGCATAATACCCAGAGGATACCTGTAACCAGACTAAGGTTACATAAGATATAATCTCCAGCCACATTTTCAGGTTGCAGAACTTCTTGACTACTGAATTCAAAGACTGTCATTCAAAGTACTTTATTTGTTTTGAAGTAAACTTCAGGCACCAGTTAATTACAAGAAGTAACTAACATACTCTGGATAACAGCTACTAACTCAGTGCCTGATAAATTTCAAACTAGCTCAGTCACAAAGAAAATGTAATAATACAACATAAATAAATCATTAGCTATTCAATTGACATCCAAAAATTGTTTCTTAGTGGTATAACCTCAAAAAAAAACCATAAAATACTAATTAACAGACACTATTTATTCTTAAACTTTAAATAAATTTATTATTAGAAATTTAAATTATTCTACACACATCCTTTCAATAAGCAAATAATAGTAAAATGGTATACATACTACATGCAAATATTATTACTAAAGATATACAATAATGTCATATAATTAATGTACACATAACTATGCACACACAATTGAGGTTATAAATAATAATTATTTAGGAAAGCTTTGCAAACATTTACTAACACAATAAAAAGCAAATATGCATGCACATACAATAGGCCATCTATGCTGAATATCAAGGAACTCTCAAAAATTGCTAGTGCTGCTTATTGTTCATAAAATTAATGCTAGTTTATGAATGGGAATAAGAATTTATATTACCTCAAATTTTGAATGTTTCTCTGAGATAGGTGTCTTTTTGCTTTCTCCTGCTGAATGTAGTTACCAACCGGTTGGATTGTGCTTCTTTGATGTTTTTAGTCATGGTTTCTTATGTCTTATGTTCAGGCAGATAGATACCCTTTGGCAGTTCAAATTTCTATACAGGCATAACTTCTAATGGGTGGAATGCTGATGTTCTATTGGACTGAGGCTGGAATCTAGCAACATTCTCCAATAACTGCTTAACACAACATTATCTTAATATGATAAAAAGTTCAAAATATAAGAGTTTTCAGTAAGAAAACCAAAACTAATATATATATCTTAGCTGTGTCAAGTTTTTGGTCCTATTTATATGTTGTTGCTTCATTGTTACCTATTTATTTCTTTAATTAAAATTCCCAAATCAATTCTATTAATTCCTAGCAAATTATAATGACTAATTCCCATTCTTTATTTATCAGACTAGCAATCTTTGAGTGAATTTTTTAAATTTAATTATAAGCTTTCCGTTATTTTTAAATTTACTCTCATATTTTACTTACACACATATATGTTCTCCTTTTTTATGTATTTAAAATCAACACACACATTTTTTTATTTTCTTTTAAATAAATGAAAAAAGAGATTTTTTAGTCTTTAAATTTCTCTTTTTTTAGTAGTTGTAATTTTGGTTAAGTTAAATGTCCCCTCCCTCCGAATTTCTCTTTAATTGATTTATAAAACTTTATGAATGACCATTTAATTCCTCCGCTAATTGTTTTTTTTTGTATTTATTATTATTTCAAACTAGCAACCTTATACTAATAAATGATGTTTGTCCTTTGGTGATATACACTCCTATAAAGAAAATTCTTTAAACTTTTATAGTTTTTTTTTCAAATGATGTATCTTTAATTCAATCATTTTTTGATGAAGTACTCTGTAGTGATTAAAGTATTAATTTCAGAATCTTTTCATTATTTAAATATACATTTTATTTTAATAATTGTGAACAACATTTTTTCATGTAGTGCTGTTGATTAGTGGTACTATATATATATATTGTAATGGTCATATCTGTACGTTTGTGCAATAAAATCCAGAGTTTTAGTAAATCATCTTAAGGCTGATCAAAATGAGATTATTGAGACCCCGAATCCAATCTCACTCCAGTTACTTTACTAATGCTCAAAGATTTACTACCTTATGGATGACATATATGAGGCTCACCAGTATTTTCTTACTTTGCATGTTGGCAGTAGTACATTGGTAAAACATGAGACTATGGGAAACTGACATATCTCAAAGTATAGCTATATAAGTGTAGCATGAAAAACATTATTAAATATGGATTGTAATTCATAACTAAATACTAATAGTTAACTAATTAATAATGAAAAAATTGAGACATTAAGCAGAAGTTAAAATTTAAATAAATTTAATAAAAGACAAAGTCTAAATAATGAAATTAATAAAAGAAAATAATAAAGTTAAAATACAATTACATGGATTGTCTCATTCACAGGGGATAATTCTAGGGGTTATAATTTATTAATATTTGATGTTTTAATTTACATACAGGTGATGATTCTAGGGATACAACCAGTTTTGGTTTATATATATATGACAATAGATGGCGTTATACCAAAAACACCTACAAGCGTTTGTTTACATAAACGTCAGAGCGAGTATTTCACTATCTCTAACTTAATTTCCACCTTCATATCATGATTTCAAGCTATTTGCTATCATCAGTGAAGAACAGGATTAAGAAACTAGATCTAAAACACAAACTCAGCATTTAAGAAACAGTTTCTATTCAGCTTGCGAGCGTGAATCTTTTAGACACGTAATGTCTTCAAACTCAGCATCGCATGACAGATAGCTACATGGGTCTGATATCAGTTCAGCATCACCACAAAGTAGAAGTCTCTGCAATATATATCATTGCAAGAAAGATCTCAAAGGTACATTTATGAAAAACAAAAAACACAAGTTAAAAACTTGCATACGCTTGTATTTATGACAATAGATGGCATTATACCAAAAACACCTTCAAGCATTTGTTTACATAAACGTCAGAGCGAGTATTTCACTATCTCTAACTTAATTTCCACCTTCATATCATGATTTCAAGCTATTTGCTATCGTCAGTGAAGGACAGGATTAAGAAACTAGATCTAAAACACAAATTATCTGGCATGTGATGCTGAGTTTGAAGACATTACATGTCTAAAAGATTAACGCTCGCAAGCTGAATAGAAACTGTTTCTTAAGCGCTCAGAGTTTGTGTTTTAGATCTAGTTTCTTAATCCTGTCCTTCACTGACGATAGCAAATAGCTTGAAATCATGATATGAAGGTGGAAATTAAGATAGAGAAAGTGAAATACTCGCTCTGATGTTTATGTAAACAAACGCTTGAAGGTGTTTTTGGTATAACACCATCTATTGTCATAAATACAAACGTATGCAAGTTTTTAACGTGTTTTTGTTTTTTATAAATGCACCTTTAAGGTCTTTCTGCAATGATATATTGCAGAGACTACTACGTGGTGATGCTAAACTTGATATCAGACCCATGTAGCTTATCTGGCATGCAATGCTGAGTTTGAAGACATTACGTGTCTAAAAGATTCACACTTGCAAGCTGAATAGAAACTGTTTCTTAAATGCATCAGAGTTTGTGTTTTCAGATCTAGTTTCTTAATCCTGTCCTTCACTGATGATAGCAAATAGCTTGAAATCATGATATGAAGGTGGAAATTAAGTTAGAGATAGTGAAATACTCGCTCTGACGTTTATGTAAACAAACGCTTGAAGGTGTTTTTGATATAACGCCATCTATTGTCATAAATACAAGTGTATGCAAGTTTTTAACTTGTGTTTTTTGTTTTTCATAAATGTATCTTTGAGGTCTTTCTTGCAATGATATATATTGCAGAGACTACTACTATGTGGTGATGCTGAACTGATACCAGACCCATGTAGCTATCTGGCATGCAATGCTGAGTTTGAAGACATTACATATCTAAAAGATTCATGCTCGCAAGCTGAATAGAAACTGTTTCTTAAACACTCAGAGTTTGTGTTTTAGATCTAGTTTCTTAATCCTGTCCTTCACTGACGATAGCAAATAGCTTGAAATCATGATATGAAGGTGGAAATTAAGTTAGAGATAGTGAAATACTCACTCTGACGTTTATGTAAACAAACGCTTGAAGGTGTTTTTGGTATAACGCCATCTATTGTCATAAATACAAGCGTATGCAAGTTTTTAACTTGTGTTTTTTGTTTTTCATAAATGTACCTTTGAGGTCTTTCTTGCATTGATATATATTGCAGAGGCTTCTACTATGTGGTGATGCTGAACTGATATCAGACCCATATAGCTATCTGGCATGCTATGCTGAGTTTGAAGACATTACGTGTCTAAAAGATTCACGCTTGCAAGCTGAATAGAAACTGTTTCTTAAAGGCTCAGAGTTTGTGTTTTAGATCTAGTTTCTTAATCCTGTCCTTCACTGACGATAGCAAATAGCTTGAAATCATGATCTGAAGGTGGAAATTAAGTTAGAGATAGTGAAATACTCACTCTGACGTTTATGTAAACAAACGCTTGAAGGTGTTTTTGGTATAACGCCATTTTTTTATAAAAATGGGGGAAAGTTTTTTTTTTGTTTTTTTTTTTTTTTTTTTATATATATATATATTGTGCACTACACCATCTATTGTCATTAATACAAGCGTATGCAAGTTTTTAACTTGTGTTTTTTGTTTTTCATATATATATATTGTGCACTTTTTATTAGCTCAGACTATTCTAAAATAGGATTTTGGTGTATAATTTTAAATTTTACAAATCCAATAATATTTGCTTATTAAAAGAAGACAGTAATGACATATTAGATCATAGGATTTAAACTCGGTTTTAGCTAATGGAAATTTATAAATGATCTTAACTCAAGATACACATAGATAATAACCATAGAGTCGTATATATGCAAATGGATGGACAAGTAATATCATTTAGTATTTAAAATCAGTGAAGTTTAACTTGTAATTTTGTAAACAGAATGCGTTACAGATGCTAATAATTATTGTTTGTGTGCATTTGATTTTAAAAATAGAAATTATTTATCTTCAAATCTTGCTATATTCAAAAGTAAATAAATAAGGTTTAATTTTACAAAATACTGATTTAAAATTAAAACAGTAAATTCTATCTTTATTTAATTTCTAAAAATATTGTATTTCAATATTTTTTTTAAAAACGAAAAATCAGTCATTTTAAAATAATAAACCAAAAACTTTCAAAATAAATGATTGTTTCATAGAAAAAAGTGGGAAAATATTAGCCAATCAAAGAGTTTCAAACAATCTTGGAATATGAAATTCAAGAGAAAGGGGGAAAAAAGCTTCTTGATCGTAAAGTATAAGTAACTAAGTTTTTTTTCTTGGTGATATTTTTTTTTTAAAAAAAAAAAAAGTTGGATTAAAAATTCCTAAAACCTTATGATTTGCAACTCTACATCAATATACATGGATAATTATAAGCTCTGTTGTTAAAATAATGGAATAAATTAATCGTTTTTCTACTGGGCAAGTCAATAATCGGTAATTCCCAATAATCTCTTGAAAATTAATAAATATTGAAGAAATAATCGGAGATGAATAATCAATGAATATATTCACGGAAAAGTAACAATAATTGTGCCATAGGGAAAATGAACTGCAGTAATACACAAAAGGAAATAAATAAACACCGTAAATATCCAGTAAGGATAGATAAAAGAATAGTAAATCTCTTGGAAACAGTTAAGTATATATATTTAAAATTCAATGGAACTAAATTAGTAATAAATGAAAAGTGTTCATTATTATTCTGGATATATATGAAATCTTAATTACAATGTGAGATAGAATTATTTATTCTGAGCCATACCGGCAGGAATGTCAGTTTCTATAAAGTTTAGCTGAAAAAAAAACGTTGCACGACACATTTTTAATTGAAATCATAAGTGTGCCTTTTATTATAGAGAGAAATATGTATCATCTAAAATAAATAAGGCAAGCCACAAATAAATTTTTATTACTAAACAAAGAACAAAATGAAGGATTATTGTTGCAGTAACTCAAATACCTCGCGAATCTTCGGATAAGCAGAATCTTCAAAAAATAAGGAAAAATAAAAACGTTCTAATAAGTTTATGGAGTGTGGAACAACTAGAAAATTTAAAATTGTTCTTATACTTTAGCTGAGAGTTTAAAAGAGAACTTCTTTCTAATGTTGGTATTTATATTTTTAATCTATGATTTGTTAGTATAATAGGGGAGGGGGAAGAGAACTAAATCATTTAATAAGGAATTAATTCAAGTGTTGTTTTATTAATAGTTATTAATAATTAGGTTGAGATTAAAGATTATTAATCATTTAAATAAACAAATATGTTCAATATTTTAGTATGAAAGGGTATTTAAAATGATATATACACAATCCAGAGAGCAGGTTGTATTTACATGTGCGAATGGATAAACTAAAAACAATGATTTTGTTCTTATGTAAAAGATAAAAGTATTAATTTTGTTTGCTTACCAACCTCCAGAATTATGACCCTATGTTCTCACTTATTTTTTGTATTGTTACTTAATCATCAAGTACTATTATTATGTAGAGGTTGAACTAATGGACCATGAATGGAAAAAAATGATTGTTTAATAAACTGAATGTATGATATGTAGTTCACATACATAGGGATAAATATCTCAACATATAATAGGAAATTGTTAGTTTTGTTTGATAATAATACTCCAAAGATTAATTTTCTGTTGTTATTATTATTATAATATATGTGTATTATTTTGTTATAAGTTATTTTAAATTCGATATTAATGGAAATGTTTATTATCATTTGTAATGAATATTATTAAAATTATTGTTTTAAAAGTTTTATCAAATTCTAATTGCTGCATTTCTTTTCTGGGCTCATTCTCACCACATCACATAACTCAAAATGTACAGTCAAAATTAAAATGAAAAGTCAATTCAATTTAAAGCAAATCTAACAGTTTAATAAGCATAAATCTCTCAGTAAAGATTTTTTTACTTGTTACATGCTGCCTTGATCCCATAGGTCATTGATGACATTGCCAATTATTAAAGTGTATTTATTAATATAAAATTAAATGATACATTAGTTATTAGTGAAAGTATTAGTGTTAATCACAGTTTAGTTAATAATATTATTTTAATATTCAGTATTAAAGAACATACATATAAAGCTTGACTATGAATTTAAATTATAAGCCTTTCTTAATTTGTACACTATCCATGGAAATCTGTAAAATCCCTCTTGATATTCCATAGGTAGTATGAAGAATTAATAAATCAATGATTATCCTGAGATCTCCTTATTGTAAAGTTATTTTGTGATTATTGCCAATCTTAATTATCAAAAATAATAGGAATCACAGTTTATCTGTAATTATCTAACAGATTAATTTAATGAGTGATTGAATTAAAACTTAATAATTATAAATATAAGATATTGGATATTATTGTTAGCCATGAGAGTATGTAGATACTTAATAAGGAGGAGTATCTAGGTATTCTTATGCCATTGAACAAATATTTTGTATTTGTTTAATGTTAAGGGGATGTGATCTGTTTATGGGTAAACGAGTCTCACGTTAATTATATTTAAAATACATCTTATTTTAGAAATATTTACTCATGTCAAAGTAACTTGGGATAAATACTAATCTTATCTAAATTCAATTGTTATAGTTAAAGAAAATGGTCGGGATATAGTAAGTTTGTTAATAGAACCTAACCAGAATCCAAGTAGGGCCTAATATAAGGGACTTGGAAACTCTGCTTAGGGTCGTACCACCTATAGACAGGCCACAATATATATATATATATATATATATATATATATATATATATATATATATATATATATATATATATATATATATTATAAATTTGGGCTGTACAACCATGTATTATTTTTTTTTAAACACCGATATTTCAATGGACTGCAACCATCATTATCAAAGTTAACTTTTGAAAGAAAAATCATTAGATCTCAAATAATAATGTGACTATGTATGAGATGAGATTCAACTTGAAGTAGTTCAGCATTCACAATATGAGACTTATCAAAATGTTTATTTACCTGAGTATCTTCACCTATTAATTTTAAGTTAATATTAAATAAAATGAGAGGTTTCCACATAGCTGGAATACATTGTGCTTCTTCAGCTCTATTTAAACCAGTAGGTCTCTTTAATATTTCAATTGACTCTCTCATGGTTCTTAAATCACTATTTTTCTAAATCAGCAAATATTTTTGTATTGTCAAAATCAGATTTGTGACCAGTTTTTAAATAATGGGAAGTAAAAACTGATGTGCTAATTTTTTGATTAAAAACATTTCTATGTTCCTTAATTCTGGCATTTATTTGTCTATTAGACTGACACTCATAGCCTCTTAAGCACTGAAAACATGGAATTTCATAAACTCATTGGTGTACCAAAAATATTCTGTCTTTAGGTTTATACAAAAATCACCAATTTTTTTGCCAGTAGAAAAAGTAGTCTTTATATTAAAACAAGATAGTCTTCTATTGATTTTATCAGTAACCCCTTTAATATAAGGTAAAATTACTGTATTAAAAGAGGAATTGTCAATTCTATCATCTTTTTTCTTTTTAGTACTAATGTTATATAAAGCCTTATGTATGGTGTTTTTATTATAATTATTAGAAAGCAGAATACTTTTTGTAAGTTCTATTTCTTGAGAAAGATATTCTTTATCAGATAAATTATAAGCTCTGGTGAACATATTTTTTGCTACAGAAAAAAATTGTGCAGGTTGATGATGAAAATTAAAATTAAGATATCTGTTTGTATGGGTGGATTTTCTGTAAACTGATATTGATAATGTATCATCACTTTTTCTTCTAATCAAAACATCTAGAAAAGAAAGTGATCTATTATTTTCCACTTCCATAGTAAATTTAATATTTGGATGCCATTTATTTATAAAAACAAGAAAAGAATTTAAAAAATCAATTCCATGAGGCCATATGACAATTGTATCATCCACATATCTAAACCAAATAGAAGGTTTTTTTAGTACCTGCACATAATACTTTATTTTCAAAATTGTCCATAAAAAGATCAGCAATGACAGGTGAAAGTGGGGATCCCATAGAATGTCCTTTAATTTGTTTAAACATTTGAGAATTATAAACAAAAAATGTATTTTCAAGGTGATGCTTTGCTAATGGTATAATAAAATCAGGTAAATCATTGTACTGAGGTATTATACTTAATGCTTCTTCAACAGGAATACACCTGGTTCTCATTTTACATGATAGATAGGTTCCTCAACTTATCTTGAAAAGGGGGGATATGAATTGTGATTTTTCAAAGATCGTGTAAAAGCAAAGCACCAATGTAAAATTACTTTAAAATTTGCGCAAAAAAAAAAATAAGGAAATAAAATATGACTAATAAAAAATTTCAAATTTGAAAAAAAATTGATACAAGAAAACGTTTTTTTAACTATAATATTTAATTTTATTCAAAACAATATATTTTTATGCATAATTTACAGTAATTTACATATTTTTATACACATTTTAATTATTATCACTATTTGCCATTAAACAAGTTCATTTGCAAACTGGTAAAAAATCAGATTCTTCACAAGAGGAAATACATCTAGTGCCAACATCACTCTCATGTTGTGTTAATGGTTTTCTGGTGACAACATAATTAGTAATTAATCTAACAACTAAAAATTACCTTTTTATTTTTGTCTTTAATTTTTTAATTTTCAATTTTAATTGTGCCCACTGCTATTACTCACTTTTTAAAAATAAACATGCAGACTCTAAATGATTAATAATTGATTACATTCTTTTTTAAAAAGCAAAAACTGAATGTGATTTAAAATGCAAAATTAACATGCACAATGTTTGAACAAATTTACATTATAATCCTGTAAAATTTAATGGGTGTAAACATAAAATGTGGAAATCATGATTTTAATTTCATTATTTCATAAAATCTTAATATTATAAAGCATTAAAAATATTGAAATTACTAAGATGAAAGTCAAATTCCAATAATGTGCTATTACTTTCAATATGATGTAAGTGCACAAAATTTATTATTTAAAGTAATAGCGCATTATCGGAGTTCGACTTCCAGAGAAACGTGAATCGTGTTAAATAAATCCATGTAAAAAGAAACCCAGGTGTATTAGTAAATACAGAAAAAACATCAAAACTAACAAATAAATCAGTTCCACTTAGTTTTAAGTTTATAATTATTGAAATAAAATGACTTGAATTTTTAAATCTTGATGGAATCTTGTCTGTCAATGGCTGTAAGCATTAGGCTAAATATTGAGCCAAAGCATGTGTGGTAGAGCCTATAGCACATACAATAGGTTGCAATGGTATCACAGGTTTATGAGTTTTAGGCAATCCATAAAATTTAGGATATAATGAAAAACCTTCTCTTAGAGAAATTTTAATTTTCATATCTTCATCTATACTAGAATGTTTGATAAGACATTTTGTCTTTTTCTCTAAATATGTCAGAGGATCTCTAATAATCTTTTTATAAGTTCCATCATTTAATAAATCTACAATTTTACTACTATAATCCAAACGATCAAGAACAACAGTTGAATTACCCTTATCTGCTGGAATAACAACAATAGAATCATCTTTTTTTTAATTTTTAAGTGCAATAAATTCTCCTTAAGATAAATAATTTTTTGGTGGTTTCATATTTTTTAAGACATCACAAACTTCAAATCTAATAAGATCAGCTGTGTGTAAATTTATATTTTTTAAGGAAGATTCTATATTGCATATAATATTTTTAACTGGAACACGTTTAGAAGCCAATGCATAAATAAAATCTTTTTCCAACAGAGAAATTTCATCAGAAGAAAGTTTAGGATGGGATAATTTTTTTACATGTGAATCACTCACAGAATTATTAGTAAAATGTGTTTCTTTTCTGCTTAATAATAACGCAAATTTCTTTTTTTGTTTCAAAGTTTTAAATTCCGAATCTTTAATAGATCGAAAATAAACAATTTTATCAAAAATAGACCAAAGAATGGGGTGTATAATATTGCTCAACTTTATCCGTTCTCTCAGTAAAAAACAATCAATATAGTTTAACTTCTTTTTAATATCATGAATAAAAGAAATCAAAATTTTTCTACTCACCACCTGTAGAAAGTTTCTTATTTTAAAAGTATTTGAATGAAACTTTAATCTGCAGAATTTTGGAATCACCTCATTATCTCTACAACGAATTAGAAATGTAAGATCGCACAACAACTTTTCTTTCTTTAGGCAAGATTTTTCCAAATATTAAATTTACTATGGAAGTGAAAAATAATAGATTGCTTACTTTTCTAGATGTTTTGATTACAAGAAAAAAGTGATGATACATTATCAATATCAGTTTACAGAAAATCCACCCATACAAACAGATATCTTAATTTTAATTCTCATCATCAACCTGCACAAATTTTTTCTGTAGCAAAAAATCTGTTCACTAGAGCTTATAATTTATCTGATAAAGAATATCTTTCTCAAAAAATAGAACTACAAAAAGTATTCTGCTTTCTAATAATTATAATAAAAACATCATATGTAAGGCTTTATATAACATTAATACTAAAAATAAAAAAAATTGACAATTCCTCTTTTAAAAGAGTAATTTTACCTTATATTAAATGGTTACTGATAAAATCAGTAGAACACTATCTTGTTTTAATATAAAGACTATTTTTTCTACTGACAAAAAAATTGGTGAATTTTTGTATAAACCTAAAGACAGAATATTTTTGGAACACCAAGGAGTTTATGAAATTCTGTGTTTTCAGTGCTCAAGAGGATATGTAGGTCAGTCTAATAGATGAATAAATGTCAGAATTAAGGCACATAGAATTGCTTTAAATCAAAAAATTAGCACATCAGTTTTTACTTCCCATTATTTAGAAACTGGTCACATACCTGATTTTGACAATACAAAAATACTTGCTAATTTAGAAAAATATGATTTAAGAACCACAAGAGAGTCAATTGAAATATTAACGAGACCTACTGTTTTAAATAGGGCTGATGAAGCACAATGTATTCCAGCTAAGTGGAAACCTCTCATTTTAATTAATATTAACTTAAAATTAATAGGTGAAAATACTTAGGGAAATAAACATTTTAATAAGCCTCATATTGTGAATGCTGAACTACTTCAAGTTGAATCTCGTTTCTCATCTCACACACAGTCATATTATTATTTAATATCTAATGGTTTTTTCTTTCAAAAGTTAACATTGATAATGGTGGATGCTAGTCCATTGAAATATTGTTGTTTAATGAAAATTAATACAAGGTACAGCCCAAAAAGTTATAATTTTTCTACATCATACAACTGTGAAAACATTAAATACATATATATATATCATTTCAAATCACTCACAGGTGATGTGAGTTTACAGGTTACAAACTGTTTTATTTACTTTATATATATATAAAAAATATATATATATATATATATATATATATATATATATATATATATATATATATATATATATATATATATATATATATATATATATATATATATTACTGTGAATGTTAAGGTGGTTACTGGTTGAAACTTAATTATATATATATTGAAACAGTTAGATCGGAGAATCAATCTTAGTTTCATGATTTTCCAAATTTTAGTATGGCAAATTTAGTACTAACCATTATTCCCATGCAATGAGGCTTTGTTCATCCAAGCCATGTAAAGTTAAATTGTTTGTTTCATGTTTTGTATAAATAATTGAATAAAATTTCTTGTATAAATATTGTAAATAGTAAGCTATATATCGTTTGTGTGTGCATGGTTTGTATATCAATACAAGATTATTTAAAAAAAAGAGGGAGAGAAAGTTTCATTGCACGAATAATTCTTTATTTTCAACAGTTAAATATGTACAAATTCAGAGAAAAATACTTGTACAAATTTATTTAAAAACCCTGATCAAAGGTTGCATTCCATTAAGCATTGATTTGACTATATTGTACAAAAGGAATGTATTAATTAATCATTTTGCGAACAGAGTAAATTGTTTGACCATCTTATTAATTAAATCGATTGTTAGACTATTTGTAAGGCCATTTCCTAATTGGAAATGGGTTTCAGATAAATTGTTGAATCTTGTTATCTACAAAATGTTTGTATAAGTTGAAATGTAAGTGACATAATAGAGGGAAATTATCTTAAAACATTCCAATGTACAGAGTGGGTAGCTGAAAGTGAATATTGCTGGAGGCCAGGAAAAAAGAAGGTGGAGTCTGAAATGAAGTAATAAATAATCGAGAGAATTGTGGGGACTTTTACTATTTTGGACATTACATTCTTTTTCTTCTCTTCACCGCCCTGAAAAAAAAGGAGTGCTGGAGAGCGAAATTAGAGGGTGGCCATATTAAGAACTTACCATGTAAACATCAATAATGATGGGCTAAGTCCAGAAAGCTGATCTCTGTCCTGCCGATTAAACCTTCCTAGCTTGCCAAAATATCATGTGCCTGTGGTTCCAGTTTTCTAATCTTCAATTTTGAAATCCATTATGTCATTATAAAAAATCAAAATGCATGCCTATGTTCTGAACAATCACCATCACAAAGAAAGAGTCCAGACAAAGAAAGAATGGTAAATTTGCTTTACATGAACTTTTCACTTTCTTTTAACTTTGGTCCCTTATGTAACTATGGTTATGTTTTAATCTTGCACTAAATATGTTAAATATTTGTTTTTTTTTTTACTAAAATGTCTACAGTAAACCTGTCAGTAAATTTCTCCCTCCCCCTTTTATATTTCTTTTACTCTAGTCTTTAAATAGCAATTCATTAAGCCTTTATATTTTATGATGACTTTAATAAATATTTTATTTATTATTATATACATTTCGGTTTAAATTAATGGCAATTGATATTTTTCAACTCGATTAAAGATATTTCAGTTTGCACTTAGATAATGATTATTATATTGAATATAAATTTTGTATGGAATAAATAATTGATTCCTTGAGTTTCGAGTTGGGGAATATCGATGTATGTATTACGGTTTTTAATTAATGATGTTTTATTCTATGCCACCGGGTAGTTAATATTTAGAATCGATTTTATTTATTTGATTGCATATTTTCTTAGACAAGGGAAAGGGGAAATAATTTAAAAGGTAGCCATTATTGTACTTACTACCTTCCGAACAGTCAGGAGGAGTATGAGATTCAGAGTGTAATTGATTAATAGTTAAGCATATGATCTTTTGGCCTTACCATTTGGTTTTAAATTACTTTATCAGACGATTATGTGGGAAAAGTTATGGAGGAATAAATTAAGTCTTATATATATTTATAAACTTACTTCGATCCTTCATTACATGATGTTACTGTTTTAGTGCTACTTTCACTTCCCATAGCTTGATTTGGTGCCTCGTCTGTACCTTCAAACAAGGGAGAAAGAAATTCTTCCCTAGATTTACCCAAGGGTGTAAAGACTTGCTAAAGTGCAAGCTGCCCAGTCTTCCATTAACGCACCCACAAACTATTGCCTTTGATTTATTATATTCATCTCTAATAGCAGCCAGTCACATCACTTCTATATTTTAAAATATAAGCTTATTTCTCATCCCCGTAATACGTGATGGTTTGATTTTTTTTTGAAACCAACAAAGTTACTTTAGTTTACTAAGAATAATTTAGTCTAATAAAGATGAAACATTTGAAGTTTTATTTTACTCTGACACTCATATATCTCGTATATAATTAAACACGTAAATCAATCAATTGTTTTAAGTTATGCTAGTGTTAAATATTTAGAAAAAAAATCATTTGTGATATTGTCTACACCGGGCATGGAATACAATGGTTATGAAGTCAATCCAGAAATTTCAATGAAATGTTGTTCGTCAATTATAATATTTTCCATTAAAGACTAGAAGTAAACTAATTGATATTGTATATAACAAATTAGCTGTACTGTATGTGAATATTATTTAATAGCAATAGTAATTATTAAATATTTGTATAATCTATTTTGGCCTCTCTATTCATTAAAATAGTTATTTTACTGCCATTTGATTACTATCTGTGTCGACAACCCAAGAATATATATTATATTGATCGTTTACAGCATTGAGAGTATACCACGCATCTATATATAAATTAGTCAGAGTTATATTGTTTATGTTTTCCACCGAGCTAGTTTAGGCAAGACCGTGTACGGTGGATTATGTTATACATCGGTCATTTGTACGCAGGGTTTGGGTTTGAATTCAGTTTGGCTTCAGATTTAGTTCTGCAGTCGGTCTGGGTTCGAAGTCGGTTTCTGTGTATAATTTATGGGTTGCAGTTGACCGGTACAATATATATATATATATATATCACTCACAGGAAATGAAAATTTATAGTTTACCTAGTTACATTTTTATGAGACTTATTAGTATGTTACAAATTGTTTTAGCATGCTCATGACAATCTATGCCTAGTTTATGCTATATTGTTGGGCATAGATTTGCTTTAGATAGCTAGCAAAAGTGATTATCATTATTTATAAATCATATTTTGTTAAACACATATTATTTAACATTTACTCTAAATAGCTTATATGCCTATAAAATTATATGCTGTTTTAGATCAATGCTGAAATATAAATTATTATGGTAAGATGAACTGATGATAGGCAGTCAGATTTTAGTTATGAAAGCACTTACAAAGTATACAATCTGAATCTGTGCATCTCGAATGTGTGCTTTCTCATGAGATTCATACTGAGTATCAGTTCCCTTCTACCATACCCATTCACATGAAAAAGACCTTTTAGTCTGGGTGATCAAACAACTAATATAATAATCTGGATCCTCATTCTCCAGTCTTAAATATGAAGAATGGAGTGCTCCTTAAAACCTATGTCCATCTGAAGAAGATAGTTGTCCAAACTAAGAATAATGGGGTGGCTCTTAAAACCTATGCTCATTGGAATATGATATACAACAACCAGTATATATGCAAATGCATTTCCTAAGGACACATTCATCCCACTAACTACATCATTATATAATAAAATATGATGCAAAACAATAGTTTCCTTTCATGAAACTACTGTAAATCAGTTCATAATCTAGCATCTATAACTATGCCATTAAGGGAAAATTATGAATCTAATTTTATTAAACCATCTATATAGGCATTTATATAAACTCTAGGGAGAATTACAGTATATTTTGGATAATTACAATATTATTTTCTAACTTTATACCGCATTTCATCACTTCAGCTAAATATTAATCAAATATTTCATTTAAAACAAACCTATCTTAAAGCATTTATAAGCTTTTAATTATATATCTTAAGTAAGATTTATTTTATTCATTTTAGAAGGGAGTTTTGTTTGTGCATTAATAAACAAGAAAGTACATACGTGTGAAAATATCTAATTACTTCTCATTAATCATTTACCTATGAGTAAACTCCATTCTAAACTACCATAGCATAAACATATACATATTTGAAAATAAAATAAATATTAGCATAGATTTAACGAAAAAAAACAAAATTACAAATAAATTTCATGCAAGTGAAATCTGAAGTTTGGCTTTATTTGCTTAGTTTTAAAAGGGGATGAAATAAAATAGCCTAAATTAGATTAATTTAGTTTAATATAAATTTAATTCATTAATGAGAATTATCAATAAAAGCAAATATTGTTAGGCTAAAATATATAAAATAAGCTGGAAGCATATTTAAGTTCAGTTAACATAAATCAGTTAGAATCAGGCAAGATTTATAATTTAAATAAAAAAAAATAAAAGTTACATTTTAACTTTATGAATTGAAATTCAGAAATTGAGAATACATTAAATTATTATTGTCATTGATAATAAATTTAACTAGCTTTAGGAGTTATGAAGTATAGTTTTAAAGTTAATTTTAGATTGATGGAGATCTTACCACTATAACTTTTCTGCTATGACAAAGTGACTTGATCTTGAGTGCTTTCTATAGGTGGCACCCACTTTGGTTCATCTTTCTCCGCATCCTGTAGACCATCTTTCTAGGGTCAAAAGCAAGGAATTGCCTTTTTACCCCATTATCATCAACATTCATAATTTTTCAAAATACTTAAAAATGAATTGACTAGAAATGAATTGCGTGTCCAAGTGTCTAAGTGTCCGAGTATCTAAGTTCTTTAAAAATGGCTGCAGCAAGATTATATACTAGCTCATCCCCTCTCCTTTTTCTTGGTAGTTTCAGATCTGTTTTTTTAATTGACTTGCTATATTCTTGGAAATCTGGGATTCCTACTGTTATTGATTTTTTTACAGATGGGTTTCCTGATCTTGACTAGGTTAATTTATTCATAGTTGGTTTTAAAATCTATTTTTATTCTTAAAGTTTTAAGTTGGTCAAATTACAGTGAGAAGGATTAATTTTATTAAATTACCTTTTTCGAAAAACTAATCCAAAGCTCTGAAAACATTTTATTATATATGTAATGCATTTATATAATTTAACACTATATGCAGAAATATTATAATTTCAAATATTAATTTTAGAATAATATTTTAAATAAAGAAATTTTCTAATGTTTTAATCCTATAGAATTATTTCTTTCCTTTATATATATATATGGGTTCAGGTTACACATACATAGCATGTTTACATTTATTTACTCACTAACGATATATATATATATATATATATATATATATAAACTGATTTTTATATATATGCATATGCTTTCTATACTGTATGCTAAAATATATGCACATGTACATAACTAGTATAATTAGAATTAAAATTAGCATAATATATAAGGATTTGGGTATAGGTATACATAAATAAATACTACTATAGTATATTGTAGGTGAAACAGGATGGAAAGATCTGACTTTCAATATATATATATATATATATTGTAACCCAATGCTTTTGGCACTTGGATTTATTTAGCATTATTTCTGCATGAAATCAATGTTATTCTTTAGAAAAATTAAAAAATAAAATAAATAAAAATTTTTGGTTAACAAAATGCGCTATCCATTTACCTAGACATTGTTTGTCTGAATAAAAAATATGTTCCCAATGCAATATCATGTTTTAAAATGACATGAATAATCTAAGGAAGATATTGTTATAAGTGCAAGTTAGTATAATTTAAAACAAATGTAATAAACTGTAGTTAGTTCTTAAATGGTTATAGAAAGAAGAAGAAACCATAAATGTCAATTAAGTAATTTTAAGATTGTATTGTTTTAAGCAAAAATAACTTCTAATAAATTCATTTCTAAAGAAAATAATTTTATATGTAATTAAAATCACAGATATTTATTGTTGGTTTAAAAATACTTATTTTCATTATTAAACTGTTTTGTAATACATTTTAAATAATATTGAAAACCATATGATTTTAATAAGTTATTTTTTTGTTTATGTTATAGTCAAATGATTTTTTTTATGGTAGAGGTTATTAGAGTTGAGAGAATGGCCAATATATACTCAAGTAGTTTTTTTAGATGGTCTGCTTCTGTTTTTTAAGGTTTAACAGTGCTAAATTTGGTAACAGTATTTTTTTCTAATTTTTATAAAAAGAAATTTATAATGTGATGAAAGTTTCATCTATAATGCTTGGGTAAATTGTGGTAAAACATTCTGAATCTCTATGCTATCTTTATTATTTAAAAACTTTCTACATTAGATAATTATTGTGTCATTATAAAAGTTGGATTTTTTCTGACAAAACTAAAAAAATAAAGAAATTAGCTAAAAGTATTAATCAAATTCTTGTTTTATCTAAATTAAGAAAAACAAAGATTTGTCAAATTAGAACTAACTTGTTCTTTATTAATATTTTCCTAGTACAGAAGAAAAATAAGTAAAATGAATATTAGAGAAAAAAAGAACTAGAAACATTTTTGCGCTTTTTAAAAATAAATCATCTGCATTTATAAATAATGATTTCTACATTGGAATATATTTAATTCCCTACTAATTGTCTAGGAAAAATAATAATCATAATAATAATAAACTATATACTTGATTTTTTTTAAAAAAGAAAAACTTTCTTGAATAAATGTGAAAATAAAATATAAGTGCATTCTTTAAAAGAAAAATACTATTTGGAAAATAAAGTGCTAAGATTATGAAAAATAACTTAATAATTTCTTTAGTGACTTAAGAATAAAATTAAATTATATATTATACTATATGCAAAGTGGAATTCTTATAACTTCAACCATTCTACAATTCAACTGCAGTTATCATCATACTAATCTATAGAAAAAAGTGCGCATTTTCTTCAATATTCTGGCTAGCTAATTAAACATACAGTCTTTAAATAATGTGTACATTTATCATCGATGTTATCATATTCATTTTCTTTAAGATCCAAATCTTATCATTATAATCTAATTGGGAATTAAGCTTCATTTCTACTGTTTTTTTTAATGTTTATTATTATAATTGCCAAAGAAGAAAACAACTTTTCATTGAAAAAAATGTAGTTATTACTTCCAATGTTTTGTAAAATGTTACCGGATGGAAACCCTTTACCTGGATGGACAGCTCAGATGAGAAATAGTTCTGCTAATGAGATAATGTGCATTTATTTATTTAATGTTTTTTTTAAAGAAAAACTAATTGGTAAAAATATTTTATTTTGTTTTATAATATTAATGCATGTTAAGGTTTATATCTGTCACATAATATTTTAAGAATCTTGTAATGACAAGTGCAGATTGCACTATCATTATTTTGGGTTAAGTGTTTATTTGATATGAAGTAATATCTATGAAATACATCTGATTTATTACATGCAACTGGAGATATGAACTTTGCATGTGAGGAACTTAAATAAAAATGTTTTATATTTGACTGGGTAAAACCGTATGTAAATTTATCAGAAGTAACTAAAAAACAAAAATGCTATAACAAGATCTTTCTTGTTTAAAGTTTCAACAGAATTCATACTGTGTTAATTAAGTAATTTAATAACAGTTATTCTTTAATAATACATCACTTTATTCTAGTTTAAGCTTGTATGCTATACATTGCTGTCGAATATTCCTTCATTAGAATTAAATTTATTATATTTTTCTGTATTTTTAAATCATTGGTTTCAGATATTGATTGAAGTATAAATTGTAAGATAGGTTTATTATTATTAGTGTGTTTTGCTATCTTGCCTAAGTGTAGAGTTGGTACATGCTTAATATCAACATATTTTTAATATTTATATTTTATTTTGTGGGATGAAAATGCTTTAACCCAAAATTTTTTATTTTTCCATGAGAGGATTGCTTTTTGATATAATGTTATGGTATGTTTGATAGTCAAGGTAATCAAGTCTCATGATAGAAGACGATCACGAGTTTATATAATTTTTAGTATACTTAAGGTTTTTTTTAAATCCCAAGAGAGAATTATATTTGTTGCATGTTCATTTCTTTAGGTGGTGAGATATACTTCACACATATACACTTTTTATGCCTGAGAAATAGGCAAGAAACCACCAAATGCTTTAGTGTTGTATTTTACTCTGCAAATATTAGTTGTTATTTTGCATTCCTCATGTGAAATTAAAGATATTTTCACCATAGAAGGTGTAGATTATTGTGCTCTTTTAAAAGTTATGGCAAGAATAAATGTTAGGTTTGAGGTGTTAGTTCCTCAAGGTGCACTTTAGTATCAGTAGAGCCTTAGTAATTGAGATCAATATATGCATTGTGCTACTGAGCCTTGCTAGTAGTTCACAAACAATTAATTTAAAATTGTGTATTTTAAAATGCTTATTTATTGAGGGAATGTTTGAACTCATATTTAGTGTTAATTAATAGTTAAGAAATATTCTTAGCTTGCATTAAGACATCAACAATTAAAATATTTATCATAACTTATGTGGACATTAGGTTAAACATGAAATAGTTAGTGAGTAGGATTTCTGATAAAGGACCCATAATTAGTAATAATTTATGTAATTATAAATCATAACTTGATTAACATTCTGAGTAATGAAGTTGTTATTTTAATAGATTTCATATCATAATAGTAATAACTAAGATTAAAGAAAATTTTTTTTAGCCAAAATCAAGGTAAAAGATTTATAGAAAGTTCATTAAAGTTACAGATTAGTATATTGGTAAATCAGATGCACATTTCAGCTAGTTAATCCATTGTGATAGCATGATTTTAAACATGTATGAATTTATAATTTTTATTTATACCTGAATAGTAGACAGCTTAATGTGATAATTTATGTTTAGAATCAATGTGATATTATCTAATAAATTTGTGTATTTTGTTTAATTTTGTGCTAGTAATAAATTGTTGTCTTTTCAATATTTGTTGTGAATTCATTTTTTATGTGCCAAATATAAGTGTGTTTGCAAAATATTTGCAAAACATTTTTTGAGTCTGAAATCATTCCAAACTTTAAAAGTCTTAATATACCAGATAGTCAAATTTATACAGATCTGAACATTTTATTTCATTTCATTTTGATGATAATTATTTTTGGAGTTGCAAACTTCAGACTAAATGTTATTTAATTGTAAAAATAAATTTATTTTCAAGTTATTAACCTTGACTGCACCTTAGTCCAGGTACATTATTGAATTAATAAGTCTTAATTAATTTATTGTGTTGTCATGGATGATGGAGGGATACAAAATGTACCCATGTCTTTCTATTATTCTGGCTGAGATTCTGGATAAAAGGCTGTATTATTCAAAATTTCATGTAATTATTTATGTCATTGTTGATTATATTTATCACCCCTCTAAATAGTTATAATAGTTTTTATGATATGTGAAGACACATTAGCTTTTGAGAGAAGTGAATGTTTCTTATAGCCTACCAGAATGCCAGTCATGTGTGACAGCACAGTACTGTAGAGTATTTTTATGAAAGTAAGCAAATAACCCTGAGATTATTATTATCATTATTCTTTATTTAAAAAGTGATCTATTATTATTGATATTACAATTTTTTGCTTAAAATAGTTTAATTTTCAATTGTGTTATAAGAAAGGTATTTTCAAATCCTATTGACAAATAATTGACATACATATTTTTTTTTGGAAACATTAACAAAACGTGAGAAGTTATCATTATTGTTTAAAGGTGCAAATACTCAGAGCTCAGAGAATGTGTTTTTGATAAAGAGAGGATGTTCTTTTATTCTTATTATTATTAATTAGGGAATGATTGCAGTTTGCTCACTCTTTCCAAGATATTTATTTTACTGATGATAATTTATTTTATGATTTTAATTGCTTTCTTTATCTTAACTGCATATCTCTGCAGCTGAATTTTTATATAATTAACCGACCGCAGAGAATAGGCCACGTTTGCATGCATGTTATCCAGTTAGAGATCTAGATTCGATATAACTAGATTTGTTGAATCAGAATCAAAATTTCGTTCAATCTGCAGAAGTACTTTCAGTTAATTTCTTAACTCTCCTCAACTGCCATTAAATTCAAAAACAAAATGGAAGCAAATGTCATCAACTCAAATCCCATGAATCCTGAACTTTAATCTTAGTAACTTGCCTATTAATTATATTCTATTTATTAAATTTGCCTCCTTAATTTTTCCTTTACTATGGTTTCTCTCTTCATGGAGAATCATAACACTTTCAATATCAAACTTAAATTTATATTTATATGTTTTAATGGTCCAAGTAAACTGAAGCAGTCATTAAATCATTATTATTTTTACTTTTCACATGCTTGTATAACAATCCATGCTTCTTTACTGTTTTTTTCAATACTGCACCTTGATTCACCTATATATTATAAGATATAAGATACATCCATAAAATATTTAATACACAGCATTACTTTTCTGCTTGACAGATATGAAATTTCTAAAATTATTCATTAATTTATAACCATAATTTGTGTTACAAAACTAAACATTAAACACATTTTTATATATATCCTTAAAAAATTTCAATTGAGCATTTGAAATATATGGAATAGAAATCCATTTAACATTATCAATCTTCAATTTCTTTAAGTTATTATAACTCTTTTTAAATTGACATAAAGTATTGTTAATCTGTTCAATCTTATAACCAACTTTAAGCAATTCCTTGGCAAACATCTCACTATTTTTTTAATTTATCACACTGGTAATGACATAATATTTCATTATGAAAAAAAAAAATAAAACTTGTTATCTTATGCATAATTAGTGCTTTTGATTTACACTTTATAAATACCTTTTTGTAATAGTAATTAAGCATTTATTTTTATATAGCACTATGTTTATAATTGTAATACATTAAAATTAGCCTTTGCAAGCTATTGTGCATGCTCTTTTTTAAGAGTGTTAATAATAAATAAATACTTTCATTCCCAACACGAGATATAGTATTTATGAAAGAACAAAATGAATCCACTTGTTCTTTTTAACCCAAATGCTTATATATGGGCAAATCTTAAATACTGAAAATGGAAGCATGAGGATAAACCACACACTTTAAATTACTGATTACGATATCTGAATGAATGACATTGACAAAATTATCTGGAATTTACTAAACGTCACTCTCAAATGAAACTTAAACATATGTAAATAAGCATTTATTTTTATATAGTGCTATGTTTATAATTGTAATACAATAAATATCAGCCTGGATTCATTTTGTTCTTTCATAAATACTATATCTCGTGTTGGGAATGAAAGTATTCATTTATTATTAACACTCGTAAAAAAGCGCATGCACAATAGCTTGCAAAGGCTGATCTTTAATAGCAATTAGTAACTTAACCTACTATTATTTAATACTTTTGTCCTGTTCCATTTCAATATGCCATTTCAACCTATTCAAATTATTTAACTCATCTACAAGCAAACTTATAGTATTGGTATTTCTACAAACAAAAACATCATCAACATAGCTTTTGTAAATTTTAATATCTTTAAAAGAACACATCTAAAATACTACTCTCATATGTAGACAAAACAATATTACAAAATTTTCAACAAGAGGCAGAACTGTAGGCCTAACCCAAAGAAGCAAAAATCTTATCATCAAAAAAAATTTAAAAATCAATAATAAATTTTATTACATAATTACAAACACCTTTACTTTTTAATGCATGTTCAATTATTTTTATTAAATCGACTCTATCAATAGAACCATACATTTCTATCATATCTAATGAAGCAATAACATCTTTCTCATACTCACTATATTTTTAATTCTATTTACAAAGTCAAAAGATAAAACAATAATATTTTCCCATCAAGAGGTGTTGATAAATTAAAGTTAATATTTTTAAATGATGTGTTTGGAAAGTGTAAGAATGAATTTTTGCTATTCGGAGGTATTTGAAAGCAATTGGACATTTAATAATTTTAAATGAACTGTGTGCATGGAACAAATATAAAATTGTTTGTAAAAATCAATTTAAATTATTTGGACTTAAATTATGTAATAAATCTTTTAGGAAACCAGATAACCTAAAGATGTAATACTCCCAATCTGTAAATTCAATCCATGTGGCTGTAAGGTCTTGAATTTGAAAATAAACAAACTCCCCTTTTGTTTCCTCTCTCTTGTAGAAGAAAAACCCTCCTGAAAAATTACTACTCTTAAATCATCAAAAATGGTCCTGAGTACTAAAAATTGTAATTTTAAATGGTATATTTCTATTTATGTTACATGTAGAAATGTAAATTTGATATATCTGATAGAACATAGATGTTTAAATCAGTACATAGGTGAGTCAGCATGACTAATCATAGATTTGACATTTTGCATAGAATGAAGATAGACCAATTTCAAAACACTTTAATTTACCAAATCATTTAATTGATGATTTAAGAGAGAGGAAGCAAGAAGAGAATTTTTTATTTTTTTTAAATTCACGACCTGTAAGTACACATACATAGATTGAATTTAAACACTCAGACGATAACATCTTTAGGTTACCTGGTCTCCTAAAAGATTTTTAAATGTAAGGGAGGTTTTTTTTTTTATATGTGAAGAAATTTCTTATATGAGATTTTTTTATGTAAATGTTGGTTATGTGGATGTTTAATATCTGTGTTTAATTGGTATATAGGCAAATTATTAATTATAATAAATAATTATTGTACTTTTAACTAACTATAATTTTTTATTAATATGTACAAATATTTTAGTTTTTAATGAATATTAATATGAGCACAGTCTATTTTTTGTATGTATACATATATATATATATATATATATATATATATATACATTATTTATTTTTTAATTTTGGATTTTTTATTTAGTTCAATTTCATTTTAAATAGAATTTAAGCTTGATTACGAGAAAATGTTTTTTATTTGCCTTTTTGTTTGTTTGTTTGTTTGTTTTAAGTATGTATTGGAATAATTTTGTCATTGGTTGGTTATATATCCTGTGTTAGATTTTGTGACCAATCGGGGAAGGGGGAAGGTTGTTAAATTTGTAGTCTTTTATCAAATCTGTAAATTTTGAATATCGCCATTTTACTTTGTATATATATTTTTTCTTTCTGATGGAAACCTGAGCTCTGGTTGAAATATAATATTATTTCTTGGATTTATAAGTCTTTTTTTGGGGGGTTTATATATATATATATTAATAAATTATACATGGATGGATGTGGATAATATTTTTTTAATTAATGGACATTTTATTTGTATTATATATATATATATATATATATATATATATATATATATATATATATATATATATATATATTGTACCCTTACTTCTCGATGTATAATATAGTCTGAAATACGACTAGCTCAATTAAATTATTATGTTTAATTAAAATTTGCATATCTATCTTTAATATACTTTTATACTATCATATTCTAATTAAATTTATTATCAATTATCAAAATCAATATAATTCTATAGTATGTACTAATTAAATAAGTATTTATTAAAATCATGAGACTGTGAAGTAAAGTTACAAAGCAATAAGTAGATTTACATTGAGTCAATATCTCCCAAGACATTGTCTCAATGGCATAAGAATACTATCACCTCCTTATTAACTTACTACTACCTCTACAGCATTCTTATGGCTTTTAAATAAAATAAACTATCTTTAATAATAATAAAATAAATAAATCTTAACTTTTAATTTTTAAAATATAATTAAATAATCTCAGGTTCTTCTAATTATCTTAAAGTAATGATAATTCATGTAAATAAGTATGATATGGGATTTTATATCAAACCTAAATACACCTAATTTATTTTAATAATAATAATAATAATAATACTCTTAGGGTATAACTTAATCTTATCTATTCCTATTATATCATCAATCATTAAATAATAATAACATGTCTATCTTTTATTTTCATATAGTATCTTAATTTTAGAATAGATCAAAATCTTACAACTTAATAATCTGTGGCAATAAATAATATTGTATTCTTATATAATGCATTATAATTACTCTATGACCATTGTAATATGATGTTAATGTCAATCAATTCTCATAAATGATAATCAGGAAAATATTGTATTTATTTCTAAAATAATATTAATAAATTCACATTGTGCAAACATTATGTTTTTCAAATTATCTGTTGTCAAATGCTGTGGTGTAAAATAATGAACTCGACACACTTTTAAAACAAATTAAACAAATTTATTTACATTAACTTCAACTAAGAATTTATTTACAATATTTACAGTTCAAAATTATGAAAACAAAGAAAATAAAAATAAGAAAATAATAATACAAAATGTTTACACTGTTATTAGCTCATACTCCTATTAAATAATCTATACATTCTTTTAAAATGCTATACTAATAATATTAAAGTATGTTTTTAAAACTTAGACTTTAAATACATATCAGTAAGCTTCAATTATTACAAATAATTCTATGTAAATACTGTTTATGTAGCATATGCAAACAATTAACCTTCAATAATTAAAATTGCTACATTAATAAAGTATTACTGTTATTCATTCCATAATGTAATAGTATGTATTCACTTTATTATTAGTACTACTTTAATATTATAATAGAAATTAATGTATCTGTGTAATGTAATAACAAATAATTGATTATAACTTTATATTTCACTTAATGCAATTCATGCTACAGGTTTTATCAAATATGCATTACATATATGTGTTGTTGAAATAATAATATTATTCAAATCATTCATTAATTTCAAATTAATAAAGTATTATATTAGATAAATTTTATGATTCTTTTCTATGTAAAATTATTACTTCATTTTATGTGTTATACTACTCCTTCTTAATAAATTTCTATCTATAAAAACATCCTCTAAACTTATTTAAAATTTCCGGAAAACAACTTTCAACTCTAAATAAAATACTAATTCCAAACTATTTATGCTTCATTATCTATACTTGGTAAACTTTCAACCTAAATATAAACTTCTCCATAAAACTTAACGTAATTTATCCAATAAAACAACAGTAAAATATAGACTTTTAAATCTATTCCTAACTTGCAATAAAAATAATTACCCATGAATAATAAATATAATTCTAATACTACAACATAAAATATTAAAGTTTATTAATGAAAGAATCATATAATTATTTCTAAGCTTCTTATGTAATGTTGCATCGTATTTATTTCATAAATTCAAATTATGCATATTTAAATAAAACTGTCACTGCCAATATAATGTGTGTATTTTTAACATAATCATACATTCATTCAAAATAACATAATATTTGGTTGATCTAAATAAAACATATTAAATACATCAAAATTATTATTATTATACAATTTTTACCATAGATAATGAATTAATGTCCAGTCCATCTTCCAATATTCTTCGGAATTACAGCTTCATAAAATAATTCACATTTATACTCACGATCATACTTTAAAATATTCTGTGTTATATTAATTATAAAATAAACTCATGCAATTAATCATTATATTATTTTTTAGTTATTATTTAAAGATATGTACCTATCTTATTTTAATAAATTAATAATATTTAATTTTTATATTAGATAAATAAAACAGAGTTCATATTACGTGACTCCAGCGATGTTTTCTTTTCCACCATAAAGTTTTTTTAATCCTAGGCACATATTCACTAGCACACCATTTCCTGTTTCCGGTCCATCACGTGTTTTTTTAAAAGTTTATGAAAAACGAAAATGTTCTTTTTAAAAATAAGTTCCCACAAGAAAATAAAATAAAATTAAAATAGTTTATAGGATCCTGGTTTAGTTCTTTTAAAAATATTATTCAAAAGTTATTATTTTAATTTAGTCTATAGTTTATAAAAATTTATATTTAATTATTTTTAAATTAACTTGGACGTCCACGTATTACTTGCACATTTCTTAACAAAATATCCAGGTAAGAATAAGCTTCTTCATCTAAACAACCAGCATTTAGATTATTTCAATATAATTTTTATTATCTTAAGACTTTTAGTTAATTATATTTTCAATTTATTTGCCTTTCAAAATTGTCAACATTCAGTCTTTTAAACATAAAGACTTAGCAAGGCAAGTATTTATAAAACTACTTTTATTTCTAATATCTTTCCTTAAGATATATATTTAAATTTATATCTTACAAAATACTTTCTTTATAAAGAAGTATTTTTATTCTTAAAATATTTAATTTTCTAATAGGCAATAGTAATTAGCTTTTAAAATTATATACTGTCCAAAATACTACTTTTCTCCATCTTATAATTTTCCGAACTAATCCAGCGTTTGTCATATTTCTAAGGTAAAGTTTCCGATATATTTTCACTATATATGATGTTCCCATGACTATTTGCTTGTAAATTGAGCCTAGTAGAGACGACCGATAGGGAAAATTAAATTAATACTGCATGTCTATCATTTAAAACTTTTATAAATTATTTATAATGACACTCTTGTAATTTTAAAATTGATTTTAAGAGCGTCTATCAAATTTACTTTGCTATTTTTAATAACACAATTAACTTGAAAATCAATCACGAAGTCCTCTCCTAACAATTGAACTGAGCTTTTATACCGGAAGAAACTTCCCATTTGATTGGTAGATTAAACAATCAACTTTGCTGGCTTATTTACATATTTACCAACAACACAAAATCAAAAATAAATAATGACTTATTTAATATTTAATATTTATTACATTATTGCACTTAAAATAATCTTTATCATTTATTTAAATCCATAAAATATTTTTTAAAAATATTTTTACCTACTTGATTTTAATTTTAACTTTTATAAGACTATTTTTAAATAAACTAAGTATTTTTATACGTCATATTTTTAAAGCAATATTTTAAAATCAGATTTAACATTCTATATTGATTTATCTTTATTTTTTATCTCGCGATAGTTCACATATTATTTATAAATTTTATAACATGATTTTTTAAAATAGTTCTGCAACTTTACTAAACAACTTCCAAGCCTGTGTGTGTATATTTAACTAACATCTGTTCTTTACAATACAAGAAACGCTTGTCATTGTCTAAAAATAAACTAACAATTGCATTTTTAAAATAAACATTTTTTTAAATAAATAAGATATTATAACAGATTTTAAATTAATAATTCGATATTATTAAAGTCAAATATTAATCTTTTATCTAAGTATTTATAATAATTAAAAATATTTATATTCTTTTATATCACTATTTTATCAACAATAAATATATGCATTTAATTTTAACTTGTCTTTTAAATACTTTAGCTTTAAATATTTATTTATTAAATCTATTAATGCAGTACTGATTATGGCCATTTTTCCAACTATATATTATAATTATCATCATTTAAAATGTCTCTCTCAATATCAGCACAATTTTACATATCAAATATTCATAGATTGCTTTAATTAAACCTTTTGAAATATTACCATAAGCAAAATTAACATCACATATTCAAATATATCTTAAATTTAAAATTTTTAATAGATTAGCACAAAAATTAGATAGTGACCCATACAAAAGGGCACAATATATATATATATATATATATATATTAGGCATGTATTTTATATATATATATATATATACACAACTGTACAGACTTCTGCTAATTGAAAGAGTGTATATTATATTTAAATTGTCATTGTATTTATTATTTATAATGTTATTGCAATATTTTTTAATTAATGGACATTTTATATATATATATTATTCAAATCGAAAGGTGTAGTGAAAAACATAAAATTAAAGAGGCAATGATGATATCTAGGAATAGAGGTGGTTTAATGAAACAACAATCGGCTAATATAAAGACAACAAAATTGTGGGAAATTTGAATAGATTGAATGATGGGTAATGCAAGTTTTTATTTTTTGTACATTTGTATTAACAGTTGATAAAGATTGTCAGTGAAACAATTGAAAGTACTTCTGGTAAAGAATATATTATTTAATTTTGAATACTGTGTTAAATATATTTGTTTGAATTATTATTATATGATTTAAAAATACAGACATTGTAGTTATATATATATATATATATATATATATATATATATATATATATATATATATATATATATATATATATATATATATATGGGTTTGTATTTAAAAACTATTTAATATACTGATACTACCTAAAATTAAACCATAATATAGAAATAAAGGATGTACTATTTGTTTTATAAGTAATACCTTTGTAATTTATTTGGAAGAGTATTAATATTTTATTCTTATTTTTCTTTTAGTGTCAGAGTCATTATGAAATTAATTGAATTCACAATTTATTGGAGAATAACTTCGTATTTCATTTATTGTTCATGCTTTAGGTCACTTACACATATTGTTGTTCATTGATATGTTTAGATATACATAAGTTTACTTATTGGATGTGTATATTAGTTTTAATAGAAATCTCTTTGTTTCTAATATATATTTTGTTAGTTAGTCATATCAACCTTGAGAATAAATTACAATAATAGATCTCATTGCTCTGTATGATTTTAGATTTATTTCATGTATAAGCTAGTTGGAGAGGCATATAAACAATTTATTTAAATATAACTGGGATAATTTTATCTTTTTCTCATTTAAATTATACAATCTATTATAATAAGCTTTCTCAACAATTGGATTCATTTTGATTACATATATTCCATTACATTTATTATCCAATGTTTGAAGCATTATTTTCTTCTCATATATTGATGTTCCATTACAATTGATGTATAATATGTTTGTATATATATATATATATATATATATATTATATATATATATATATATATATATATATATATATTCTAACCTCCCCCCGTGCATCCTCACCCCAAAATATACTGTTTATTACGAATATTACAGGTTCTAGCTCAGTTAACAAATAAATAAATGAAATATTCAGCATTAATTAAAATGATTACTAGCTCTAATTTTAAAATACAAATACGGTTCAATTTTAAAATGAATTAACAAATATTTACTATTTTCATGAGACATGGAGTGACAATACAGGGAATGAGATAAACTACATTGAGCCATTATCCACACGATACTACCTCAATGACATAAGAACACTATCCCCCCCTTTTTACTATACCAAATACACGACGCTCTTCCGATCTTTACGACTTTCTGAGCTCTATTCACTACGATTAAAATAATAATCATATCTTAATCTTCTTTATAACAAGAATCTAGCTCAATTAAATAAAATGAAGTAAAATAAAATAAAATCTCAGGTTCATAAATTGTATTCTAACTGATTTAAAATTACGGTAGTAAAATATGAAAAGGGAATTTTATGTCATAATCTACTACACAGCAACTAATAATAATAAAAATAATAATAACAATAATAATATAATATAATCTTATTTCTTCCTGAATGAAATAAATAAATACGTACGTGGTAGTATTTTAATAATCTGACAACAGAATGCGTGTGGCAACATTAGCATATAATTTAATGTAATATTGTGGCAACCGACTTATGACCAATAAATAATATAAAATTATGATCTTTTAATTTTAACATACCAATAAATTCTCAAAATTCTTATAACACTTTTATGTTTACCTTTTGTGCAAAATTTATATGTCTGTTTCAATTATAAATGTATCGTGATTTCATGCATCCATGTGGAGAAATAACAACTCGGACACAAAACTTTAAAACAAATTTAAAACAAAGTTTATTAACAACATAAATAAATTAACAATATTTGTACACTATATACATTGGATATCCCTTACTTTCATATCTCAACTTAGTTTATTAGTTTATAAAATGAAATCAAAATATTATTTACGTTTCCTAGTTAAATCTTTTTTTTTTTTTTAACACTTAAGAAAATACAGTATTATTACTTGATTTATTATTATGGTTAGCTTATTACAAAATGCATTTCTTATATGATTATCACAAACACTTTTCATCCCTAATATTATTAAAATTACATTTTTTACAAAAATTTACATTCGTAATAAAATTCTACAAAATAATAAAATTTAGTTTCATATTGGTTGTATGGAATCTTACAAAGTCAAAACACTATTCTACATTCGGTATTAGGTTTTTATTGTTCATTATCCGATGTTTATTAATCCTAATATTCTCATTCAAGCCTTACTTCAGATGATATAATTATAACTGTTAATATACCATGCACAAGTATATGTTTATTATACCTTATTGAATTTTCTCTTGATAAATATGCAATACTCATTCTCTCCAATATTAATATTTAAAAAAAAAATTCAAATTTTATTATCACTTTTAAAATACTTGGTTTAGATTTCTTTTCAAAATCTTATATTCATTTCTGAATTAATTTTACAATGTATTATATGATTCTTTCTCTCTTTATGATATTTTGGACTTTCAATTTTAAAGTTATACAATTCTATACATTCAAGCAAATAAACTATTCTTACATAAACGATAACATATCTTCAGTTCTATTTTATTCATTATTTCTTTGAAAATATCTTTCTGACCGATGCAGATTCATGAAATAAGGATAGCGAAGATAGATGCATAGGATCAAAATACAACTAGAATATTACTCGTCATATACCTTGACAATCATGGCACAGTGAATTAAAAGACACTATAGAGGAGTGACCTTTACCTGTCTACCAACCTCTATCATAGGAACGATGCTAAAGCTATTTCTTCAGCTTTATTCTAACATCAAAAGTTTAAAGATATGCAAAACACTGTCCAAACCATATGTGTTCAGTCATAGGACTCAGTTAACTATACTAAATCACACAAAACTAAATATGATCCAAATCCCTTATATTTTCCTATTTCTTAAAAAAAAACACATCATCTTGGTTTCCTCTCCACTAGTACTTCCAAGTCACTATCCGATCTTATTTCTCAAGATTTTTTCTATACTGTACATCAACAAATACATATCTGCATTACTAACAATAATAAAATTCATTGATATTTTATAACTATTCCACTGTTCTATAAGAAAATCTTTTTACTACTTTCCTCCGTATATTTAATCATATACAAACTATTTAAATATCTGAATACTTTATCACATGAAAGTTCAAAAGAATCACACAATTGTTCTGTTAAATTATATTATTAATATACTTTAAATAAATTGTTGCATGCATATTCCGAATTACTCCTATCTCATTATATGTTAAAATGTTGCATAAAATGTGTACATATAATTAAGACTTTCACACTTCATTCTTAGGTCAATAGATGATCTAAAAAAATACATTATGCATTATAAATAACTATTAAAATTACCAAAATGACCTTTATCTCCTCGATCGCGTTCCGTAGGCTTCACCATCCATTTGATCCTTGTAGATATAAGATTCACATCCATACACTTTATTTTAAACACTATTTATATAATTTTATCAAGCTATTATATTTAAATTTTAATATTACTAAATTTATGTTTTATGTTTTCCCTAATCTCACATAATATTTTATATTTTAAAATAAATTAGTAAAAAATATTCAAACTATATTTACAGTACTTCTTCATCAAATTTTCCTGAAAACCATTCATACTAAAGACAAAAAAAAATTGTTTATCATTTCTTTTCCATTCACTTAATGTTCCTCTCCCTGCTTGTTCAATTTTAAGGTAAAACAAATATTACTTCGTTCAATAAATATTCATGAATGATAATCCTTGGTTTTTATAATATTTAATACAATTATTAATTATGATATTAGTTAATCCCATAAAGAAAACTTCTAAATATTCTCTTCTAATATTTCTTGCTAATATTTTCTCCCATGCGACTTTTACGATGCATCTTCTCAGTACTTTGATTTAAATATTCAATAAAACTTTTCTGTTTCCATGGATTCATTTCATTAAGTAAATTAGATTTATATTTTCCCCAAATCTTTATCTTTATTAAGCATTTCTCTAATGAACACTTTATAATATTTTTAATTCTTCTTAGAGAAAGTTTTTTGGTTCCTTTTTCATAAAAACACAATAGCTCTTTCATATTATTATTCTGTAACTTTTTTCCTTCTTTTAAAATTCTGGTACTATATACTTTGTAATGTTTCCTTTAAAAAGACAAACATTCTTTCTCCATTATAACTTTTACATAATTTTTTCTTTATGATATACACATCTTAATTTTTCCATAGAGAAGAATAAAAAAAAACTTCGGAGTAGCCTTTTAAAATTGTGCGTCATAATTTTTCCTGACGGCAAATAACTTTTCTTTTAAGTTTTCTGTATAATGTCCAAATTATATTTATCTGAGTTCTAATGATTTTCTGGTTGATCACAAATAAACTGTATTCAAGGCACTTTACAATTATTTTTACTTTATCAATACTTTTAGGTACTTTTTTCTGTAGTATTTCCATTTTACTGCAAAGTTTCGGCTAAACTTGAATAAAAATCCTGGTAAGAAATCTTTTAAATTAGCCTTCCATTTAAAGGCAGTTCAAAATATTATATTTTAAAACAAAACTTTTAAAATAAATACAAAAAAACACTTTTCTAGCTTACGATCTTATACAGATAAAAAATATGTTCCTCCTTCCTTTACTTACACATTCCTTCTCTCGCTCCATCTAATTCCTATATTTCGTCTGCTAAAATACCTCCGTTGATTGGTTAATGACTTTTTTAGTGCAAACAAATTTACACATTTTTAGTTTTATAATAGATTAAACTTTTTAAAATAAAGAATTTATGACGTCATGTTTTAAAATATTACTTAGAATAGTATTTTTAAACTCAATTATAGTTTTATCAAAATCATTTAAATTTTAAAACAATTATTAAAATAACATTCAATATTTCAACTTTTACTTTAACGATAGATAGCAATTACATTTAGTTTTATAATTCACAAACTGTATTATTATATTCTAACAAGCGTGTGTGTGAAGGTATATAATATACAGTCACATGATTACTAACTTTATCAGATGATTTTTTTTTAATTTACGTCTCGGTCTAAATTACCAAAACTGATATATTTTATAAAAATTTGGAAAATAATTTAAAAAATGTAGAACTAAATATAATTCTCACCATCCCAAAGTTTATTTTAAAATATATTAGATTAAATTTGAATATTAATTATAATTATAATATTACATATAGCGTTTATTTAATTTATTAGTTTTAAAACATTACAATTGGATTGTTAATATACTTTTAACTATTTATAGCTGTATTATTTTATATGGCCAGCTTTTACAACCATAAGCAAGGATATAATTAAGCTTTATTTAACTGTTTTTTTAAAATAATCTATTACACTTTTACATACCAGGTATTTTTCAGGCTTAAATTGTACTATAAAATCTAATCGATCATACAATTATCAATATATTACACAAACGTATTTTAAAATTTAAAATTTTTTTTAGCAATTGACCATTCTACCTTATTATGACCTATAAATAAGGGCACAATATATATATATATATATATATATATATATTATATATATATATATATATATATATATATATATATATATATATTGTCCATTACATTTGGCACCACAAATTGTGGGGCCCAGTTAACTGATGATTGGTATAATGGAGTAAAAGTATACATTCCATTACATTTGGTGCAACAACTAGGGCTCGAAATAAGCTAATTATGGCTTGAAATACACCACATACCTGAGAGATGTATAGTTTAAAGAAAGAGAAGCATTTTTGTGTATGTAATTTTTATATATACATATGGAAATATTTTTGGCCTTATGTTTAGATTATGATGGTTACTGTTATTGCATTTTTTTATAATGAGAGATAAATACAGTAATGAAACAGCTTAGTTTCAATTTAAAAATTATATTGATGGTGTTAAATTATAGAGTAATAATTTTTCACCATATTTGGAAAATTTGTGTTGTAGAAAATCTATAATTTTGAAGGTTGGATTGGATATTTGATTGTTGGGGTTTAGTTGGTTTTGTTGCAAGTATTGATGTTGGATGGGGAATTTTTGTCATTGTCTTGAGGGTATGATGTATTCATGTCACTTGTGACTGATTGATCTCATTCACTGTTCCAACCCAAATTGTGATGTTAGTTATTATTTATCATGAAGCAGTTAACAGTAGTCCTGCCATGATTTTACCTCTAAGACTCCAGAGAGAGTAAGGTATAGTTCTTGATATATGTATAATATTTGCCTCTAAGACTCACAAAGATGAGCAAGGCCATATTTTATAAATAGTAGCCCCTAAGACTTAGATGTAAGCAGGGCAGTGCAATAGTGTTTGCAGAAAACTCTTATGGGTTGTAGTAGCTTAGAGAGACTGAAATGTGATAATCATCTAAATGTTCATGGAACATTGTATGCTTTAAGGGCAGTGATTGAATTTTTTTATCTATCTCAAAATTGTCAAATGCTAATCATTCTTTTGGCTGTCACTATCTGTCAGATCTTTAAAGTAATGGATGAGTATATAACCTAAATATATATTCTTACTATTACATATTTTGGCACCACAAACTTAGGGCTCGGTTAATTGATTATTGTTGGTGACAAATAATCTATTACATTGGTTATCAACTAAGGCTTGAAAAACAAACATATTAATGTTTTATTTTCCATTATAAATGACTTTTAGACATGAAGTTCAATTGGTGAATGTTTGTTGATGACAAATTGTACTATTGCAATTTTAGTAAAATAAGATTTCAGGTTCAAAAGTAAATAATTAGTGAAGTTGATTTTTTTTTATGTATATGAAATGGTATTAAGTTTTAAGTTCCAGAAAATTTATATATTTTTTTTCTTCTTTATTTTATCTGAACCCAGTTGTGATAGGCTAGAGATAGGTGTCAATTTAATAATTTTATGCTTAACTACCATTATCTTGAGTGAGAAAGTTGTCTCACAATTTTTATTGAATTAGTTATTTTTAAGGAATGTGAACATTTTATTATATTTTAAATACTTCAAGGTTCTATTGAATTTGATATGAAATTTCCACATTTCAATATTGTATAAGTATAGAATCCTTATTATCATTACACATAAATAAATGTTAGTTAGTGATCTCAGTTGTTACTCTCTAACTAAATTTTTTAGTTAAATTTGTTGATGTTATGGTGATAGATGAGATTTCTTTATGTATATAAACCAAGAAGTTCATGAGTTCAAACAACTGAAATTTAGATTGTTGGATAAGTACTATGTATAATAAAATTAAAAGGCTTGTACTTTGCTTAGTTGATTAATTGCTTGTTGGGATAATGATTGGAGATGGTGAGCCCTTGATCTGTGGTAATTACTATTGAGTATATATATATATATATATATATATATATATATATATATATATATATATATATATATATATATATATATATATATATATTAGATTTTTTTGTATGAGTATATAATATTGCAGTTCTAATGATAATGGATAACAGTTGTGAAATGCCAGTTAGTGGTGATTTTGATTTAAGAGATTTTATGGAAAAATTTAATGCGGATTTAAAAGCAGATCTTAGAATTTAGATGAAAACCAACTTAAAAACAAACTCTGATGAACTTTCCCAGAAACTAGAGTCTACATTAAAAATAAATTCTAATGAATTTTCTGAGAAACTAGAATCTGGTTTAAAAACCAACTCTGATGAACTTAGAGCAGAGATGAAAACCAACTCTGAGAAACTAGAGTCTAGATTAAATACCAACACTAATGAACTTAGAGCTGAGATGAAAAACAATTCTGATGAATTTTCTAAAGGATTAAAAGTTGAATTAAAAGTGCTGGTAGATGATAGTGTTAGGAGATTAGAGATAAAATTTGAGTAAAAAATGGAAAAATACAGAGAAGAGACAATGGTTGAAGCTAATTCTTTGAAAGCAAAATTCGAAAAAATAAATAGTGAAATGATGGAAGAAAATCAAGGAATTATAGCCAGATTTGAAGAGTCTAAGAAAGAGCATGGAAAATTTGAGAAAAGGATTATTAATGATAGCAAAGTATTGTGGGTTAAATTACAAGCATTGAAAATTGATAATGAATCTTTATTTAAAAATATTCATACAATTATCTCTGCTGAAGTTAAAGTTGCTGTGGGATTGCAACAAGAGGAATAGCTGATTGATGTTAATACATTATAGGATATAAATGAATGGATTAATGTAGTAAGTGATGTTACTTCTAATTGTATACAGGAAATAGGTGTTAAACTGAATCAAATTCAAGGAAAATTAGGATCCCTTTCAGAATATATGAATAATAGTGGAATTGAAGCCTGTAAAAATTATGAAATAGAGGTACGAAAGGATGTTTCAGAGATAGATGTAAAAGTTGAGCAAATAAAAACCATTATGTTACAGAATTGTGAATGTATATCAAATTTACAAAAACAATGGAGAGAACATGAAGTAGATATAGACTAAAATAAAATGAAAGATAGTATTGCAGACAGAGGTCATCTTAAGGATGAAACTTTTGTTAAAGAATTGGTAAATAAGGAAAATTGTAAATGTTGTTTAGATAAAGTTCATAATGGAGCCAATGTGATGGAGTTCAAGAGATCTTCTGATTCTCCACACCAACTCTTTAGTGACTCAATATGAATCATAATGCTTCAAGGTTTATTAATGTTAAGGTTTTTAAAGGTGAATATCATGAGAATCCTATGGAATACTTGAGTACATTAGAAGAGTTGTTTACACTCAGTATCCTGTCAGAGGAAGAAAAGTTGGCAGTTGCTAGTAACCATCTATATGCATCAGCTAAGGAATGGTAGAGATATCTGTTTGAAAGGCCTCAGACTTATGGTGATTATCGTGAAGCCATAATGAATAACTTCTGGAATGAGGACAAGCAGGATTCTATATGCCATAGACTTTCTCATGAAAAATATACTTCTCATGATGGGAGTTATATTCAATTTTTTAGACATCAGATGGCCAAATTCAAAACTCTGACTGCATTTCCACTAGCAGAAACCTAAATTGTGTGGATTTTGCATAGAAATTTACCAAGGCATATTGAACAAACATTGGTAGCTGCAGATCAGCATACCATTAAAGTTGTAGCAGATATCCTGGGAATGTTAGAAGATGGAGAGGGTACTTATAATAGATCATCTGGAACTAAAAGAGATAACCCTATTTACAGTTTGGCAAATATAAATTATCATGTACCAGGAAAACAATTTGCCGGTCACATGCAAAGGTCCACAAGAAATTATCATAATAATAGAAGACAAAATCCATATAGGGCTCATGGAGGTTACATTAGAAATCATGAATATAATCATGTTACCAGTTTACAACCAGGAAGTTATCCATATGGTACCACCAGTACTGGGATTAAGACTCCAGCAACTGGGTGTTCAAATCATCCACTAAAATGAGGAGGGTTTCATAGCAGTGTTCCTCACTATGGGGATCAATGATTGATATCGAGAGGAACCTATAATGCTAGAAGTATTCAGCCCACACATTATGATTAGCTAGTAGTTTAATTAATATTTTAATATAAATCTTATATTAACAATTTTTACTTATAGAATTTATGTAAATTGTAATAGAGGGATGGAAGTAGGTAAAACCAAAGTAAAATTTAAAAATAAAAATATGAAAAAAATTAAAGTAAAATTCAAAGAGTTGAATAAAGAGAAGATTGAGATAAATTATCTTAAGAGGAATATTGACAAAGAAAGAGATGTAGGGAAAGCAAATGTAAAATTTAAAAGAATGAGTAAAATGATATTTGATCTGAATCTTGGTAGAAGGATGATTGATGAGGAAAAAAAATTGGCAAAGCTAAAATTAAACTTAAAATAGTAAGTGATGTTATGATTAATAAAGATTTTCTTCAAGAAAATATAGCTAAAGGAAGCGATTTAAGTAAACCCAAAGTCAAACTGAGAAGAATTAATATAGAACAGGATAATATTAATGGTGTAAAACAAAATGATTTTCAAAAATTTTTTAATGTTGAAATTGTATCATATCAATCTGAATACCATTCAAAATTGCCCAAAATATTGTTTTTAATTGAACATAGAACAAGTGAAGTAAAACAAAGGATTACTCAAGTCGATGATGTTTATCAGGATAGTCAAATGAAAGGTAATAGTTTATCTGATAAAATAGCAACTGTTATTGATAAAACTAACAATTATGTTAATGCTTATGATTAAGTTAGTATTTATGTAAAGGATATAGAGGCAGAATCGAAGGAGTTCATAGCAAAATCTTTAGATACTTATCCAAAAAAAAAAAAATTATTCAAAAGTAATTGAATTATACCAAAATGTTATATAAAAATCTTGTAAATCAAAACAAACTTTTTCACAGAGTTCAACAAACTGGAAATTCTTTTCAAGAAGAATTAAAAAGGCACTTTTGATTATTTTTTTTAAAGAAAACTTGGACAAAGATCTAGATGATCTGAAAGATAGATATGAACAAATGAATATGGTTATTAGTAAGAAAAGTAATATTCTTTAAACCATGTTAGTCCTTAGAAAGATTACAAATTTGAGGGTTTTTTTTTTAATATCTTATAATTCATTAATTATTTGCAAAGACATTTTTTAGGTGGATTAGGGGGTATTGTAAATATCAATAAATCTATCTATATTTTAAAAATCATTTGTTGTTATTTAAAAAAATCTCTTTGATTTGATGTTTATATATGGAGTATTATTATTGTTTATGGTTATTAGTTATAGTCATTTGGATTTATTATTTTATTTATTTGTTGATAGTACATTGCTGTGAATATTTAATTATTACAGATAAATAAAGACATAAATTGTTGATTATAAAAAAGATTAATTTATTTGTAGTGATTATTAAAAAAATGCAATATTATTAGTTATGTATATATATATATTTAAAGCTGTTAAATAAATTTTCAATTTAATATTTATTTTCATATATGATTGATATTTTTATTTATTGAATGTTAATTGTTTAAAAAAACAACAACAAATGTAACATGGTTTTAAAAACGGCATTTGCTAGCTCACGTGAAACAACAGCAGTAACAAAAGAAGCCATCATTATTGATATAGTTATTAAAAAAAACTGAAGAATAAAATTTAGTTGTACTTTGTTTATTTGAAATTGTCATTCTTAAGAATAATTGAATAAGATAAATTTCTATAGTAAACACATAAATCATGACCGGCTAATATATATATATATATATATATATATAATATACAAATCAATATATATATCAAAATACAGTACAATTTATATAAATTAAAAATGTACATTTATTTGTTAATGACTTGTTAAAAATTGGCTATTATAAAAATGCTATTGTTAATATTATTAAAGGATTTAAAAGAAATCAACACTATAATAAAATTAAAAATAAAAATATCAAAATGAAATGGATTTCAATGCCATTTATATCAGATGAGCAGGTCAAGTTTATTAGGAAAATTTATAATGGTTTGTGTCATATTGATTTTTTCTCTACAAATAACATAAATAGATTGCTTAATAATTCTAAAATTCAAAATTCAAAGTTTAATCAAAATTCTATTATATATAGATTGATATGTGGATGCGGCATACAATACATTGGTGAATCTAAGTGTACATTTGAGAAGAGAATAAAAGAACATATGCTTTTATATAATAGAATTCAAAAAGAGAATCAATATGGAACAGATGTAAATAAACCTTCATCATCTGTTATATTTGATCATAATAAATCTTGTCAATATGGATTTAAATTTGATTATAAAAATATGAAAATTATTCAAATTGAATGTTGTCATAATAAACGTAAAATAAAAGAGGCTATGTTGATTTCAAGAAATCGTCAAATGTTAATGAATCACCAGTCATCAAATGTTAAGATAACAGAATTGTGGGAAATCTGAATTGAACTATGGGTATTGTTAAGGGTTGTCTCGTTTTGATTATTCAACGTTATATAGTTGATAAAGACTACAAAGTGTATAGTCGAAAGTACTTCTAAAAGAATATAATTTATATAAATTGTACTGTATTTTGATATATATATTGATTTGTATATTACATATATTGTGAAATGAATACAGATATCAAACTTTATTTATTACATATATATATATATATATATATATATATATATATATATATATATATATATATATATCACAGCTAGGGGCTGCACCATTTCTTTTTGTTTATTCCAAAGCAGTTTAAAAAGAAAAACTAAGCAAATTTCAACACATGAATTTCACCGTGTCTGAAGCCGAAATTTGATATAGCTATCTGGAATCTATAGTGGTCAATCTAATAATAATCTGGAAGTAACTGAAATTAGTTAGTATATTGGATTCAACATGTTAATTTTTTTTTTCAAGGAGAGAAATTTAAAAAAAAAAAGAAATATATATGTGCATTTGGAAACCAATAATTTTTCTAACGTGGTATTTCTTCAATTTAACTTTAGATAGAATGCATTCTAATATTAAACAAATATAAAGGAATAAAACAATGGAACAAGTTGACTTTTGAAAAGAAAAATAAACAAGTTGAACTTTGAAAGGTAGTAAATAATTTTATTAATATATCATTTATATATAATATAATTATATATATATATATATATATATATATATATATATATATATATATATATATATATATATATTTGAGATCAATATTTTTTTTACTTTTATTTTTAATTATAAAAATAAAATGTTTTTATAAATATTCTATTCAATTCAAGCGTCTTGTTTTCTAAAAACAACAAACGTTAAACAGGTGTCAAAATTAACTCTTAAGTAATTTAAAATTTTAAAGTATAGCTTATAAGTTTGGGTTGCATATGGGTTGTTATATGTATATTTTAATAAGTAAAATTTATATACGCAAAATTTATTATAAAATTTTTTTTTTATTATTTATGTATCTATTTTCAAATTTCATATAATAATTCTTATGCAGACCTAAACAATAATTTATATATTTGCTGTATATAATATGCTTTATTTTTTTTTGTAATTTTGAATATTTGAAAAATATAAATATGGATTTGTGTTAATATTAATGCATACTTGTTAAGCACAAATATGTCTTTATCTATTTAGTATATATACTTATTGCAAGTATATAAGTATATATTTTTTGTATTTGGGTTTGTATTTAAAAACTATTTCATTTACTGATACTACCTAAAATTAAACCATAATATAGAAATAAAGGATGTACTATTTGTTTTATAAGTAATGCCTTTGTAATTTATTTGGGAGAGTATTAATATTTTATTCTTATTTTTCTTTTAGTGTCAGAGTCATTATGAAATTAATTAAATTCACAATTTAATGGAGAATAACTTCATATTTCCTTTATTGTTCAGTCTTTAGGTCACTTAGACATATTATTGTTCATTGATATGTTTAGATATACATAAGTTTACTTATTGGATGTGTATATTAGTTTTAATGGAATTCTTTTTGTTTCTAATATATATTTTGTTAGTTAGTCATATCAACCTTGAGAATAAATTATAATAATAGATCTCATTGCTCTGTATGATTTTAGATTTATTTCATGTATAAGCTAGATGGAGGGGCATATAAACAATTTATTTAAATATAACTGGGATAATTTTATTTTATTTTATTTTAATTATACAATCTATTATAATAAGCTTTCTCAACAATTGGATTCATTTAGATTACATATATTCCATTACATTTATCATCCAATGTTTGAATCATTATTTACTTCTCATATATTGACGTTCCATTACAATTGATGTATAATATGTTTATATATATATATATATATATATATATATATATATATATATATATATATATATATATATATATATATTGTCCATTACATCTGGCACCACAAATTGTGGGGCCCAGTTAACTGATGATTACTATAATGGAGGTAAAACTATATGTTCCATTGCATATATATATATATATATATATATATATATATATATATATATATATATATATATATATATATATATATATATATATATATATATATATTGTGCCCTTTTGTATGGGTCACCAGTTAATTTTTGTGCTAATCTATTAAAAATTTTAAATTTAAGATATATTTGAATATGTGATGTTAATTTTGCTTATGGTAATATTTCAAAAAGTTTAATTAAAGCAATCTATGAGTATTTGATATGTAAAATTGTGCTGATATTGAGAGAGACATTTTAAAAGATGATGATTATAATATATAGTTGGAAAAATGGCCATAATCAATACTGCATTAATAGATTTAATAAATAAATATTTAAAGCTAAAGTATTTAAAAAGACAAGTTAAAATTAAATGCATATGTTTATTGTTGATAAAATAATGTTATAAAAGAATATAAATATTTTAATTATTATAAATACTTAAATAGAAGATTAATATTTGATTTTAATGATATCAAATAATTATTTTAAAATTTAGTATAATATCTTATTTATTTTAAAAAATATTTATTTTAAAAAAATGCAATTGTTAGTTATTTTTAGATTATGAGAAGCGTTTCTTGTGTTGTAGAAAACAGATGTTAGTTAGATATGCACACACATGCTTGGAAGATGTTTCGTAAAGTTGCAAAACTATTTTAAAATCATGTTATAAAATTTATAAATAATATGTGAACTATCGCGAGATAAAAATAAAGATATTAATGTAGAATATTAATCTGATTTTTAAAATATTGCTTTAAAAATATAACGTATAAGAAAAGACTTAGTGTATTTTAAATAATCTTATAAAAGTTAAAATTAAAATCAAGTCAGTAAGAATATTTTAAAAAATGTTTAATGGATTTAAATAAATGATAAAGATCATTTATTTTAAAATTTAATAATGTAATAAATATTAAATGTTAAATAAGTCATTATTTATTTTTAAATTTTATGTTGTTGGTAAATATGTAAATAAGCCAGCAAGTTGATTGTTTAAATGTACCAATCAAATGGGAAGTTTCTTCCAGTATAAAAGCTCAGGTCAATTGTTAGGAGAGGACTCTGTGATTGAATTTTTAAGTTAATTGTGTTATTTAAAAATAGCTAAGTAAATTTTTATAGACGCTTTTAAAATCATTTTTCAAAATTATAAGAGTGTCTTGTAAATAATTTATAAAAGTTTTAAATGATAAGTATGCAGTGTTAAGTTAATTTTTCCCTATCATTCGTCTCTATTTAAGCTCAATTTGCAAGCAAATAATCATGGAAACATCATATATAGTGAAAATATATCGGAAACTTTACCCTAGAAATATGACAAACGCTGGATTAGTTCGGAAAATTACGAGATGGAGAAAAGTAATATTTTGGACAGTATATAATTTTAAAAGCTAATTGCTATTGACTATTAGAAAATTAAATATTTTAAAGAATAAAATACTTCTTTATAAAGAAAGTATTTTTGTAAAATATAAATTTAAATATATATCTTAAGGAAAGATATTAAAAATAAAAGTAGTTTTTATAAATACTTGCCTTGTTAAGTCTTTATGTTTAAAAGACTGAATGTTGACAATTTTGAAAGGCAAATAAATTGAAAATATAATTAGCTAAAAGTCTTAATATAATAAAAATTATTATATTGAAATAATCTAAACGCTGGTTGTTTTAGATGAAGAAACTTATTCTTACCTGGATATTTTGTTAAGGAATGCGCAAGTAATACATGGACGTCCAAGTCAATTTTAAAAATAATTAAATATAAATTTTTATAAACTATAGACTAAATTAAAATAATAACTTTTGAATAATATTCTTAAAAGAACTAAATCAAGATCCTATAAACTGTTTTAATTTTATTTTATTTTTTTTTGGGGGAACTTATTTTTTAAAAAAAAGAACGTTTTCATTTTTCATAAACTTTTAAAGAAACACATGATGTAATGGAAAAGGAAATGGTGTTCTAGTGAATATGTGCCTAGGATTAAAGAACTGTATGGTGAAAAGAAGACATCGCTGGAGTTACGTAATATGAATTCTGTTTTATTTATCTAACATAAAATTTAAATATTATTAATCTATTAAAAATGAGATAGGTACATTTCTTTAAATAATAACTAAAAATAATATAATGATTAATTGCATAAGTTTATTTTATATTTAATACAACACATAATATTTTAAAGAATGATCGTGAGTATAAATGTGAATTATTTTATGAAGCTGTAATTCCGAAGAATATTGGAAGATGGACTGTACATTAAATCATTATTTATGGTAAAAATTGTATAATAATAATAATTTTGATGTATTAATATGTTTTTCTTTAGATCAACCAAAGGATATGTTATTGTTGAATGAATGTATAAATATTTTAAGAATACACACACATTATATTGGCAGTGACAGTTTTATTTAAATATGCATAATTTGAATTTATGATATAAATATGATACAACATTACATAAAAGCTTAGAAATAATTATATGATTCTTTCGTAAATAAATTTTGATATTTTTTTTTTTTACGTTATAGTATTAGAATTAGATTTATTATTTATAAGTAATTATTTGTTATTTGTAAATTAGGAAGAGATTTAAAAGTCTGTATTTTATTTTTTGTTTATTGGATAAATTACGTTAAGTTTTATGGAGAAGTTTATATTTGGATTGAAGGTTTACCAAGTATAGATGATGAAGTATAAATAGTTTGGATAATTAGTATTTTATTTAAAGTTGAAGATTGTTTTCCGGAAATTTTATATAAGTTTTAGAAAATATTTTGTAGATAGAAATTTATTAAGAAGGAGTAGTATAACACATAAAGTAAAGTAATAATTTTACATAGAAAAGAATCATAGAATTTATCTAATATAATACTTTATGAATTTAAAATTAATGAATGATTTAAATAATATTATTATTTTAACAATACATGTATGTAATGCATATTTGATAAAACATGTAGCATGAATTGCATTAAGTGAAATATAAAGTTATAATCAATTATTTGTTATTACATTACAAAGATACATTAATTTCTATATTATAATATTAAAGTAGTACTAATAGTAAAGTGAACACATACTATTACATTATGGAATGAATAACATTAATACTTAATTGATGTAGCAATTTAATTATTAAAGTTTTATTGTTTACATATGCTACATAAACAGTATTTACATAAATTTATTTGTAATAATTGAAGCTTACTGATATGTATTTAAAGTGTAAGTTCGAAAACATACTTCAATGTTATTAGTACAGCATTTTAAAAGAATGTAAATTATTTCTTAAGAGTATAAGTTAATAACAGTGTAAACATTTTGTATTATTATTTTCTTATATTTTTATTTTCTTTGTTTTCTAATTTTGAACTGTAAATATTGTAAATAGATTCTTAATTAAAGTTAATGTAAATAAATTTGTTTAATTTGTTTTAAAAGTGTGTCGAGTTCATTATTTTGCACCACAGCACTTGACAGCAGATAATTTGAATAAACATAATATTTGCACAATGTGAATTTATTAATATTATTTAGAAATAAATACAATATTTTCCTGATTATCATTTTATGAGAATTGATTGACATTAACATATAATATTATTATGGTCATAAGGTAATTATAACACGATATAAGAGAACAACATTATTATTTGTTGCCACAGGTTATTAAATTATAAGATTTTGATCTATTCTAAAAATTAAGATACTATATGAAAATAAAAGATATACATATTATTATTTATTTGATGATTGATGATATAACAGAAATAAATAAGATTAAGTTATACCCTAAGATTAGTATTGAGTATTATTATTATTAGAATAAGTTAGGTGTATTTAGGTTTGATATAAAATCCCTTATCATACTTATTTACATGAGTTATTATTACTTTAAGATTATTAGAAGAACCTGAGATTATTTAATTATATTTTTTTTTTAAAATTAAAAGTTAAGATTTATTTATTTATTATTATTAAAGATAGTTTATTTTATTTTAAAAGCCATAAGAATGCTGTAGATGTAGTATTAAGTTAATAAGGAGGTAATAGTATTCTTATGCCATTGAGACAATGTCTTGGGAGATATTGATTCAATGTAAATCTACTTATTGCTTTGTAACTTTACTTCACAGTCTCATGATTTTTGATAGATACTTATTTAGTAAATACATAATATAGAACTATATTGATTTTGATAATTGATAATAAATTTAATTAGAATATGATAGTATAAAAGTATATTAAAGATAGATATGCAAATTTTAATTAAACATAATAATTCAATTGAGCTAGACGTATTTCAGACTATATTATATATCGAGAAGTAAGGGTACAATATATATATATATATATATATATATATATATATATATATATATATATATATATATATATATATATATATATATATATATATATATATATATATATATATGTATAGAGAGAGAGAGAGAGAGAGTCATTTATTTATATAGTGCTATGTTTTAATCTGTAATATTAATTACAGATCACTCTGCTAAACATGGGCTGGATAAATTTAAACATTTAAGGAATACTGTGCTTTCCAAACACAAGCTAAAGTCATTTAAAAAAATAACAAAACATCTACTCTATCTTTTTAACCTAAATGTAAAAAAATATTTTTGATGGAAATTTTTAATAGGTGGAGTTATTCATTTATAAGCACTTAATTAGAAAGCCCTTAACTTAGAAGAAACTGCTCCAGGCCAAGAATTTATGTAACATTGACAGTCTTACTGCATTTAAAAGAACAATTCTTTTAAATGCAATAAGATTTTTAGTGTTATACAAGATCTTGGCTTGGAATAATTTGTTCTAAATTAAATACATTCAAATTAAGTATCTATAAATGGATATATTACATAAGTTCTTGGACTGGGGCAGTTTGTTCTAAGTTAAGTACTTTCTTATTAAGTACTTATAATTGAATAACACTACCAATTAAAGATTTCCATATATATAATCATAAAAAAATGATAGTAATAAGCTATTATAAGCAGTCAAAATAAGAGTCATAGATCACATGACCCCAATTCTCTTAAGCTTGTATAATATAAACAATGAGCACTGCCAATTGCTCAACAAGTTTTGTAATCGATGTTTAGCCATAGAAAGCATTTAACATATCCATGTTAGGAAACCCTCCCCTCAAACCTCTGACCATGTTTTTTGTGCTTTGGCACTTCTCAGAAAGGTACTATGGTAGCATTAGAGGTCTAAAAATACCAACCCAAAGCCAGCATTTATTTAAAAGTTATCTATTGAGTGAAAAATCTGAAGTTTTCAGACACCTACATGTCTTCAAACCCAGTTATTCAATTCTAATAGCTATATAAGGCAGAGAGAACTTCAGCCTTACCATATATTAGTAGTCTGACAAATATAACATTGCATAAGACCTTAAGGTAGAAACTATATGTAGTCAAAATACGCAATGAGCATTGCCAATCTGCAAAAGTGATTAACTATTCACCTGTATCTGGAAACCATCACTACAAAAAAATGGGTAAAAATTCCACTCTAATGAGATATTTCATAATAATTACTTCATTCTGTTTTATTATATTTATTTTTGTAACTAAAACGATGGAAACATCCTTAAGATTAAATAGCAACACTTCATAGTTCTATATGTTTTTATAGAAATACTATAGTTTTAAAGGTAATATATCACCACTATATTTTAATACTTCAGGTATTTCATTAGGATCAGCTGACTCCTTATTTTAAGATTACAACATCTGTTTTAACATTATTAAGCATGATATCTTTTTCCACATCATTGAAAGTTATCATTTTTGTCTGAAAATCATCATTGTTCCAAAGTCTATTTTAATTTTCTCATCAGTTCTCTTGAATATGATCATTATCAAATTAAATAGAGTTATTCATGGATTAAATAAGTTCATCTGCTATTGTCCCTGCATTAGAAACCAATCTAAATTGACTTGATTAGTAATTTGTGAATGTCCATGGTTGTTTCAATGCACTAATTATTTTTTAAGATATATTTGTCAGTTATTGAATTTCTGCCTGCAAATTTCTTTATTGCTTATGATGAACTACATTTGTCTATTTTTATGTTAAATAGAAAATGTATGTTTTTAATAAAGATATTAATAATAGAATTTTTGTCAGACAACTAGTTAGGATTCTTGAATTTAATGAAAATATTAATATGTTTATTATAATCAACATGTGTTAGTAATATCACAACTTGAACATTCATATTAGCATTTACATTATTTAATAGACTGCATAGTAAATTTTTTTTTTTTAAAAAAAATAGATTTCACTTTTTTTTCATAACGTTAAATAATCTATATTTTTAAAATGACTTTTTTTAATATTCTGATGTCAAATCACAATGTTATGGATTAATTGTCATTGTTTTGGAAATCCAAGTCTTTTCTAACATTTTTTTGTCTAAACAAACCATGAATATATTGGGATGTTATACAATAATTTGAAAACAGCATACCTTCTGATTTTAAGGATGAACTTTGAGTTTATTGTTGATATCAAGAGATATATTAACTTTTCCAATCATACATTTTATGATTTTAATGATAGTGATGAAATACTATGCCAATAGTTTATGTTTTGCTTTACAGAATGATGCCCCATATATCTAATTGAATGGTCTTTTGCTGCATCTGGGTTTAAGATTCCTAATGGTGCAAATTTACACTTTAATATAAATAATGACAATAAAATTTAAATTTGCTCCAGAGAGAACTATGCATCTCTGTTAAAACAATTATTTTCAATGCATCACTAATATTATATAAATATGAATATTGAAAAGAACAAAATAAAATATCAAAATTTAAAAAAATATATATTTAAAAAATAACTGAACTCAGGCTAGCATTAAACTAATTATATACAATTTTAAAAAAATTAAATTGAAATTAATTAAAAATTTTGAAATAATTAGTTTAAATGAAACATATTTATTTATTGTTTAAATTGATTTTTTTTTAGGTTTGATATATTTATTTTATTCTATCTATATATATATATTCTTTTATTTTCATAAACTTTAAATCTTATTCTTGCAGTTATATTTTTTTTTACATTTATCATTATTTTTTTTTTACAATGTAATATTTTATTTTTTATTGAAACAAAAGCTATAGCTGTTAGTTTTATTTGAATGATAAGTTTGCATTAATTAAATTAAATAAATGTGAAATACCATATATGCTATTTTTTCAGAAATTAAAAAAAATAATCATATTAAAATTATTTATATGTATTATCAATATAAAACATAAAAATTTCAACACTGAAAAATAAACAACAATGCACTTGCACACATCAAGTTTTCTCAAATTCCATCTATATAAATTTAAATATAAAAAACAAACAATATGTAAATAAATACACATATTTTAAATATTCAGTAAAATTTATAAATGAAATTTTAAATGTTTGAATTTATATTTAATTAACATATCACCTACCAAGTTATGTGTATTTGAACTTTAATAAGTTTCTCCCTTGTGTGAAATATATATATATATATATATATATATATATATATATATATATATATATATATATATATATATATATATATATATATATATATATATATATATATATATTCAATTTGTTATGTGAAACTTTCTATATTGATTGAGTTATTTGGTATGAGACTTTAAGGCTTCTGAGAACACCAGACCTCAATGAACTCTATATTATATCATAGATAGATATTAGTCAGCATTTGTGAGTCCATCAATTTATATAATATAAATTAAAGTTTTATTTAAGCACATTAAATAAAGTGATCAATCACCATTATTAGATATTGACATATTGTAATTTATTAAATAATATGTACAAACTCATTTATGGATATGGATACATTATTTATAATTGTAATTAATAAAACAAAACATAAATTATGTAATTTGCTTTTATGCTTGTATTAAAATGTTAACTATATGGAGCTTATCACTAGCTCCAAACAAGCTTTAATTATAAGTGCCAAAAGAGAAATAATTCAAAATCTCTATTAGAAAATCTTCATCCTCAGACCAATTGGTTTCGAGCTTATGACTCACCACAATGAGGATTTAGGATTTTAGACACTAAATCTAAAATTCCACTCAAATGTCAGGACTTATTTAATACATTACTATGAATTTGAAAACCTGAACATTTCAGACACATAAATGTCTTCAAATCCAGCCTTACAAACTAGATAGCTAGATTGGTCTGAACTCAGTTCAGTTTCACTATATATTAATAGCCAAAGCAATATAACATTGCAAAGTCTTCAAGGGTATACTTATAATACTTAATAAAACAAGACACAAATTATGTAACTTGCTTTTAGGCTGGTACTATAATGTTCACTATATGGAGCTTAGCACTACCTCCAAACAGACCCATATAGCTATAATATTTGTAAAGCTGGATTTGAAGACATTTACATGTCTGAAAATTTCAATTTTTCAATTTGATAGTAATGTATTAAATAAGTGCTGATGTTTGAGTTGGTCTGAAGATGAAGATTTTCCAATAAAGATTTTGAATCCTTTCTCTTTTGGCACTTATAATTAAATCTTGTTTGGAGCTAGTGGTAATCTCCATATAGTGAATATTTTAATACAAGCTTAAAAGCAAGTTACACAATTTGTGTCCTGTTTTAATAATTATTATAAGTGTACCCTTGAAGCTTTTGCAATGTTATATTGCTTTCACTATTAATATATAATGAAATTGAACTGAGTTTAGACCCATATAGCTATCTGGTATGTAAGGCTGGATTTGAAGACATTTATGTGGCTGAAAAGTTTAGGTTTTCAAATTGATAGCAACATATTAAATGAGTGCTGATGTTTGAGTTGGAATTTTAAATCTAGTGTCTGAAATCCTAACTCCTCACTGAGGTGAGCCATAAGCTCAAAACCAATTGGTCTAGGGATGAGGATTTTCTGGTAAAGATTTTGAATTCTTTCTTTTGACACATATAATTAAACTTGTTTGGAACTTCAGGTAAGCTCCTTATAGTGAATATTTATAATTATGTGTTTATAAAATTACTAATATTTTTATTACTTAATTATTGTGCATATGCACAATAATATTTTTAGATTATATTACTGGATTAAAATTCAAAACCTTTGCAAAAATAAGACTTTCAATTTAGATTGTTAAAAATAAATTAACTAAAACTCTTATAAACGATTTAATTGATGATAAATCATATCGGAATATAATTAATATAAAAAAAGCAACTGATAATTATTTTTATAAATATTTGAAGAAAAAATTGGAAATCTTCCACAATTAACCAACTTAAAAGAATAAGATTCTGTAATACTGGTAGGAATAATTAAAAATGCCCCAAAATATGTAAAAACACATCCAAAAAACTTTTATAATCAGATTTTTTTTTAAAAAATCATTTGAGTTATTTTATATATGACTAGATTTAAAAATTTGCTTTAAGTGAAAAGTAGATATACATATTCTGAATAATAACCAAATCCATTTCTTTTTATCACTGTAACAATACATGGCTTATTTTATTTAATCACTCTGATAGTTTCTACTCAATAGTAGTTTTTATCAGAGCTATATTATATAAATATAATTGAATACATAAAATAGTTTATCATATTAATTAAACAACCAAACATTATAAGCAGTTATTTATTTACTAAAAGTACCAGTTTGTGAAATGTTAATATATTCATATTTGCAAGAAAAATAATTTATTTATTTAAATATCTAAATATTTTGATCATGATAAAAAGACCCCACCCCTCCCATTAAATAAAATTAGTCAACTAAAACAATGAATCCTAAATAATTTTGTTTAACAAAAGACGCAACACAATATTAAAAAATTGTAATTATTTACACTTTTACTTTTTATGTACATACTAACTCTTCTGTCTTTCGTGATCACAATGTGATAAATAACAATTATTTTAAGTAGGTCAAATCAAACCAAGTTTTTTTTTTTTTTTACTTTCTGTCATTCATAATTTCAATAATAGAATATATTTTTGTATGCTTGTTATTTCAGTTTAAAAACTTAGTCTGTGCTTATTATCTACAGGAGTCAATTCCCTCATTAGAACAGGCAAAAGCATCACTAAAAGCATCTTCACCTCTGAATTCTGGGTGACCTAGCACTGACTGGATCTTTCCTCTCAAAGTGTAAAAATGATTTTTAGTTTTTACTTTTTATTATATATTGGCTTCTTTCCTTTATATTTTTTGTAATTCAATAATCAAAACAACAGGGCTGATGTTACTTTATATTTCATTAGGATCATCAAACTAGATCAAGTATTAACAATAATCAATCATAAGTAAAAGTTACATTTGCCTTAGTAATAACAAGATGAATAAAACTTTTGCACTCCATTCCAGTAAGTCAACTGTACTTGGCAATTAGTTATAAGCATAGGTGATGCAATTTATACATTCCTTTAGCACTAATTTTTTTAAAAATGAAAATTTTAAAAGTCCATCAGTCATTTATAATTCTGAAATTATCACACATACCTTGTTTACATTTTCTATTAACAAAGATAGCTTCTCTTTCATTTGAATCAACTTGTTATTTTTTTTGTTTTAAAAAAAAAACACAATTAACTTGTTTACATTTTGTATTAACAAAGGTAACTTCTCTTGTATTCATTCAATAATAAAATATTTATATTAAAATAAGTATTAAAAAAAAAACAAAATAATTTAATTTTTTAACACTTGTTAATAACTTGATTACATTATACTTTATTATATAATCTAAAATTTAGGAGTTCAGGATTTATTTAAGAAAAATGTTATTAATTTTTATACTTAGTTTATGAGATATACTTTTAAAAGGTATTAAAAGAACTTTCACATTATTTTGCTCATTTAAACATTATGTTGGATAAGTATTAAAAAAAATCACACACTTGGTTTATTACACTAAATAGATTTGTTAGCTACTTTCTCAATAGTGCAATAATGTAGGATTTTCAAGTAATATTGAATGATTATTAGTATTTATTACAATCAAGAGATTTGTATTAAATGATATCATATTTGTTTATTTGTTAGGAATGAAATATTTTGCATGCAATAATATTTTTTAAAAAGTTTTTTACTATTTTTTTTTCCTTAGATTTGGACTATTGTGTATAAAAAAGTTATGAGAAAAAAGTTTTCTAAAACATGTAAAAAAGAGCAGTGTAAAATATCATTAATAAACAAAATTTCAACACATGCAAAATTATTATAATTGAGGCAATAATTTTAACAAGTATTGTTTTTAAATAAATTACTAGTTATAATGTGATATAATTTTATATAAATTAGAATACTTAAATAACAATAATTGAGACATTAAACATTTTCATTTACATATAAATTTTATTAATTATTGCCAGAAGAGGTCATTGGCTTAATAAATTTAGAACAGTGTTAAACTATGTAGTATATTTCAAGGTTTGAGCATCACAACAATTCTTTGTAAAGAAGTGTCCCTCTTATAATGAAATAAAAATATTTACAATCAGAAAATTTTCCTAATAATAAAGTGATTCAGAAATTTAAATATTTACATATAAGTTTTATTATTTATAGCAACAAAATCATGTCAGTATGTTAGGTCTAATGCAATGATAAGAGTACATTTATTTAGTATAGTTTGAGTTTGAGCCTTGGGTAATTGTCACAATAAATCTAAATAAAAAATATTCCTCTCATATTTAAATAAAAAAAATGTACATTTAGAAAATATTTCTAACAAGAAACTGATTTGAAAATGTAAACATTTTTATTTACATATACATTTTATTAAATATCATAGCATCTTCGTGCTCTCATGATGAAGCACCTCTGTGCTCTGCATAATCTGCACATGTGCACATAGTGGTTCTGTGAGTAAGATTATATATATATATAATATATATATATATATATATATATATATATATATATATATATATATATATATATATATATATATATATATATATATATATATATATAAGACTAGAGCGTTCTTTACAAATGCTTATTATGAAAAAAATATTTCTTAGAGTCATTATAGTATTAGTTATAAAATTAATATTAAATGTTTATAAGTTAAGAGTTGCATAGATATAAAAGTGCTCTTGTTGTATTTAAATGCTTATAGCTGAATAAAAAGAATTATCTTGAGATATAATTTGTACTTAATTATTTGTTAAAAGAAAAATGTAATTTAAAGGAATCCTTTTTATCATAGTTTAAAAAGAATTTTTGTTCAATCGAAGAATTAGCTTGATTCTCCAAAAGAATGGATTTCCAATCTTTTAATTACTTAAGTATTAATAAGTTGATTTATTATTATTAAGCATTATTATGCTATATAACAAAAATAATCTTAATATTAGATATAATATATACTTTTAATAAATATGTTACTAATACGTATTCAATATATAACATATATGAATCAAGTGAAAAACCTACATGATGAAATGGCTATTATTGATTTTGTTTTTTTTTTACTGATGTCATTCTGATATATGTACATAAATAAAATATTAACCAATTATTTTATTTAAAAAAATTGATTTTATGTATTTTTTAAACTACATCACTTATCTACATTCATGGAGCATAGTACAATATTTGATTTTTATTAATTTGTTTATTTTATCCTGAGAATATTAAAACATTATTTGTTTACTTGTTTTAACTTTAACTATTTCTTAGTGTATCCTAGACTCAAATATTTCAGCATTTTCTGACATTATCTTTTGTCTCACACATTAATGTAAAATATATGATTAAATAATTATTACTTATCAGAAAATAATAAATTTGACTTCATTTGATAAATATTTTTGTTTACTACTGAAATAAATTTTAAATGTTCACAATTTGTTTCTATAAATATTTAAAAAATGAGATCATAATAAAAACAAAAAGATTACACATCATCATTTCAGAAAAAAATATTTTTAGTTTACAAAATCCACATAAATCTTTATTTCTGATTATTTTTAAAAATTTGAATGAATATTTATTTATTTCTCTTATAATTTAAAGTTAAAGATTCTACAATTGGTGACAATTTACTAAAAGAGGATATAGGATATTCTGAATTGCAAGAACAAATAGTGATTTTGAGGTTGAGAATTTTTCCAGTAAAGAAGGCAAGATTATTTTAATAAATGAAATTTATTTAGAAGATAATTGTATAACAAATTTAAAGAATAATAATCAATGTTATTTAGATAGTAATTACAAAAATAAGGGTCTATCTCTGGAAATATTTTTTTTAAATCTATGTGGTTTTGCTTCCACAAGATTAACAGCCATGAATGTGGAGACTTTGGTGAAAGAGATGTCTTCAAGATAGTTGAAAATGCAAGGTTATTATGTAAAACAAAATTTTATAAGAAGTATTTAATGAATTTTAAATATAAAGAGCCATTGTGAGGAGAAATATAATCATCAAAAACTATTTGAGAGGTAAAGAATCATGAATAGATTTAGCTGTTTTCATTCTATAGATAATAATAATGGCAGAGCAAACAGAAAGTATTTAATTTACAATAATGTGGATTTTAAAATATAGTTATTGCCCGAGTGCTTTAAAATGTGTAACATGGAAGTCTTTAGTTCATAGTAAACAAAGCAGTAGTAATTTTTATCTAGTATAAGGTTGCTGGGTTTTTTAAATAGGTTAAAGATCAAATGTGTTGGTGAAAATTCATATCACTTGCATGATATTATTGATCTATTTGGTAAACATTTTATTAAGATGAAATTGGAGAATATGATTTTAGGATATAGAAGTGGAGAATTAAAATCAGTTATCTATAGAGTAATTTTATATGATATCAAGAGTCTATATTTTTAAATAGATTAAAAGTTAATTATATCATTCAAAATTTATAGAAGTTGTATAATGTTTCTGATTTACATTACAAGTATTTAGTCATAATGAAATTTGAAATTCCAATCCTTATATTGTAATAAATTATTAAATGCTTGACCATTTGCAAAAATAGAAAAGGTTTTCATTGTTTTAAATATATTTATTTTGCTTAGCACTTTCAATACTTTTAATCTCATAGTTATAGCTTTATAAAATTAAATTTCACAAAAAGCTCATTTTATATATATTTGTTTATTGTTTATTGAATCAGCATATATTGATTTTTTGCTTTTGTTTTATTTATTTATATTCAAATCCATGTAAATGAAATGATATACGCCATGCCACTTTTTGGAAAGAGGAATGATAGCTTCTGTTTTATTTAATGCTTGCAAGTCTTTGGCTATAATCAAGACCATTTCATTTTTTTTGTCATCTTTCTCAGTGCATATAATGTCTGCTTTAGAGAGATTGAATTTGTGTCCTAACTGTAGCTTATGCTCTAAAAATATTAATGAGTATTGACTGCTTTTTTGCCCTGTTGTACAAGCAATTATATTGGGCAAGACTTGTGGAAAGATTAGCCATAGTTTCTCTATAGTGTGCATTTAAGCAATTTGAATCTAGCACACAATCTTATATACTACTTAGGGTGCAACTTTTCTACTTATTTTATCTTTAGGGTTATTTACCAACTTATTTAATCAAGGAGGCAACAAAAACTTATTATATATTTTGATTTTTGATGCATAAGTGAGTGTAGTCCATTTTTTCTTTTCAAATTGGAGATCTATCAGGTTTTTAACATTTCTATAGAACTATTTTATTGTGGCATTCATTTTATAAGAGTTATACCCTATATTTATTAGATCTTTTGTGTACAATTCAATATTGTTTCTCTTATCTGTTTTGTATTTGCATAATTTTAAGTTTCTGTGAAGAAAACCTTTCAGCCCAACATATTTATGAACATGGGGGTTAATGATTTAATGTGTATGATCCCTCTCATATGTATAGGCTTCACTTACATCCTATAGTTCGAGTTATTGTTTTATTTTTGGATGTTTAAATTTAAAAATGTAATATTTTGGTTTTCGTCTTCCTTCTCGATTGTCCAGATCAAGAAAGACATCCTTGCTAATTCCTAATGAATTTGATTTATAATTTCTTCTTAATAATGACTACAGAAAAGTAGTCGAAATGAAGAAAAGATGAAAATAATATATATATATATATATATATATATATATATATATATATATATATATATATATATATATATATATATATATATATATATATATATATATATATATATATATATATTGTAACCTAGTGTTATTGACACTTGGTCTATTTAGTATCGTTTCCAAAGGAAAACAATGCTATCTTTTTCTAGAAAATAAAGAAATAAAATAGTAATAATATTAAGTGATTAATACAATATACTAGTTACTCACTTTAACATGTTTTAAGCAAATAACTAATAAATTTAGTAATTTGATGTCAGTTTGAAAAAGAGCATAAATAGTTTAATTAAAAATATTAACTATAAGAGCGATTTAATATAGTATAAAAGCACAAATTATAAACAGTAATTGATTTAGATGGACAGAGGGGGGATAGATGAGTATCTTATCATAATACAATAGCTTCTGGTAATTTTTTTTTAAATTATTTAGATAATAGTGTATACAGAAATATACAACATAAATAAATCTTGTTAATTAAGTGTATTTATTATTTTTCATTATTTGTCAAATTACCTTGTAATCTATTTAAATCATACAGAAATATATAACTGTAATAAGTTTTTTTTTTCCCTTTCTTTTATTTATGTATAATTAAATGAATTTTTCTCTGTAAGAGGTCGCTAAAATAAAACAAGACTGCCAAAAAAAAAAAAAAACTGGAGAAAAATTTAGTCTGCTATTAGTACAAGAAGGAGTCAGTACTGAAATTCGGTAACAAATTTTTTTTATATTTTTATTGCAGAAATAAATATCATTCCAATAAATGTTTGATAATATCATGTTTGGCTAATCTTAATTGATGGGATGTCCTGTTTTTCTATGTCCATCGACCTATTTTAAGGCTTTTTATACTCAAAAATTATACCATCGTATGCTAAAGTTCAAAATGACCGTATTGACTACAGCAATCACGGAAAATATGATTATGTTGAAAATTAAGAATATAAATAATTTCCAGCCAATAAACAATTATTTATTAACTTTACCTTATTTGATAATTTTTTTTGGTATAAAAGGAAAATTTATAATTTAAAAGACATATTATAAAAGCCAAGGAAAGTTAACTATAAAATTTCGCGCTCTTTTTAACCGACATTGTCTGCATTTAAAAATAATGTAAGCTCCCCACATTAAAATATATTTTATTCAATGAAAATTATTTAGAAATAATATGAATGATAAAGGATATTTACTTATGCACCTATATATTTTTTTAAAAAGAAAATATAAATTTTCTCAAGGCAAATATTGAAAAATTTGTATGCGTGCATATTACGGAAAATTCATTATTAAAGAAAACTTATAATTCCTAGAGTAGGAATAAAAACTACCAAAATAAGTGACTTAATAATAACCCTAAAATAATATGTTATATTATACCTCAACTGGAATCATTAAAACTTTTTAATCTATACGTAAGTCAGCTGCAGTCATTATAATAATAATATTTTGAAAAAGTCGCGCATTAGTTTTATTCTTAAGCCAGCTAGCTAAATAAAAATGGTACGTATCACCAATATTAAAAAGAAAATAATTCTACATGTGATCGTCAATCGTCAAATATTCGTCATGTTAAGTTATGTATTGTCTTTCTTGGATCCCAAAATTATATAAGTTAATTCAAAGAAGAATTAATATCCAACGCTATTATATTTTCTTTACTTAATTATTAAATGCGCCAGAATGGAAGCAACTTTTATCGAAATGAAATAATAAAATGTGTTTCTTATTTCAAAAATTTTACTTCATGAACTACGAAAGGATCAAATTCTTCATCTAAATAAATTGCCAACGGAAAAACATTTTTCTAGAGAGATAATAAACATTTGTTAAGTTTTTTTTTTTTTATTTGTAAAATTATGTATTTTTTTTTTTATCAACAGGTTAAAAGATGTATATTCAAGTAGTATGTAAATGACCTTGTAATCATAAAGGTATGTTTTCCTTTAATTATTCTAGGTTAAATTTATATTTGACATGGAAAATATTTTTATAAAATGTGTTTACTTATGATAGGCAATTATGGGTATAAATTTATATGTTAAATGCGTAAAAGTAGAAAAGTTCAGATACTTAATAGATAAAATATCTAGTTAAAATTATCAGAAGTAATTAAAAAGAAGTGCTATACAGAATCTTATTTATTTAAAGTTTTAAACAAATTTATACTATGTTAATTGCGGAAGTTATTCCCAATTATTTTTTTTTATTATTAACGCATTCACTTAATTTAGTTCAGAATATTATATTACAAACTCCTTGTTGAATGTTTCTTTGGCAAAGGTGAAAATTATTATGTTTATTTTGTATTATCCATTGATTACAGGCGTTGATTTAAGTATACCCCGGAATATAAATTTTGTGTAATTAGTGTATTTGCTTGTCTTGCCCTGAATAGCATCAGTATATGATTAATATTCACATTAGTAATAATTGTATGTATTTATTTTGAGGGATGGAAAATAATCTCCCCCAAAAGCTTTATTTTTCATGAGGGGAATAAATAAATCTAGAATTCGGGTATGGTTATAACCGAGCGATCGCTTCCCAGAGCCAGGACGATCAGCCAATTATACCGTATTTAGTTTATTTCGTTCGGTAAAATCCCATGAGAGGATTATATTGGTGTGTGTTCCTATTAGGCCCAGGTAAGAGGCAAGGACCCACCAAACTATTTTAATATAGTCGTTAACTCTTTGTATCTACGGTATTATTCCCTTTTCCTCATGAGAAAATAGAGATAATTCCACCACGGAAGGTGTAGAATATTGTGTTTTATTTAAAAAGTTATGGCAAGATAACGGGTATACTGGAGGTAAATTCCTTCTGATCCATTTAGTAAAAATAGAGTGCTAGTATATATGATCAATGTCTGGATTGTGCGTCGGAATAGTGCGGGTAATCCACACATAAGTCAATGGAGAGAATAAGTTTAGATTTGCGTGATTTATAAATTTTTATTTGCCAAAGGAGGGTTCAAATACTAAGTTTAATTCAAGTTAATTATTAAGTAGCACTCACAATATAACTTATACGGAGAAGAACAGAGTATAACAACTTCAGTTGTTATTCAGGTAAACATTAAAATAATAAGTGTATTTTCTGATAAATAACCCATAAATTATAATGAGTTATCTAAATAAAAAACTATCATTTAGTTAAAGATATAATTATAATAATTGTTTGTACGCATTGCCTAGAATCCAATTGTTTTATTTTAAAACAAATAGTCATAATAAAGTTAAGCAGCCGTTCATATAAGATACACTAAACTGATAAGTTAGTGTATCGACAATAATATTTAATTTGTTATAATTAATCTGAGTCAATGTATAACAAAGATGAAGAATTAGTTCGAATCTAAGTCTAAAAGCATAGATTATTTATTATTAGTTATTATTTTGTTTTATCCATATGGGATCAACTAAAGTGTAAAATTTTGTTTATTATGTTAATCCTAAGGGATTGTTTTTGTTAAATTGTAAGAATAAATTGGAATATTGTTGAAATTTAATAATAAATATAGTTTTATTAAAAGCTGTTTTGAGTCATTTTTCTTATGTGCTAAATAAAAGTATATCTGCATAATACTTGCAATACTTTCTTGAGTCCAAAAATTATTTATGAGATCTCAAATTAAATACACTAGATAGACAATTTTAAGCAGATCAGAATATTTCATTCTATTTTTAATTTAATAAGAAGTATTTATGGAATTGAAACTTCAGACCAAAACATTTTATTTTATATGTGTGTAAAATCACTTTATTCCCAAACTAGTAAATTGTGATTGCACAGTGTTCCATACACATGTAAGTGAAGTGTCTAAGTATTAAATCTTAGTTAAATTATTGTGTTGTCATGGGTGATGGAAGGACACAAAAGCACCCTTGTCTCTTCATCATTCCAACTGAGATTCTGGATTATAAATTGGCAGTATTATTCAAAATTATGCGTTGTTAGTGAATAGGGTCATCATCTCGTTAAATATTACAATAGTTGATATGTGGATGAAGACACCTGGAATTTAAATAAGTTAAATGTTTTCTATAGACAACCATAATGTCAGTTCTATTAGACAACACAATACTGCCGAGCATTTTAGTCAATATAACAGAGAACCTTGAGATTAGTGTCAGTATTATAAGTGCTCTTAAAGAAAGAATTAATTCAATATGATTAATATTACAAGTGTGGCATGGCTAAAGAGATGGAAACTTTTAATTGTATAATAATAAAATATTGAGAGCATATGAGCTAATTACTGAATGTTTTAATTTAGTTAGTAATATTAACAATGAAATAAAATCATCATCATCATTGTCGAACAGTGCAAGTACTTATAGCTCAGAGAATGTATTTTAGATAGAGAGAGAGAATGTTAGTTTATTCTAAATTGTTTTATTAAATCTATTTTATTAATGATAATTATTTTTTTTTCATTCTATCTCTGTCTGAGCTGCATATCTCTGTAGCCGAATAATATAACTAACCTAACGAAGAGCTATATTAATAAAATATCATATTAGATAATGGAGGGTTTGCAACCCGCAGCGTCAGAAGGAGGCGTCCGATTTACTTTAATAGAAGACGTTCTCTGATGTTGCCGGGTTATAATAATAGCCTGTACATTCTTATTATGATAGATATATGTGATAGTAACGTCCTCCCTATTTATGAGGTTAGAATATATATATATATATATATATATATATATATATATATATAGTGTTATCATCCACATATCTTGAATATAAAATAGATATGGCAGTATCTTAAAATTTGGAATATTTTTCTTTTAATTTTAGACAAATACAAGCTACAGACAATTACACTAAATAATGGTAGCCCTACTGGCCATCTATGATTGATTTTTTATAGTTTATTATTAATTATTGCAATGATTTCTTCATTAATCCAATTCAGGGTCTCTATTATAAAATCTTTTTTCTGAAAGTTGTAGTTAGTTTTCTGCAACATTTCGTCTATTACTTTTATCAACTCAGCATGACAAAACAACCTGTATAATTCGTTTACACTTTAAAGCCAATTTTTTTGTTGTTATAAATTTTAATGTTTCTAATTTTCTCAACAAATTTGTACAGCAATTTTATAGATACGGTTCAAAACCCAGGTCTGTTATAAGTCAGGATGCAATAATTTTTAGTGCATTGTAAAAATAAGAGTCACCAAAGTCAATTAAAACCTAAGAGGGAATTTCTCTTTGTGAAGCTTAATATTGGAAAAAATTCCAAGGACAATGGCAGCTGACAGATAAATTTTGTAATATTCCTAATTTGTAAATGCTTTATCTCAGTATTTCCTAGTATCAAAGTAATAAATCTATCTTTTTTTTATATTTCAAATTATAAACCTTTGTTTTGATAAATTTCAAGCTACTGCTAGTAAATTTTTTCATTGAATTTTTTCTCTTTTAAAATTACCAATTGATTTCCCTTGTCCTCCTTCAAACAGATGAAGTTTTTTCATTAATATACTACCAAATGCTATTTAGGTTACGTATCCAGTGGTTATTGTTTGATTTTGGGAGATATCTCAAAGTATTTATAATTCTCTCTATGACTCTTTCTCCAGGTCATTTTTATATTTTGACTCTATATCTGCAATTATTGCCATCTCTGATCGGCCCCTCCCCCAAATCTGAAACTGTAATTTAATATTTTTTCTATGGCCTTTGGAATATCATTTTTTTCATTCTCCATTATTCTTACCTTGCAGTTTTGTTTTTTGGCTAAAATTTTTCTTTTTTAATATTTGCTTTTTTAACTTGAAAGTGATCTGGCTGCATTTTCTGGCAATAATTTCACGTGCCTTTTATTCCAAACCCAATCGATGCCTCCTTCTTTTATCAGCTTCAATTGCTCTATTGACGTTTTTGATTATTGAACTTAATAATTTATAAACTGCATTTCTTAAGAAACAAAATGCGTTCTTGTTTTTTTGTTACATCTATGCATATTTTTAGCATAGCTCTACGATGAGCATTCTGTTCCATTAATATATCAAATAACAATACATAATTCTATAAAGATTTTTACCTGCTTTTCTGCACTAATTGTCATAAGTTACTAAATGCTTGACCAATTAAAAAACAGAAAAGGTTTTCATTGTTTTAAATATATTTATTTAGTTTAGTGTTTTCAATACAATTAGTATCATAGTCATAGCTTTATATAATTAAACTTCGCTAAAATCTTTATATATATATATATATATATATATGTGTGTGTGTGTGTGTGTTTATTATTCATCAAATTAGCATAAATTTTTTTTTATTTATATTCAAACCCATATAACAAATGTATATATGCCATTTTCAAGATCTTAATTGTTTTTTTTTTCATATGTCATAGCATCTGCTGGGACAAGAACCCACAACCGTCTTCAACCAACTACTTGCATGCAAGGTAGCTATGATAACCTTTCGGCAACAACGCTTGACAAGATCTTAATTGTTAAGAAGGATTTTACAATTTTATGATTCCTATACTTATTATATTCTCATAAATTAGAGCAACTTATTTATAAAGGTCATTTGTTTTGGCTATTGTTCATTACAAATTTAGCAAGATAAGATTTGTGTATTCATTGGATGGTTTAATGAGATTATTTGTTCTGAATTTAGTGAATAAATTAATTAATAAATCAGAGTTATAGTGTTACTATGAAATAAAAAAAGGAAATAAAGAATCTTTATTATTAAAAAATTTATTATTCTGAAACAATTAACTTATTTAAGAGTTCTTTTAATATTAAGGAATGGTGGGAAGTAAATGTATATGTGGGTTATATCTAATATATGTAATTTTTGTAGTTCATTACACTGGAGAAGTCTGCTTGCAGCAGTGAAACCTCTAGTTGTGTTTTAATTTAATTTTTTTCTTGGCTAGTTTGGTTAAATTTTGAATTTGGGGTAATTTTAAATGATAAATTGTACTTTAGACCAGAAGAAAAGAAATGCGAAAGTATTTTAGTTAAATTTGTTTTGTTGTATATGTAATAAAGTTATAATTTATTTTTGCAGCATCTAATTGTTAGCAATTATAGTTTGTTAGGGAGTAAATTGTTAGAATTAATCAGCTCACTCTTTAAGTCTGTGATGATATAGTACAAAATATAAGAGATAAAAGAAAGGAGAAATGTTTATTAAGTATTTCAATCTTGTTGAATTATTTTTATTTTCAAAGGATAAACATCTTAAAATCATTTAGGTATATATTTATTTAAATGTATAAGTATTCTATATGATCTGCAATTCATTTTCCTTTTTTATGTATATAATATTTCATCGGTGGTGGTAGTGGTAGTATTGTTGTTGTTGCTGCTGTTGCTGTTGTTATTGCTGCTGCTGTTGCTGTTATTATTATTATTATTATTATTATTATTATTATTATTATTATTATTATTATTATTATTATTATTATTATTATTATTATTATTATTATTATTATTATTATTATATTGATGCATCTGTGTAGATTAGCAAAATTTTGCTTTTATTAATTTTGCTTCGACCATTTTTTTTTTTTTTAAAAAAAAAACAATTTAAACTTAGCATGAATATCAAAAGTCATGAGTAGACAAGCCAGCAGTCTGAGGTTTTACTCTATTTTTTGTTATCTGACAAGTTACATCAATTGAAGATCATAAACACAAACATGCATATGTGAAAGAAAAATCATAATAGATAACTATTTATCAATATCCAAAAAATGGAATCATTACTATGACTTGAAAAGCATTTCTAAAACCCTTTGATTAATCCTATCAGTCCTTCCTTCAAGACTAGCAGAAACAACTCTAAATCTATAGGTTCTCCAAACAAAACTTTATTAGAATCCTAGCAATAGTCATTCAAGCATCAAAACTAAAACAAAGACAGAGACTCACGAAATTATTATTTTTGTTATATATATATATATGTTAAAACGAAGATTTGCATGGGTTAAATATATAAAATATATATTTTGTGGGTTCATCCTTGTTAAAAAACTTTTAATATTAATATACTGACATTTCGACTTGGTCACACAAGTCATCCACATAGTTATAAAAGGTAGAAAGATGGTTGTAGAAGCGCTACAATCACTGATTTGAATAAAACGTTAAAATTCCACCAATAGCAAAAATGTTAAATTTAGGAATGTTTTTTTAAAAAAATCTTTCCAAATAGAAGTAAGTTTGCATGTATCATCTTGCTTATTGATACAATCTGGCCTTTTAAGTATCTCAATGGCTTCTCTAATTTTGCACTGGTAGAGATTATCACATCTGGATATGATGCTGGTACTAGAAAAATCAATTTTATGACATGAATTAATAGTATGGAGTGAGAGTGCTGATGATGATGAGTGTTGTTTAACTGCATTAGCATGCTCATCTCTCCTAACACTGATGTGATGATTACTCATACCTATGTAAGAAGCTTTACAATTTTTACATGAGATTTGAAGACACCATGAGATTCAAGAGGGATTGAATTCTTAGGCTTGGTTATTATATTGCTGATCTTTTGATGAGCAGAAAATGCTGTATCTATATTATAGTGTTTTAATATATGTCCAATACTGTCTGTAGTTCCTTTTAATATGGAACCCAAATTTTAATAGCTGATTTATCATCTTTTTGTTTCCTATTTTGTCTATTTTGGGCTTGAAATAAAGCTTTTTTTATAAATTTGTAATTATAGCTATTTGCTAATTTTTTGTAATTATAGCTATTGGTTAATTTTTTCAATGAGGTCAGTAACACCTGTTTGTTCTCTTACCCATATATTATGTCTTTGATCTGTTCTTGTTACTCTCAACATGTATCTTTCCATACTTCTTTGGGAGGTCCGAAGTCTCTGTATTGCTTTTTTATTAAGTGTCCAAGTCTGATAAATCAGCTATTAGGATTTGTGTTCCATATGTAAAAGGAACTACAGACAGTATCGGACGTATATTAAAACCCTATAATATAGATCCAGCATTTTCTGCTCATCAAAAGATCAGCAATATAATAACCAAGCCTAAGGATTCAATCCCTCTTGAATCTCATGGTGTCTATCAAATCTCATGTAAAAATTGTAAAGCTTTTTACATAGGTATAAGTAATTGTCACATCAGAGTTAGGAGAGATGAGCATGCTAATGCAGTTAAACAACACTCATCAGCAGCAGCACTCTTACTCCATACTATAGATTCAGGTCATAAAATTGATTTTTCTAGTACCAGGATCATATCCAGATGTGATAATCTCTACCAGTGCAAAATTAGAGAAGCCATTGAGATACTTAAAAGGCCAGATTGTATCAATAAGTGAGATGATACATGCAAACTTTCTCCTATTTGGAAAGATTTTTTTAAAAAAAACATTCCTAAATTTAACATGTTTGCTATTGGTGGAATTTTAACGTTTTTTTTCAAATCAGTGATTGTAGCGCCTCTACAACCGTCTTTCTACCTTTTATAACTCTATGGATGACTTGTATGACCAAATCGAAATGTCAGTATATTAATATTAAAAGTTTTTTAACACGGATGAACCCGCAAAATATGTATTATATATATATAATTGAGGTTTAAACTGACCTGTATATACATATATATTGGTATGTATTTTTTAGTATCTATCCATGAAAAGATTGAGTTCATTTAACAGTTATTAATTTTGTATGTATATAATAATATCATGTGATTTGTAACACACATATACTTATTGTATAGTATAGAGATATTAAGTTAATTCTGTATTAGCATTTTTATCGAGATGATTGTTTAAAATGTTAATTTTTTTTATTAGTCATCACGTATGTATTTTCAATTATGTATAACTTAAGATCTTTCATTTGATCATGAAATACATATAAAGAGTAAATTTTTTTATATTATTATTTTACGATTAAGAATAATATATATGTGTAATCCTAGAGACAAAGAGAAACATTTTCAGAAGATTGTTATAAAGAAATATATCTTAAAATTGTCATAGTATTAGTTATAAAATTCCTTCTAAATGTATATAAAGTTAAGCATTGCATAGACATAGCAATGCACTTGCTGTATCTAAGTGTTTATCACTGATTAAAAGGAATTATCTTGAGAAGTAATTCATACTTAATTATTTGTTAAATAAAAGCTGTAATTTAAAAGAACACTTATATCATAGTTTTAAGATATTTTTTTGAGCAAAACATTAACTTGTCTTCAAAAGAATAAATTGCTGATCTTTGAATTACTTGAATATTAATATGTTGAATTATTATAATGAGGCATTATAAAGTTATGTAACACAGATAGTCATCATCTTGAATATAAAATGCATTTAAAAAATATATTAATAATACATATCATTCAATATATAAGCTTCATAAATATATTAAATACCTACATGATAAAATGGCTATTATTGCTTTTGTTATTTTGTTTATTGATATCATTCTCATATACTGTACCGACCAAATATATTTTTCACCTAACACGACCTGAACCACGAAACTGGACTTCAAACCCAGTCAAACCAAAGAATTATATCAAGACCAAACTGATTTCGAACCCAATTTATGAGATCAGATCAAAACCTAATAGATAATACATATTGATGGCACATGAGACTATGTGCTGTGAATTAGCCCAATGGATGTGACGATTATTGAGACCACTTATCTGACTCTAATTAAAGTATGATAATATGACTAGGATATTTCTGAATAAATTCACATATGTATAGTTGGGTTGACAATACAAACAGTGAGCATGAATATTTAAAATTAATTAATAAATAATAAACAATCAAACCAAGTATGTATATAAAATATTTAATAGTAAGCAAATATTTGTTCAAATATTGATGATGAATATTATAAATTATCTCTAGTCTTTGAAGCGTGAATTACAATGTACAATAAATAATGGCAGTCTTAATACATAAGTATTTAATATATATATATATATATATATATATATATATATATATATATATATATATATATATATATATATATATATATATATATATATGCCCCAACAAAGTAGACAAAGGTAACTAAAGGTATTTATGGCGTTTGTGCCAAACGAATTATATACATTATTCATTATCTGGTATTTTATTTGGAAAAGAAAATATATTTCTAATTTTATGCAAGAAAGATGGGAGATTCATTTTCCACACATCCATAAATCAATTCATGAAAAGCATGATAAATATCTAGAGTATAACTTCAATACTTAACAAAGAAAATGATTTAAAATTATCAATTAATATAAACTTGTTTGATTTTAATGATATCAATTCATTACAATTTATAAAGCAGAAGAGTGGGCCTTTATTTGAAATAAGAAGTAAGATGGTACTAACGCATTACAATCAGCAAAATGAATATGAAATAAAATGGTTGGTCAGTGACTCAAGAAGTAGAAGGGTGGCTTGCATTCAACAAGTTCTTTCTGACCTACAAATGATCCATAGAACACAAGGAAAGCCAGGTTGGGATACAACCATGAACATTTGGTGTTTCAATACAGCATTGAGAGAGGAAGGAAATGATTTCTTTCTATATATTTAAAATATCAATAATATCACCAAAATGACAAATCCAGAAAGCAGGAGGATGGCTTGTGTTAGCAATGTTCTGAATTGTGATGATATAGTAATCATCATATTTGATTAATAAAGCCCAAATTATGTAATAAATGCTTAACATAATGACCTGATCATATCATATTAAAATTAAACTTACTTGGAGCAAGTGTGTGTCAATGCAGCTATATAATTATAATAATAATTACCCCTTATATCATGCCCTTACAGAATACAAATATAAAATACAAGATTTAAACTAGAATATATTTATTTTATTTTCCTTATTAACCTTTAGTAAAACATTAATAAATATGATCAATATGAATAAATATTTTTATATAACTTAACTAAAATAGCCATGAACATAGGTTATAAACTGAGCAAATAATACTTCTCCCATTGGTAAATCATATCAAACATTAAATAAATCCTTCAACTCTATAATTAATAGAACATTATTAATTTAGTTTTAACGGGTAATAATTAAGCTATAAAATTTAAAAAATTTATTGCAATACTATTTTCTTAGGGTGAATTTAAATGAAAAAATTATTATCGAGAAGAAAATATTATTGGCATATTATCACAAATAAATGATATTAATAATCATTCAAATAAATATAATTAAAATTAGTTAAAACAAACCACCATAGTAGGAGAAAAGAAAGTTAACAATATATTAATTTTAAGACTAGATGTAATAGTATAGAGAATTATCATAACAGATTTCAACGCATTATAAAGTGAATAGAAAACTATAGGCAGTAGTTAACTTAAATTATGATTTGAGATAGAGTTCATGAATAGACCAGAAGTTTGCAGTTTATAAAGAAAAAAAGGGTTACCAGTTTTTCCATGGCTTGCTCATAGATTCATGATGATAGAGTCCGGTTGGGTTTAGAAGACAATGTAGGCATGCATTTGATTCATGTGAATTTCATTTATGGCTTAGTTTCCTTCCATATGTCAGCAGCTTATGATTGGCATTGAAAAATTCTCTTCAGCAGCAACATTTTGAAGATTTGTGGAAAACTTCAGGGTCCAGAAATCAGATCCCCGAAGTTAGCCATGTACCATGCTGAAAATACTATTAAAATCGAAATTAAAAATGATGTAGTTTCTGGTGGTAACTCCTCTTAATTTAATAGTAATGGCTTCCTTATAGAAAATTTTTTGGGGTATTTATACTCTTTTCTACGGTTTCCCACCCATTCGGATTATGATGCCTTGGAGGTTAAAGCTTTTACATTATTACAAACTAAAATTTTCTCTAATTGATTTCTGATCCATTCCTCTGATAAGACTTTCTAATCCATTAACTTTAAATTCATTTACTATTTAGAAAATTAATTTGTAAAATCTGAACAAACAATTTTAATTTAGCACCATTCTTAATGTTTTGACTTATCATTTTAATTAATTAATGGGAAAGAATGATCTGAAAGCTTATCGAAAGAATGTAACTTTTAATCATATAAATTTGAACAAAATGGTAAAATATGAAATAAAAATTCCAATGTAATAAAACTTTATAATGAATATATATTTAACTATCTACAAATATGTATGTACAATTCACATAATTAAAATATAAATATTTTTATGAATATTTTATCGTGAGGTAATTAATAACATTAACAAATTTAAACATAAAATAATTAGCCTCAATAAAGTTTTAAATAATAGCTTCAGTTTTAATTAAAGTTAGTATATATTGAAGATAGTATAAAGTCTCATTACATTCAGAAATATTCACTGATAGTGACAGGGTTTGAACTAGGTTAAAGTGGCATCTCATGAAGCCCGGATCGAAATTAGATCCTACCACTTCAATATGTACATAAATAAAATATGAATCAATAGTTTTATTTAAAAGTTTGACTTTGTTTAATATTTTTTAAATTACATTACTTATCCTCATTTGTGAGACACAATATAGTATTTGATATGTATTAATTTGATTGTTTTACACTGAGAATAGCGAAACAATATCTGTTTACTCATTGGAACTTTAATGAACAGCCACATTACTGAGTGTTAAAGAATTAGGATATAAAAACAAGTTATTTATATTTATCTATTATCCAAATTATGTTCCGGATTTAATAAAATATTGCCTTTGTTTTTGAATTATATTTAACAAGTAATTTTAAGTCACATAAGTATATTTTAATATTAAATTTTGAAGTTAGAAATTTACAGTTTAGAGAAATAGTAAACTTGGATTTTTTTCTTTTTCATTATTATTGAAGTGGTGGCTTATTTAAATTGTGTGGTATTATTAAAAGTTAGACCATTTTTTATATTATTTGCCATTACAATTTCGTATATATGTAATAAGGTTTCTATTTCTTCATTTGTTTGCTGTCTTAACTAAATTTGTCGTTTCTTACAGAATAATTATTTGGGCCATGAAAAAATGGTCCTGTTTGATAATGCTTGTGAATGGCAGTGCCATTTGTAACAGAATAACAATGAGGATATACTCTTCTTTTAATGCCTCACAAATTTGGAAATCATTTGTGATTCAATAACTATAATGACCATAAGAAATATAAAATTTAATATAATTTGAATGAAATAGTCAATTATTGGGCCCTATTTGCAACTGAACACAAATGTCCTCAGAAGTTGAATGTCATTTATAACAGAATAAAATTATGGGTCATACTGAATTTTGAATTATAATCTAATTATTTATCACCACTTGTAACAGAATAAAAATATGAATCAAGGAAAAACAATCATAATATATTAATGAACAGAAATTGTAATGTAATTTGTGACAGAAGGAAAGTAATAAACTAAAATAAAATGAATAGCAATCAGTAAATAACAATCTAACACATAAGTTAATGAAACAATGATAATAATCTTTGTTGTAACCTCATTGATTCCAAAACATTTAGAACGGATAGAAAACAAATAAAACATTATGTTGAGCTATCCTATAATATAAGCATTATTTTGCAGTAGATTAAAGATAAAGCAATAAAACCAAATATAACTATCTTATAAATAATATAAATCCTTTATAATAGAATGAAAATAATGACAAAGAATTAGACAGATACACTTTAATATTTTTCATAAATCAACACACTATTTATAATAATATGAATTGGTACCAAAAATCAAACATTATTTCTATGTATATTTAAATGAAATAATTCATAGATGTAATAATCTTAATATCCCCTATAATTTTATAGTACCAATGATATCTAACAAAATATATAAATAACTCAATAATTGATTTCTAATTACAATAAAATAAAAATATTGCTAACTCAGCTATACAATTCCACTAATATCAACATACTTTTATTAACAATGTAAATTATAATAAGATTAAATACTTAAAATAATAATAATAATAATAATAATAATAATAATAATAATAATAATAATAATAATAATAATAATAATAATAATAATAATAATAATAATAATAATAATAATAATAATAATAATAATAATAATAATAATAATAATAATAATAATAATAATAATAATAATAATAATAATAACAACAATAATAATAATAATAATACAAAAACAATTAATCTAATCTATCTTTCCACTTTCACCAACTTAAAATATTACAAAATAAAATCGTACTATTAAATAATATTAAAATTTATAATATCCAATCACATCAATATATAAAATAAACAAAAGATTTTTATTTAATGATTATTCCAACACAACGGGCAAATTACATCTAATTATTTTTCAATCTAATAAAATTAAGTTATTAAAACTTTAGACTATAACTGTCAAAGCATGTAAATGATTCTTAGTGTTTATTATAATCAAATATTAATGTTAATATTTAATATTTCAACTGAATTTATAATCCACATTAGCAAACCTTAAATATAATTAAAGCAAATCTGACTAATTTATAACAGAATCAAATATATTACTATTATCAGCTTTCTAACTGAATAAGATTAGGATCATTGTGACTCTACACTGACACAATGTAATATTCATTTTTCAATCAATAATGACTTAAAAAACCATGAACATTTCATTGCAACTGTCTTTACTATTTTTCAATAATTATCACATTTGCAGTTTTATCAATCATCAAATCAATTCATATTGACTTGGCTATTTCAAAATACGAACTCTAATGTTTTTATATATTAGTTCACAGAGGGCAGTACTGGATTTCTTAATCATGTAGGATGATTTAATTGCTTAATATTTGTATATTTATTTCAGTATAGCGTTATGCACTAGATTATATATATATATATATATATATATATATATATATATATATATATATATATATATATATATGCAAAACCATAAAACAATACAATACTAGATTAAATTTTAAAAATTTTACCAAAATCCTTACACAACCATGGTTTCATCTACTACAAATAGACCTTCTCAAGTGAAAATCAATCTAAAGGAAAACATATATATATATATATATATATATATATAAATATAAATATAAATATATATATATATATATATATATATATATATACAAACAAACCTTCCCATAATTCACTACAAATTCCACCTTCCCTTAATATCAAAAGAAGTCTTCATAAGATTGATAGTCTCAGAATCAAGGAGTTTTATCATCAAAGTCTCCGTTATTCTTCTTTTTAACTCATTCTTTTCATAAAAAATAACCGAAGCATTGTTAAACAATATTCTATGACCTGTATTCAATTCATGAATATATAAAGCTGAGTTTTCATTAAGGCTAAATTTACTCTGACCTACATAAAATTTACCACAACTACATGGAATTTTATAAACAATACCAGGAATAGACCTACTATCAATAGACTGCTTTGAACCATTAAGTAATGAATTCAAATCAGAACCTTTCCTCCATGCAACCTTCATTCCACCTAACAAATGACTATTCCTATAAACCAAATTATAAATTGTTGCTTTAAATGGTAAAGACATATAATCATCATCCTTACCAACAAAATTCTTATCATCCAAATCACGACTATAAACATTATTATTAAATACCACTTTTTTAATAAAATCCTGATTATAACACAATTCTACATATTCAGCAGCAAATTGACTTTTTTGAGTATCAGCATCATTATTAAAATTATTAAGCCTTCTATTCCGACAACAAAAATTCAACAAAGACATTTTTTTATGTATAAAAGGCTGATAACTATCAGGCCTAATCATATTTCTCAAATTTTTAGGTTTTATAAAATGACTACAAAACAAAACATCATTAACCTTCTCAACATTTAAATCTAAAAACTTTAATTTTACAAAATCAAAAACACCCCCCTCAATTGTAAACTTAATACCAGAATCAAAACCATTCAATGCACATAAAAACTCTTCTAATTTCTCTTTCTGAATAACAAACAATCACCAACATACCTAACAAATAATTTAATAGAACATGAAAACATATTAATAATACTACACTCCAAATAATCAATATAGACAGCACACATCAATGGAGAAATGACATAACCAATAACCCAACCTTCTCTAATCTTATAAAATACATCATTAGACATAAAATACATTGAATCCTCTAACAGCAAAAGCAAATCATGAAAAACCTTAATCTTATCTGCAGAAAAACATTCTAATTTTTTTAAAATTGAAAGAAAAACATCAATACTTTTTAATCTATTAACCGATTGATACATATTTTCAATGTCTAAACTACCAAAAACACAATCATCATCCAAAACAAAAACATTTATTTTCTTAAAAGCCTCAAAAGAAGAAGAAACACAAAATTGACCCAATTTTATATAATCCTTAAAATATCTTATAATAAGTTTTGATATTTTATCAACAATTCCTCCTGTAAAATCAAAAATACATCTCAAAGGAAAATTATCTTTATGAGACTTCAAATTAAAGAAAACCTTTGGAGCCACAAAATCACTAGGGTAACAATTTAAATAAGTAGCTCAATCAAGAATCTTTTTATTTTCCATAACTTTCATAATCTTAATTAATTTAGATTTTATTTTTTTACCAGGATCAGAATCTAAAATAGTATATTTTCATTATTTAATTCTAAAGGAACATTACTTTTAAAATCAATATTATTTAACAATACAAACCGGCCACCTTTATCTTCTTTTAACAATACTACATCATTGGCTTTCAATCTTTTTTTAACAAAACTAATTTTCTTAGGGGCAAAAAATTTTTTTTCTCTTTTAAGTAATTGACTATTCAAAATAACCTGTAAAGACATTTTATTTTCATCAGAAATATTACTATTACTTTCAATGGCAGAAACAAAATCAAAAACTAAATTTTTATTAGCAAATGGAACAAAGCCAGGACCCTTAGCTAAAATAGCCAAATCAGATACATTCAAAACATAATTTATAAAACCCAAATCTAAACTCTTTTCCTTTCACAAAACTTTTATTTTCAGCCTTTCCAATCAACCATTTAAATTTCTTGAAATACTTATTATTATAAGTGATTTCACACTTACTCCTAAACCACTTTAAAAAAGAATTTAAAACAGAATAATTAAAATTCCTTCTAAAATCCAACTTTCTTCTAAACATTTTATAACTATTAATTAAATTAGATAAACTACTCATAATCTGCATAATAAATTGTTTAAGAATAAATCTTTTAAAATTTAGAATAAAATCGCAATTAGAAAATAAAACCAGTTTCCTATCCAATTTAATATTACACGAATTAGAAAACACATTGCAAAACCTACAAGACTTAAGAAAATTAACCTGAGCTTTTAAAGATTCAATTCTATTAGACATATTAATCAACTTTTTTATTTCTAAAATTTCTACACAAGAAAAATTATCATAAAACCTGCCACATACTGAAAGAAAATTAATAACTATACAAATACAAACGAATAAATAATAATAAACAAATAATACAAATTAATTATATCATTACCCCAGATTAGCTTTAGGCACTATTTCGCTTATATATATATATATATATATATATATATATATATATATATATATATATATATATATATATATATATATATATATATATAACTTTTGACTAGAGCTTATAGTTTGTCTGATAAAGATCATCTTGCTCAAGAAATAAAACTTACAAAAATATTCTACTTTCTAATGATTGTAATAGAAACATCATATATAAGGCTTTATATAGCATTGATGCTAAAGGGAAAAAAATAGAATTGACAATTCATCTTATAATAGAGTAGTTTTGTCTTATATTAGGGGAGTTACTAATAATATAAGTAGAAGACTATCTGGTTTTAAGATAAAGACATTTTTTTTCTATTGACAAGAAATATTGTGATTTTTCACACAACCTAAAGACAGTGTGTTTTTAAAACACCAGAGGGTTTATGAAATCCCATGTTTGTGATGCTCAAGAAGCTATGTACATCAGTATAATAGATGAATAAATGTCAGAATTAAAGAACATGTAAATGTTTTAATCAGAAAATTAAGACATCAGTTTTTACTTTCCATTTTTTGAAATTGGTCACAAACCTGATTTTGACTATACAAAAATACATGCTAATTTGGAAAGATATGATTTAAGAACCATGAAAGAGTCAATTGAAATATAAGAGATATAATGGTTTAAATAGGGATGATGAAGCACAATGTCTTTCAGCTACATGGAAACCTCTCATTTTACCTCTGTCTTCTAATAGTTACTTAAAATTATTGGTGAATAAACTGAGGAAAATAAACATTTGGATAAGCCTCATATTGTGAATGCTGAACTACTGCAAGTTAAATCCCTTTTCTCATCTTGCACTTGGTCACATTATTGTTTGAGATCTAATGATTTTTCTTTCAAAAGTTAACCTTGATAATGGCGGATGCTATTCCATCGAAATATCAGATTGTAATGCAAAATAATACATGAATTAGTCCCAAAGTATATGTATATAATTTCTATCTTAATATGACTGTTACTTGTTTCTAACAAAATAATTATAATAAGCTTTTAATTATTTATTAAATATTTAAGGTCAAATCAGTTAATTTATTGTTATATAAAATCTATACCTGGTCAGATAATAAGCATTAAATTCAATAAAAGAAAATTATGTAATTATACTTTCTTACCATTCTGTACTTTTTTTATTTTTGAACTATATTGTAACTGCTTTTAGTGAATTCTGTTGTATAATCAATAAGTGAAAAACATCTCATCCAAATATGATTGAACAATAAATTTGCAATGTAAAAATGAGTGGCAAGCAAGCAAATTTACTTGTTTTAAATTAATTCAAAATTTATTAACAATATATATATATAAATATATATATGGTAAATAAAAATATAAAATATATAAATGTAATCCAATTATACTTTATGCAATAGGCTTTCAATTGACATTAACACTTTTAAATTAAATAGGTGATACTTCAACTATGAAATGCTAAATACAAACATATATGTTTATATAACACAAATATGTTATAAACCTTTTATACTTTCTGAAATATAATAAAGTTCAAGATATATTTTCTTTTAATACTTCATACAAAAATATAGTTAATATTGTACCAGTCGGTTTTGTATGTTCACATAACAAGATCTAGCATCTAGGAAAAAGTATCTCAAATCCAATCATGTGCAAAATACATAAGTCAGGAACACTCATGAATACTATCCTATTTGTCTATTTCCCAGATCCACCAACTTATGAACAACAATCCCGATGATATGGATCTACTTTCATCTCTCACCTCCGGCATCACACATCGAAGACACAAAAAGAATCTAAGTTAAGTCTAAAGGTGGGATATTTAGTATGAAACACAATTTAGGAGCAATTAAAGCTTGTAATCTATTATATTAACTATATATTAGCAGAGATCATCTAGACAATAGGAACATAACTTATTAATAGAAATACTAACTTAAATAAAAGAAAATACAATGATTCAGAAATGTTGTAATATATATATATATATATATATATATATATAAGATTTATTTTAACAAAGCATACATAAATGCATGTCATCATTGATTGATCATTGGCCTCATTAAGATTACATAACAGTGGGTCACAGAAAAATAATATTACATTTAATTGATACATTAAGAGTTATATTTAATAGATGACTTTATTGATAGTGGTGGATATGCCAATAATATGTACTATAATGATGAATATGATATTTAGTGCTATTAAGAAATATAATATTAAAGTGCCACTACACCTGAGAAAGAATGAAATAGCATTTACCCGACTTGAAAGATAATCATACTTTGATAACCAAACATTACATTTGTACAAAAATATAGTTATTACTTTGGTTTATAAAGTGGCAGATGTGTGTGGGATAGCTAATGAATATCTATATTAATAATAATAAGGTCATTGCAATGCTGTGCATTTAAATAGTGGACATAGATATCTGTTTAGCAAAAATCACAACATTATGGCTTATGGATGTTCATGGGTTTATTAGAAATATAACAGAAGAGCAGTACTTGCATGATGGAATTTTGATGTGATCCATTCATGGATCCGAACATGTGCTTCATGGAATTCATTTTGAAAATATACTGATATAAGTCTGCAATGTTAGTAGATCGGTTCATGGATGAAGAGCAGTTGGCAATGCAATTATTGGGCTGGTTCTTCCAGAGCGATCCCCATATTAAAGCATGCATTTGTGACCAAATAAGTCCCCACCCCAGCGGGACTTAAGCCTGGTTCTTGGACTTTGAGAACGATGATGAAGCTTGACTTTGTGATACTTCCATAGAAAAGAGAAGCACGAATATATATAATATAGGAACAAAGTTTCCTATATGCATGCAACACTTGGGATAATGAAATATATAGCTTTAAAGATTATTTTATTTATTTAATACCAATAAATTATACAATACCCTGTGTAATGGTATGATCTAATCACTAAACAGGCATGGATGATTTAAATTAATTAAATTACATAAGTTTTAAGACATAAAGATCCCCCCTTCCTTTTACTTTAAATTATTAGTAACTTCCCACACCATTTAATAAATACAAATTTTAGTTAAAATAATACTATTATTAGAAATAAATATGTTTATATGGAAACCAATGGGGTGGTGGAAATAACTGGAATAATAATTAGATTTTACATATATAAGATACATTTATGGTTAGGAATAGCGCATTTTAAAAAGATAAAAGACATTCTTAGAAAAACAGATGTTGATCTGTTTTCCTACAACTATTTATAAGATAATTATTTTGTTTTTCCAAACTTGCCAGCATTTGCATAAGCGAATAAGACTTGTTTTAATTAAAATGAGTTCTTAATTATCCTGTAAGTGATAGGTTGGAAAACTAGAAATGAATTACATGCTAGCGAGTTTGAAATATTACTAGCATTTTAAAACACAAAAGTATGTAATATAATAACAAAATAAAATATGATTGCCACGTGGAAATAATAAAAAAAACATTTTGAATAGAGGCTGAATGATAGGATAGATTAAGTTATATAGAGTTATACTAAATAAAATTACATGAAATATAAACATTTACAGAAGATATTAAGACTAGAGCATCAGGATTATTGTTATAGAAGGTGGAATTTAATATAATCATAGAGTGGCTAAAGTTCTTTTACCTTTTGTAAATAGTAGCAGTCCTTGATGTTTGAAGTGTTCATCAGTGTTAATACACTAGATCTAGTTTTGGAATAAGACATCACAGGTAGCATTTTGAATAATTTAATTAATAGACATTTGAAAGTTCATAAGCATGGGATCCAGAGCTTTTCTTACAGGAACGAGCATGTTAGAATGGAAGGGAAAGTGAAGTTTCCCCTACTCATGACACATTGGATGAAGTTTAAATTTAGCATGGATCCTGTTGACCATGGTTAATTTGGGTTGTCTCCTTCTCCTTTTGAATTCAAATCCAGCAGTATTTATACTCTTTTTTTGATGATGTAGCATAGCAGCTAACTGCTGGACCTGAGGCAATTTGTGCACTTTAGCCAAGCTAAAATCTGCTGACCAGATCTTTTTTGTTTTGTAAGACTTTTTGAAACAATGCAATTCTGTTACAAGTTTCTCGAACAATTGTTTTAAAATAAGTCTTATGATTTTAAAACAAGTTGGCATGGATAAAATTTCCAATAATGGATTTTATTTTACTATTACAAATTGTAATCTTTTACTTTTAACTAATGGGCTTTTCCGGATAATTGTTTTCGAGAAACTTTTTAAAAGAATTGCATCATTTTCTGACTGCTAAATTAAATATAAAAAATAATAAATTTCATATATGACTTTTAAATACATGAATAATATACTTATTGATATGATTTATTGTCAGTCTCCCCACACTAATACATATATGTTTATCTATTATGCACACATACAGATTAAAATGATATTAAATATTTGTTTATTAAATTATTTTATGTTAAGATATAAAAATATCTACGTCAGTTATGTTTTAAATGTTTAAGCAAAAGAAAATATATGTTAGTAAATATGTATACGCAGGTAAGGATGGGTTTAAACATGGTTTGGTGGTATGAGACTGTAAGTGGGCTGTGAAGCAGGATCTGAGCATCAGATATATATATATATATATATATATATATATATATATATATATATATATATATATATATCATCAACCATTATCAATCCACTGCAGGATGAAGATCTCTCCAAGCTCATTTCATCTTCTCTGATCTTTAGCTTCTTTTCTCCACATCACCCCTGCACACTTAGTTATTTCATCCATCTCACATGTGCTGTTTTCTGGGTCTTTTACAATCTCTTGGAATCCAAATTAAGATTTCAATTGTACATCTATTATTATCTCTTTTAGCACTATATTCAACCCAACTCCACTTCAGTCTTTTAATTTTTCAATGAGGTCAGTAACACCCATTTGTTCTCTTATCCATTTATTCCATTTTCGATCTCTTTTTGTTACTCCCAACATGCATCTTTCCATACTTCTTTGAGTGGTCTGAAGACTCTGTATTGCTCTTTTATTAAGTATCCAAGTCTCAGATCCATAAGTAAGTTCTGGTAAAACACATTTATTAAAAACCTTCCTTTTCAAACACATAGGCATATTTTCTTTTAGTATCAAATTATTTCTACCAAAAAGCACTCCAACCAAGTTTAATTTTATGATTAAATTTATCTATTATGTTTTCATCTGTATTAATAATCTGACCAAGGTATTTGTAATTGTTAACTTCTTCTCACTCATCATAATCAATCTTTATTTTCCTATTTTGAGAAAATCCATTAAACATTACTTTACTGAGGCTATAACCTCGATAATATGCATATAAAATGTGATAGTAGGGATCTCTATAGGTGTTTTAACCACAAGCTTACGCTATGGAAGAAAAGAGGGGTCCCCCTCTTTTCTTCCATAGCGTAAGCTTGTGGTTAAAACACCTGTAGAGGTTCCTACTATCACATTTTATATGCATATTATCGAGGTTATAGCCTCAGTAAATATTACTTACGTAATCAATGTGCGTTTAATAAATTTATAATTAAACATTACTTTAATCTTTTTAACATTTATCATTAGTCTTACTTTCCTACTTTCATCTGATAACTCCTATAACATTTCCTGCAGCTCTAAATCATTATTTGCAAAAACAACTACATCATCTGCAAAATCTAAATCAGTTAAATAATCTCCATTTACTTTCACTCCTTTAGCTTGCCACTTTAATTCACAAAATACTTCTTGCAGAACTGCTGTAAAAAGTTTTGGATGTATGGAGTCACCCTGTCTTACACCCTTCTCAATGTTGAATTTTCTAGTATCATTATATAATCTAATTGTTGCTGTTGCATTTTTATAAATATTTTTTAAAAATACGACAATATTTTGGATCTTTACCTTAATGATCCAATGTTTTAATCACTGAAAAAATGTTTATAGAATCAAATCCCTTTTCATAATCTACAAATCCAAAGCAACTCACATTCATTTGTCATTTTTATAACTTCTCTCAATACCTGGATATGATCTACCATACTAAAACCACTTTTAAATCCATCTTGTTCTCTTGGTTGGTGGAAATCCAATGTTATCTCTAGATGAGTTGTAATTAACTTGGTAAAAATTTTGTTTATATATATATGACATTGTTTCATACTCACTAACATTTAAGCCAAATATTTCTAAGTATTTTTTTACAATCATTAATTGATAAAGCAACACCGTTTTTAAACATTAGTTACTAAACCAATGTTTTTATATATACTTTAAGCTTGAAATATTACAAATATTTTATGAATAATTATCTAAATCATTATCTGCATATATATTAGTGTAGAAACCTTGTTTTTGATTAGTTCATGTGACAAACTTGCCAATTAAGATTTTTTGTTCATTCTGTGATTTCTGATATTAATCATCAAATGATCTCCTTAGCAACAAAGAATTTGATTATTCTTAATTGCTTGAAATTAAAAATGTAATTAATAAACCTACAAAAGTTTGGTTTATTTTATTAAGACAAACATAAAATTGTTCAAACACCATTTTTACAGAAAATAGGTGGAAGTCAGTATATCTCTTATATATTACTTTTTCTTTCAAACACATAATCATATATTCAGTTTTTTCAGCAGAATTAACCTTATCTGATGGTTTTTTTTCATTTGCTCTTGAGCTATATGATTGATTATTTAATTTAACCTGTTCCTCATCTTGACTATGCTTTTCCAGTTCATCTGTAGAAATCTTGTACACTATTTTCATACATTTTCTCCCTTTTAAAACAACTTTAATAATCTTAATATATAATGTGTGCTCTTTCAAAGGCTGAACAAATCTTATAGTACAGTATTGGGGATATGATTTTGAATGAATTTTAGAATATTATGTCACACTTATGTCTGTAACAAAATAAACATTACACCAATACCGTTGCAGCAATAATATTTAGAGGATTGTTAATTTGTAACTTGAAAGTTTAAATTATTTTGACAGCAAAATTTTGTAGTCATTTAATATAATAAAATGTCTTTATAAGACCTTTTGTAATCTTAATAATTAATAATTATGAAAATAAATTATGCAACATATGTTTCAACGTTCTTTTAAAATTTTTTAAACAAGTAATAAAATTTGTATAAATGTTAAAAGCAAGTCATTATAAATATAAAAGATGGCAGCACTATTATAACAGAAGTCGAAGTTGAATTGTTACGGTCAATAAATAAATATAAATACTGCTTAATATATTTATATAAAAATCAAGATTATCAAGAATTAATGACCTTAAATAATAATAACAAATTAAATCTGTAAATTTAATAAAACAGTCAAATGAAAATTCTAAATGGGATTTAAATAATTATGACAAATGGAAATTATCACAATTTAAAACAAATAAGATTCTAAAGATTTACTTTAAGATAAATCTTTATTTGATTTTAATTGGAAATAAAATTTAATGTTTATACATATAAAACTTCAAATAAAGTTGGGCTACACTTTTAAATAATTAACTAAGAAATAAATCACAACTAATTGGTATTATTAATTTCTAATTCCTGTTTGTTAAAATTGTTTGTCTTGTTTTGAATAGGTGTAGAGAAATCCCCAATCTCTCCATAACTCCTGATACTAGTTTTTTTTTTTTTTTTTTAAGAGTCATAGCATCGGCCGGGACATTTTCCATTTCATTTCACGAAAATTTCTTGTACAACTAGTGTCAGAAGACTTGCATTGGTGGTCGAGACATCAGCGCGACTGCCTTGCACTTGCAGGCAGTTTCTCAGGTAGTGAACTGGGCAACTGCCTGCAAGTGCAAGGCAGTCGCGCAGACCTCTCGACAACCAAGACTTCTGACACTAGTTGTACAAGAAATTTTCGTGAAATGAAATGGAAAATGAAAGAAATAAAGACAAATTAAGAAGTCTCAATTTTTCAAGTGATGTGATTGGTTTGGAAAATAATGTTCACTTTCGAAAAATATTATTAATGTTATCTGACAAAACGCCAACAAAATCAAAGATAAAGGATAATAAATCGAAAATAAAATGTAATTATTCGTTCCAAAAGTAAGAGAATAGAAATTGTCATAAGGAGGTAGAATTGTAAGCAATCCCAATTTGATTGATACTGCAGATATAAACATAATAAATTAAATTTATTCATATAATTAAATTTAGACGGAATTAGATAGAAATAACTACAATAAAAACCAATCAGTGACAAATGGACCTGAAAAAGATGTTAATAAACGGGCCAAAACATAACATCGCATTTATGGGTCTATGTTTATATATATAGTTAAGAAGTTATTAAAATATTTAAATTATTTCATAATCTCTAACATTTAAGCCAAATATTTGTAAATATATTTCTACAATTATTAATTGATAAAGCAACACTGTTTTTAAACATTAATTATTAAACTAATGTTATATATATATATATATATATATATATATATATATATATATATATATATATATATATATATATATATATATATATATATATATATATATATAATTTGAACATGAAACATTAAAAATATTTTACGAATAATTGTCTAAACTCACATCAAAACATTATCATCTGCATGTGTTTGTATAGAATTCATAATGATGACCACATGATCACCATTTCCTGCACTTGCTTATAACTGTTATTAAAGCAGGAAAAACTCACTATGCATATTACCACACACAGCAAGCCAGAGGAATCAATGGATGCCAGAAGGTTTGTGCATAAAATCCCCATCTAGTGCCTACTCATCCAATATCCCCAGACTATTTTCTGGCTTGTGGCCTTCACCAGTGAGGAGCCTTGGATTTGAGAGCCCTGCACCTAGATCTTAGGATCAAATGCAACCCTCTAGCAGCCACCTTTAATCTCCACTTAGCTATAAAACTATGAGTCTTAAGTTGAAAACACCTTAATATTTTCAATCCATGCTCATTAGCTTATATAGTCATATAAGTCTGCACTCAGTTCAGCACCTATACATTTTGGTATCTTTCATTCTTTAATAACCATAGCCACGACTCTCCTATTAGGCAGGATTGGTTTTAAGCCAATAAACATCAGATGATCACCATTTCTTATGCTTGCTTATAACTGTTATTAAAACAGGCAAAACTCACTATACATATTACTACACACAAAAAGCTAGAGTAATCAATGGATTCCAGAAGGCTTGTGCATAATGATGGTAGTCTTGTTTTAATTACTTCAATTAATCCAAGTAACAATCTTACCAATTCAGAATTTTGGATCAATTGTGATTTCTGAAGTTAGCCAGCATATAATCTCATTAGCAACAAAGCATTTGATTATTTTTAATTAGTTGAAATTAAAAATGCTATCAATAAACCTATAATGTATTTGTTTCCTGTTTTATTCAGAAATGCACAGAATTGTTCAAAGACAATTTTTGTGAAGACGGAAAATAGATGGGAGGCTTTATATATACAGTATATATCTGTTATATATTCGTTTTTCCCCCAAATACATCAGCTTTTAAAGTTAAACAAACTGAAAAGGAACTAAACATATTCAAATGTAATGAAAATGAAATATATTATTTTTAGATTAAAAATTTAATTTTCAATATGTATCTATTATAGAAGTATTAAACATAGAAAATAATCATAAAATGTTTCAGATTTAACATTAATAGGCAACTACTTAAAAAAATGAGAAATCTTAACACAAATCAGAAACCTTAGCAATATAAAAAAAATAAAACATGGAATAAATATTCATGACAAAACTTTTTAAAGTATCTAAAATTTAATATATATATATATATATATATATATATATATATATATATATATATATATATATATATATATATATATATATATATATATATATATATATATATATATATAGTCTATAATAAACTTAATGTAACTATAAGAGATTTAAACTCATACTTTCAAGCTCTCCACAGTTATCTAAACCATCTAATACAACCGATACACATGACAACATACATGTGAAAAAGATAAATGATCCTTCAATATATGTATTTTATTCTGAATCAGCACACATCAATTGGTTCAGATTACCACATTAAAAATTATTTGTCTTTTTCACATGTGTATTGATTGTATAAGAAGGATTATATAGCTGTGGAGAGCTTGAAAGTCTGAGTTCAAGTTCCTTCTAGTTACATTAAGTTTGGTATAGTCCATATACATGTATAAATATTACATATTCAGGCTGCATTTCACCCATCCCTCTTTTACGTAATTAAATAGACATATAAAGGTCCTATATGTGAGGGCTCAAATTGATTAAGGTCAACATGGGTATGACAGTAATATTGGCATCAACAATGGCTTTGAACATTCCATCCTTAGATTATTAATGATATGGATGGTTGAAGAGTTGAAGAATGGTGAAGATTGAAGGTGGTCCATTAAAGTTTGATAAATCTTTCTTAATATAAACTGATTACTGATTGTATATATGTGCAAGAGATGGTGATTTGGACTAACTGATGAGTGCTGATTCAGCATGAAATAGGTATATTGGAGATCTTTTACCTTTTTCACATTTGTGTGAATCGGTTGTATAAAATGGATTGTAAAGCTATGGGGAGCTTGAAAGTCTGAGTTCAAGTCCCTTATAATTACATTAAATGTAGTATACACATGTATTTAAATATTACATATTCAGCATGTATTCTGCCCATCATTCTTCTATATAAATAAGTGGACATATTAAGGTCCTATGTCTCACAGATCAGATAGACCTAAGGGTCAACATGGGTATGACAATAATATTGACATCAACAAGGGATTTGAGCATTCCATCCTCAGATTTTCAATGATATAGATTGTCAAAGAGGTGGAGAGTGGTGAAGATTGAAGAGGGATTGGATATCTGGGTGGATATTGAAAGTATATATTGTAACCCATCATCATTGATCACCAACACCTCTCCTACCATTCCTAACCCCAAATACCCAGGGGTGCCAATTCTATGACTCATAGAAAAAATATTAATCTAACTTTACCTTAAAATTATTAATGAAGCTCTTAAATGAAGTTTTACCTTAGCTTAGCCCAGGTGGGGCTACAGAGGTCTATAAGTTGTAAAATGTACATTAGATGTGGGAAGAAATATTATAATTAATAGGAACAAAACATCTATTAAATTCTAAAATAAATAAGAATTAAATTGGTAAAATTCTACCATCTAAATTAACAAGGTATAGTCTATAATTCACCTCCTCCCATCATCCACATGCATTGAACAACCTCTACCATATTAGAAAATTAAATTAATAATTAAAATGTAGTGTTTAGTAACTATACTGAATAGCAAGTTGGAACTGAATATAAAATAAACATAACATTACTGAACTTTTAATTATACAATAATCTAAACTAGTTAACTGAATAAATATTTAATCTAAATTAATAATTGAATATCTCAGGGAATTAATTTATTGCATAGCTTAATTTTAAATCTATACTTCTCAACAACTACTATTTATTATTATAAAAGTAATGATGTAAATTAAGCAATAACCTAACTAAATAATGGCAGTTAGATAATGAAAGAAATAGGGTACATTTTGATTTCAATTCATCATATTAACAATAACTAAATGATAAAGTTTCTAGAGAATCATCAAATAATTAACATTTTAGACAGTGTTTGGATCAAGAAAATCAACATCATCATATATGGACATGTTCATCATTAAATTAAATGAAAAGTGTAATCATATCATATTAGATAAGTAAATGTGTGCATGTTTGGAAATATGAAATACAAATGTATGTCAAAGAAGACTTCTGAACACAACTTTGAATAATAAAACATTTATTTACAAAATAGTTAAGCAAACATTTAGTTTTTTTTTATAATTTGTGCACGTACAGGTTCTAGATGTATTTAATATCAATAGTTGAATAGTTTACATGAAGACAGATAATATAAGATAACTTTCTATCTTCTATTTTAACATGTCCCAGCTATCAAGGCATTCTGATAGACTTATGGAAAACACATTATATTTTCAATACTAAAATAATACACCAACATAAACTCTTTACATTATTCTTGCGAAATTGTTTAAGTTATAAGTCAATTCTGATAAACATATGATGCTGAAACAATATAATCCTACACTTCAGAGAATAAAACACATTATTTACTTTACATTTGGCATCTTGTTTTAAGCACTCTTAAGCTATCAACTAAGTTGATAGGTTCATGAGAAATAAAATACTGTTAAATATTTATACTAAATTATAGGATGAAACTAAAATTCTTGGCATTTTACTTCAAATGCACATTAACTAAAATAAAAGGGGTTTGAATCTAAGAATAAGTATAAAATAAGAATAAGATCAAACAATACTTTGCAAAATTGAAATTAATAATTCTATTAATTAACTATACTTTGTCTTATTAAAATTGAAATAAATGATTCTATTAATTAATTATACTTTGTATTTTGCAACATTGAAATAAATAATTCTATTAATTAACCATACTTTGTCTTCTTTGCAACATTGAAATAAATAATTTTATTAATTAACTATACTTTGTCTTCTTTGCAACATTGAAATAAATAATTCTATTAATTAACTATACTTTGTCTTCTTTTGCTTGCTCATTCAAATGATGATTGAATATTATGAAAGTTGATGATATAAAATTTAAATGATAAATATAAAATGATTTGGAATAATAAGTAAAATTGTGCATTAATGACAGATTTTTCCAGATCTTTATTTATATGTATATTCCAATGTATTACATTTGTCATCCAACGTTTTGGGCATTCTTTTCTCAGTATATGTGTATAAGATGCTATGTTTATATTATTTAGATTGGATGATATATACATTCTATTACATTTGATTTCCAATGATTGGGGCCATTTCAATTGGTGACAGGCATTCTATTACATTTGTCACACCATCATTAGGGCTTGGATAACTGATGATTATTGTTGAAGAGTATGTTCTATTACATTTTATGCCTAAAACGTGAAGCTTGATTCATTATGATTCATTTATGAGGATGGAGCAAATGTGATTCTATTAATATATATATATATATATATATATATATATATATATATATATATATATATATATAAGAGAGAGAGAGAGAGAGAGAGATAGATAGATAGATAGATAGATAGATAGATAGATAGATAGATAGATAGATAGATAGATAGATAGATAGATAGATAGATAGATAGATAGATAGATAGATAGATAGATAGATAGATAGATAGATAGATAGATAGATAGATAGATAGATAGATAGATAGAGATGAAAAACAAAAACAAGTTAGAATCACATAACTTGCTATATCACTTGCATTAGCTTGAAATCAGCTGATTTGAAAGTGGGTAAATGAAAGAGATAGTGAATTCTGACTCTTTTGACGTTTATGTAAACAAATTATACATTTGTTTGGTGTTTTGGTAAAACGTCATCCATTAATCATATATATATATATATTTTGGTAAAACGTCATCCATTAATCATATATATATATATTACATAGCATAGTGTTCACTGCCTAAATTATAGCATTCGAATGATTTTAAAATAAAGATTTCCATTTAATGTCATTAAAGACAATTTAATAAGTTGCATTGCTGATTTAGGGCTGTGTTCATTAAATATTTCATGCTTCTAGTTTGAAGGGTCCCAATAAGTTTGGACCCATAGATTTTTTTCATGCCCTGTCCTGTGGTTAGTTGACCTTCCAGGGACCATTTTTGTATAACAGACCTCTCATTTCAGTCACCTAAAGAACCCTGGGGACCATCCCAAGCCTAATTAAACTTCTCTAAGAAGTACTCAAGAAATAGAACTATTAGCTACTTCGTTTGAAAGCATGACATTACTTTGGATTCTTGCCTTAATATCAACTCCGCTGCTTTTCCCATAAGTATTAATTTAGTTAGTTACTGACCTCATTTCGATGTTGTAATCATAAACCTGTGCTTTGCTTGTGTGTATATATATATATATGTCTTTTCAATAATCATGATTATTCTAATTAATAATATTTTTTTCTTATTTTTGTAAAATCCCACCATCGTAATTCATCCTATTTATTTAAGAGTATACTTATTTTTTTTATTAGAAAACAAAGCGTTCTTTCTTGTTAAAAGTTGAATTCAAAGAGTGGTTAAAATTATTATGTTCACTAGTAAAGACACTTGATTTAAATGTATATTATTTTACTAAATCCGCACAAATGTTGTATTCCATAATTAAACCATTTTTAAAATATATTTTTGATTTTCACAACTGAAATGGTATGAAAATAGGTTGTATAATATGTATCATGATTCCTAGAATGCTTCATAAGTTTGTAGGCTCATCATCACTTTTCAGAGCCACCGCTAAAGTGTTAACTCAAAATGTGTATGTTTTGCGATCAAATGATTGGCACCTCAACCTAACCCACCAAATATATTTGTTAACATATAATATGTAATTTACTAATAAGAGCATTCAACTAAATATCTAAGTAATTTATTGTTAATTAAATGTTTTATTAAATATTTTATTATTATTCAATCCACTTATGTAGTTTGAATTATTTTCTCTCCATTTCCACACATTCCAACATATATGTGCATTCTGGTCAAATGTCTCATTGTCTCTTTCATCTTATAGTGGGCTGGACTTAAAAATTAATTCTCATATGACATCACTATTATGTTATTCATTAGGAGTTTGATCTGGGGCTTGTGGAATGGGTTCAAATCTAGGTGGGCCCCTGATCTAAATCTCAGGCTTGACTGGTTTTGAAGTACATTTCCTTAAATTCCAGCTCATGTTAGATGGATCAACATATTTTGACCGGTACTATATATAGGTTAACTTGCAATAAATCAATGATAAAAAGTTTGACTCGTACTATCTTTTTTAAAATATTGCATATATATGACACTTTGGTAAAGAGAAAATAAAAACTAGTTCCCAAAATTCATATAATACAAAGCCAACTGAAAAAATATATTGAATTTCAAATCCCAACACAATACATGTAATAGATATTTTATAAATAATGCTTATATTTAGTGTGCACTAAAGAGCCAATTTTTGAATTTCATTATGATTAATTGCAACCAAAGGCCGGAAAAATTAAAAACTTAAAAATGATATTTATATTATATTTTATAATAAACCCTTTTATTTATTGTGCAGTAAAAAGTTAAAAATATTTGTTTCTTCAATCACTAATTTTTAAAACTAATAATACACACAGTACAGAAAGTATAAAAGTATTTATTATAAAATATATGTATTATTTTTAACTTTTTAGTATTCACATATCTTTTGTAATTAATTATATTCAAATTAGAAAACTTTTTTAGTGCATTTGAAATAAAAGCATTATTTATAAAATACTTTTATGTATACTATTTTTAACATTTTAGTATCTTTTATAATTATTCCTATTCAAATTTTAAAATAAAGAATAACACTAATGTCACAGGCTTTAATATATTTGAAAATAAATTCATGTGTATTAAAAATCAGTTCCAATATTCTCTCCTTGTTTTTTTAAAAAAGAATGTTTAATAATCCATAGATATGTAAATGAGATATTTATTTATATAGTGTGATGTATATAAATTGTAATAAACTAAAGATCAGCATTTCAAGCTAATGTACATGCACTTTTTTATGAATGTTAATAATAAATGAATGCTTTCATTTCCAACACAAGATAAAGTCTTTGTGAAAGAATAAAATGAATCCACCTATTCTTTCAACCCAAATGCTTAAGTATGGGCAAATCTTAAGTACTGGAAATGAAAGCATGAACATAAACCAATCGCTTTAAATTACTCTTTACCATGTCTGAATGAATGACGTCTATGAAATTTTCTATAGTTTATCTTCATGCTTTCATTTCCAGTATTTGATTTGCCCATACTTAAATATTTGGTTAAAGAATAGGTGGATTCATTCTATTCTTTTGAAAGACTTTATCTTGTGTTGGAAATTAAAGTATTCATTTATTATTAACATTCATAAAAATGCACATGTACATTAGCTTGAAATGCTGATCTTTAGTTTATTAATCAAGAGATATTAACATTTGTTTTTATTTTTATTTCAATTAACTATTAATATATTTTAGTGCAAGATGTTTTTCCAAAAAAAATGCTACTCTCTGATGAACATCACTGAAAATCATTGAACCATTATCAATATGTTCTAAATTTGGTACATAAATACCATTACACTAAACAAATGACTGGATTATTCTGAAATATTTCATTGTGATATTTTTTCCATCAATTTCTAACACATTTACCAAATACAAAGGAATCCAGCTGATAAGAGTAGATTAAAAAGTGATTACAAAGTTCAATCTAAGCAAACAGACAAATATTTTTATATTAAATAAAAGAATTAAAAAATTAAACAAAAATAACTTTTCTAAAATAATTTAAGTAAAAATGGACTTGATATTTAGAGAAACAACTTATAATCTGTGGAATCTTTGTAAAAATCATTATAAAAAAAAACAATTACTAGTTAAAAAAAATGAAAAAGTTAAATGGAGAAATTAAATTAAAATATTCATTGAAAATAGCATTAAATGATGAAGAATGGATATAATAGTAAAGGACTTTTTTTACCAAAAAGAATTGTGCATAATAATGATAAACATGCAAGCCAAACGTATGTATTTTTGATGCTATTAATTGTTTATTTTTTATCTTTGGATAAATTATAACAGTTATATGATTGGATTTTATAGTATTTTTATATATAATAAAAAAATCGCATATATATATATATAGAGAGAGAGACATAGAAAAGTGATGGAAGAGAGAAGTGGGGATTTTTAAAGTATTGCCAAGATAACATTAATTTAAACATATCGCTTGAGATAAATGTATCCTTAAATTTAGAAAAATAAAGTTTCATATAATTTTAATAAAATTAATTTGTCTTTATTATTTTAAACAATGCATTATAAACAAGTAAAAATGTAAAAATATCTTTTTTAATAAATAACTGATTGCAAATCGAAACATTGTCATTAAATAATAAAGCCAATGGCTTTACCAACTGCCACATGGCGATAGTTTGAAACAATCGTCTAATTAAAGTTAGTTGGATATCCATTAATCAACTATTATAAACAAGTATATTATTGTAAAAATATTTTTTCTTTGCTACTATACAATCAATGCAGACTCTCTCCTCAAAGAACATTTGAAATAACTAGGTGATAGAAATCATTAAATTATTTAATCATTATTAATTTTAATTTAATATTGCATTTTCTTGCTTACATCTAAAATAATAAAGCATTTTATATTATTAAAATGCAACTTAAAAAAATATACTTAAAAAAAAAACAACTAACAAGCTCCTTTGTGTTTCTGTATTGGTTTAAAAATTTGATATTTTAGTTATCATTATATATTCAACTATTTCCATCATCTAGTATTAATTGGCAAATGTTTTTTTAAAAAAATCAATGTTTTGTTTTATTTTTTATATTCTCAAATTATTTTATTTTAAGATTAACTTATTTGGACAATTCAAGTTGTCAAAAACAGACTCAATAAACTTGAATTTCTGGGCAAGTTAAGCGGATTTGAGAGTATAAATAAATTGATTAAATATAAAAAAAAAAAAAACATTTTCTACTGTACATAAGAAAAACTCTTTTCTCCATAGACATCTTTTTGTAATCTATTAATGTTATCTTAAAACAATTCTCGCCATGAGAAAATGTTTTTTTTTTTTTTTTAAGTTGCATTCTTTAATATCTGAATGTTATATAAATGAATAACTGTGTAAACAATCTCTATGACATATCTTTAATATTTTAAATAATTAACTGAATTGAAATTACATTTTTTTATTTGGTGTGAGTCATTAAGTGCAATCAAATATTATAGCTGTAAAACTATAAAAAACAATATATTTATTTTACTTGACTCATCAAGTAGTATATTTGAAATAAATGTTTGTATAAAAATTCACTGGCATTTGTATAAAACTACATAGAATGCGACAGTTATAAATATTTCATTTAACTTAATGGTTCATAAAATAACTTAAAAAATAAACATACGGTTTACTAAAACTTATAATATATATTATTTTTAACGTTCTCTTTTACATACACGCACATAGTAAAAAGGCATTTTTGCCATTATTAATTTGAGATTAAAAGTTTTCATGTTAATTTGAGTAGATCAAATAAACGTTAGTATGTCGTCTGTGAAAACAAATGATAAAAAAAAAATAATAAAACAGTAATATGACATAGTATTTAATACTAACGACAGATATATTATTTTTGTAGAAATGTTAAGAATATGATTTACATTTACTATTTAGTTACATGAACTTTTCCAAAGACTATCACAAAATATTGGATCAAATTTGAATTGTCATTAAATGGTATTGAAAATAAAGTTAAAATATATTGATAGTTAAAATATCTATCTTAAAAATGTAAAATCCTGGAACAAATTTTTATTGCAATACAGCAAAAATTTTCAAAAATAATTTTGAAGTCCCTCCCCCTTTCAAACATGATAATGTTCAATTGTGCTAAATATGTTTACTATACAATTAGGAACATCAATATTTAAAAACTTTCAACATACCTGGATAGTTTTGGATGATCTTTTTTGTATTGATTGGAAAAAATATTTCAAATATCTTTTCAAAATGTTTAAATCAGCTCACACAGGATTACAAAAAGTAACTTTTTATGATGAAATTAATTCTGAAGAATTCTAAAAATTTCTAAAATAATAGTTGTAAAAAGTAGAAAAACCATATATATTTTTAAATAATTAATAGACAAAAGATAAATCGTATTACCAATTAAAAATTTGGCTTTTAATTGATAGATTCCCAAAGTACTCAATTCTTATAATATACAGATAAGCTTGACTTCCTGTTAATTTGTCAATTTCATAGAAGGAGTTATTGGAATTGTATGATTTCTATAGTTATTAGATATAGACATTTGGACTATTTTATATAATGATCGTTCTCCATTCTCCCTTTAGATTATAAATGCAACAACATACACATGCCAACTAGTGCAACTACTTGCTAAAATATTATGAGATTTCCAAGACTTCTTTAGTTTTGTTAAACCTCATTAGTTTGAGTTGCATTAAAAATAATTTAACCATAGAATTGAATAATGTAACATATTTATTTACCATATGTTTTTGTTTTATTTTAGGTAGTACAAACAATTAACAAAATATGATTAAAAAAATTATATTTTAAAGTGTCTTTACATTTTTAATGTTGCCATATGCATAAATTTTACAATCCTTAACTATTTGATTCATGGTTTTAAATTGTCTGCATCTACATAGGCTAATGACTACTAAATTTCATTTATGAATTATATGAATGTAATGAATTTTGGGTAGTTTTTAATCTGTTGATAAGACACCAGTAGCATTTCCAAAGATAAAGCATATCTGGTATTATTGATGGATTTAGAAAAATGAATTATTTACAATTTCATTAAAAATATTTTATGGCCATAACTTTTTTTTTGTTTGAAAAAGGTCATGGTTGAATATCTAAAAAAAGAGATATTAATCTGTAATGAGTATAACAGTGTTATAATTTCATAAAAGGTTATTTACATATAATGAAGTTATAATTAGGTAATTGTATTATTCTGCATTTAATTATAATGAATGTAGATGGCAGTAGCATCTAATAGAGAAAAGGGCCACTTTTATGCTTTATTAAAATATTATAAGCATAGTGAATGTTTGTGAAATGAAATAGCAGACTTTTATTTATGATTTATTGACTATGGATAATAATAATGGTTGGACTGATTGATGGAAAGTAAATAACCATTTTTCATCAAAAATAACTTTTTATCATATATCTTTTTTTAGTTCGGTTTATACTCTGAAAATAACTACAATAATTGCAATCAATTTTCACAAAATAAAATTATTTGATGTTTATCAATGGCTGAGGAACTCTTTCACAATGAACTAATATCAAGGGAACTTATCAGTTACTTTATCAGACTTTTTTTTTTTACAAATCATAATTATTGCACTAAGGCATACTTAATATACTAATTCCCATAACATTTTTTGAATTGCATGCAAATATTTGTTTATTTGTGTAATTTTAGTACTTTAATGAGCTATAACTTATCCTTAATATACGATTTTAAAAATACTTACTATAATGGTCAAATATTCAATACAACTTATTTGTTCATAATGTTGTCACAAATACATAAATAAATAATCAATCTTATTTTGATTGATTTTGCAGAAGCAAACTATTTTTTACTATTCTACTTTTGCTGTTTTGTTACTCATTATAAGCTTTTATCTATCTATCTATCTATCTATCTATCTATCTATCTATCTATCTATCTATCTATCTATCTATCTATCTATCTATCTATCTATCTATCTATCTATCTATCTATCTATCTATATATCTGTCTGTCTGTCCGTCCGTCCGTCCATCCATCCATCCATCCATCCATCCATCTATCTATCTATCTATCTATCTATCTATCTATCTATCTATCTATCTATCTATCTATCTATCTATCTATCTATCTATCTATCTATCTATCTATCTATCTATCTATCTATCTATCTATCTATCTATCTATCTATCTATCTATCTATCTATCTATCTATCTATCTATCTATCTATCTATCTATCTATCTATATGATAGATATTAGATGGTAATGCGTTTATAGATTATTTGCGCTTACATTACACATCAAAAGTGAAGTAGTATCAATTATTTGTTTCTGAAAAACATGTGTAAGCTAATACATTTAATATGTAGTTTTTTTTTTTATTATTTTACTAAAAAATGTATATATATATATAATAAGCAAAAAATTAATGTTTTTCAAATTCACTAGAAGTTGTAGCAATTTAGCAAATCTGCATACTAGATTTTTTTTATTAAAGCCAAAATGCGTAATAAAGTTTTTTGCTCCATTATCACAAACAACAAAGCTTGTTAATCCACCATCTAATATTTTCAATTAAAAGTATATCACTATTTTTTCTCTTTTCAGATATATTTATATAATTTAATCATTTTAATGGTTATATTATTTGATATGTTTTTTTCTAATTAAAATTATTAATGTAAATTTCTACATATTAAAAGATTTAACATATGGATTATATATATATAATATCAAATAATATAAATATAATAAAACAATGCACTAGAATAAAACTACACATTTTGAAACTTAAGCTGGCGGAATATGCCGAAGCTGTCTATAGCAGAAGATATTTTAAATAGGTATTTTTTTTTAAATTTTGTAGTTTTATTCTAGTGAATTGTTATATATATATATATATATATTGTACCGGTTAGTTTCGTCTGTTCATATAACAAGATCTAGCATCTAGGCAAAAGTATCTCGATTCCAATCATGCGCAAGATACATAAGTCAGGAACACTCATGAACTCTGCCCTATTTGCCTATTTTCCAGATTTACCAACTTATGAGCAGCAATTCCAATGATACTGATCTAATTTATTTCTACCCACTGGCATCACAAAGTCGTGACACAAAAAGACTATTATTTGAACTTTATTCATGTATAGAATATTATTGTTAGCGATTTTCGATCATCTAGTAAGTGAAACCTTTTATATAACATCAAAATTATTTCTATTCAATAAATGAAACAATGACTTTGATAGTAAGACATATGTATAAGATTTATTAAGTTAACTTGAGATATATATATATAATTTCAAACGTTATTTGTGCTAAAATGTAAATAAAATTGGTATTTATCTCCCTTAGATGACCTTAACCTCTCCTATAATGTTATAAAACGAATGTATTTAATCAGCAATAACAAATAATTTATGGCTTTGTTTTAATGCGGCTAATAATTTACAGATTATATGGGATACCTAAGATTTTTAATAATAGCGCTAGACTACAGTTACTTAAAGTTCTTTGAATCCACCATTAATAAAACAACAGCACTCATACCAATACATAAGTTTATTGAGTTTGATAACACTGGTAATTATATTTAATTAATATTTGCATTTGCAAAATAAGAATGTATGTGGGAAGCTAATTTAGGAAATAATAATTATGGCAGAAATATTGTATCTGAAAGTGTGAATGAAATATAAAAAATGGCAATCCATTTAGCATAATCATAACAGTACAGTTTAGGAGCATTGATAGGCTTTAACGAGAATGAAATATGGGAGAGCGGTATGTGAATGATGGCAATGTAGAGATCTATTCTGAGATCCAAGAAGGTGCTTCAATTTACAGTTAAAGAAGGCGACTCTCTGCAAATGTTGGCAGGGTCGGGTTATAAACAATGAAGAATGCACTTTATTGAATTGTCATAGGCTGGACTTTTGCCAGAGCGAACCCTATGCAATAATATCTAGCACTGAAGAAGTCCAAAGGGGTTTGCCAAACCTTGTCCTTGGTATTGGAAGTAAAAATGAATGAAGCACAAATATATATAAAACTAAAGACCGATATACACGTAACACTTGAATTAATATAAATATATATATACTTAAAAGTAAGAAATAAAGAATTATCACCTATCTTTATTGATAAAAACCCAGCATACTGGTATGATTTGATTTACTACGTGGATATGAAAGAATTACGTGTAATGCTAATATAATAGCTCATAGAACTAGAGGATTCCCCCCTTTTTATATTACTTTAAATTACACATAAACTTCCCACAATGTATTACTAATATAAATCTTTGGTTTTGAATGTTTTAATAAATAAATAATTTACATATTATTAAATATATATATAGTCAGTGATGGTTAGTGATTTCAAAAAAGTAATATTAATTTAATTCATATAAATATATTTAAAGTTTTTAGAAGTTAGCGCTATTATTTAATTAATAAAAAAAACACATTTCTAAAAAAACAGATTTTTGCTTAGTTTTTCGAAAATAACATTGTGCAGTAATTATCAGATTCTGATTTTATTTCCCCAGACTTGCAGGCATCTGCTATAATAAGAATAATAAATTAGTTTTAAAAAATACTAGATTAATCACCCTCTGAAAAGTAAGGAAGGTTTTCTTTTATTAAAAGAGATAGCGTAAGCATTTGCGATTCTGGGGGAAATTATCGACATATAATTTAATATATGAAAATATAAAATATCATAATGAAAATAAAGTATTGCTGCATAGACGTGAAATTAAGAAAATAATAATTATTCAGGAGAGGTTTAATGTAGGAGAGATTACAGCTAAGTTATATAGAGAGAACAAGGTACAATTGACTAAAAGGTAAGAATTTTACAAATTAATTCATATTTAATATTAAATTTTACAAATAAAAAGGCTTTACAAAATGTTTAACGAAACAGATAGGTAAAATTTAAAATTATTCACGGTAACTTTAAGAGTCTAGCAGCATTTGAAATGATTACCTGTGTACAAACTTGGCTGTTCTTTTGATGTTTTTCAGATTTCCCTCAGAGAAATAGATCTAGTTTGACGAGCATAATTATTGAGACAGGTAGTAAGTTCAGTATTTAACAAACAGGCATATAGTTATAGTCTATGAGTATCGGGATCCATGGGGCACAGATTTCAGGAAAGGCCATCTCGAATGGCGAGAAAGGTGAAGTGCATTTACTCATGACACATTGAAATTAAAGGAACACAAATTTTGGAAAACTGCTCTCATTGACTGTCTTAGTTCCTCTGTAAAATTAATTCATAATTAACCCATACCTTGGTATTTATGGAATCCTTTCTTGATTGGTCATTGCTAATCATTTTCTTTAATCTAATTTCCAATAGAATTTCTATACAAGCTTTTACCCATTGTGATGGAAGATGCCATTGTTAGATAAGTATTCAAACTGAAATTAATTTGATAAGAAAAATGTTTGTGACAAAAGTAAATCAATTAAGTTTAGTTTCTAATTTTGATTTTAGAAAAACTTTTAATTAAATTTATTTTAGAAGATTATACAAGATTACGTTTCTCACCTTTAATTAATTTTGACTAATTACAATCGCATCTTCCATATTGGATTTAAAAGAAAAGTAGAGTTTAATAGCAAAAATAATTTAAAAACAAATTTTTATAGAATGACACATAAACGAACTTTTTCTAGTAATTATTTGGTCAGTACATTTGTCTCTACAATATCTATGTATATCTGAGCTGCAATCAATAAATAATTACTATAACTTTTATAAAATAAAAAAATGCAGAAAATATAGTATATTTTGATATTATAAGTCTGTTATAATTATTCCACCATTACCTATTTTGTATACATATTCCCTCTTTAAATACTATATTTATTACTTTTATTTTTTTGTGTGTGTATTTAAGTTCAGATATTTATGCATATATCTTTGTTAATAAGTATGTGAGTTAATAATAATAAAAAAAAAAGAACAAAAAAATGTGTTAGTGAATGGAATATATACACAAGAATAGGGTTTGAATTCAGCTTGGTAGCGAAAAATTTGAGGTGGGCTGTGAAGCGCAATCTAAATCTCAGATTCCGCTTCAATATATTGTACCAAAGTACATTGATATGTAATTAATTTATTATGAATTCCATGTTTAAAAATATAAAAGTTTAAAATTAAGAGAATAAAAAGTAAAAACTAATGAGTAGGAGGGAGGGGGAATTTTTGTATTGAATAAAATAAATTGTAAATGTTGTTTAAAATAATAAGTTGTTTAAAATAATAAGCTGTTTAAAATAAACGATTTTTTTTTGTTTAAAAGAAGAAAAAATCTTGTAATAAATAAATGATTTAATATTTTTTAAATGAATTTTTAATAAAATAATAAAGAGATTTTGTTTTATCTTATAATAAAATAAATAAATATATGTGCATGTGTGTATGCAATTTTTAATAAAAAGGAGACGTTAGAAGCTGATTTTATTTTCATAAGATGAATGCTGCTGCTAAAAATAAAGTTTTCCATTGTTTAAAATTGTATAAATAGCTCAAATTTTGTTCATTCTTGGTTCAGACTTTCTTATTTTAATAAAATATTATTGAAGTAATATTTCCAAAAATGATGCATTGTTAAAAAACCAACGTATTTGCAGTTGACCGAAAGCCGCTCTCTACGCATATAAGATCTGTGATTAGTTCAGAAAGTAATCATGTTGAAATAGACTAAACAGACAGCAGAGTGTGGGGAATGCCAAACCAGCCATGGAAATATAAGGACACAGGATCTATGAAAGAATTTTACCAGCCATCAATGTGTTTAGAGATAATTCCATTATACTGTTTCTGTCGTATATAAAACCTAGGTAATTATTTGACTTTGATATCTAAACATTTCCAGTTTCTTTTTAAAATAAAGATAGACTTTATTAAAAAAACTTTGAACTTTTGAATTAAACTTTAAAAAAAGAATAAACTTTAAACTTCAAAAGATAATATTTGAACTAATAAAATAAGTAAAAGCAGCTTCTATGATATAATATTTTTGGCATGCATGTATGTGTGATTTGATTTTTAATTTTAAACTTAAAAAATAATAATAATAAAATATGATGTAATGTGTATAATTTATTTACTAAAGTAATATATTAAAATGCTTATTTTAGTCTTTAAAAAAGAAGTGTGTATGTCTCATTATAAGATAAAATGATTCATTTATTTTAAAATAAAGTAAAACATTTAAATTATTTTTTTCTTAAAAATATTTATGTTTATTTCTAATATGTGTGGGTAAGTATAAATATTTATTTTCTTAATAAGACTAGGAGGGAAAAAATCCAATCATTAATAATAGTATTTTAGAAAAGATTTGCCAAGTTAAATCTATAAATGTTTAGCATTCAGTATAATGTTGTTATTATTAGTTTTAAAGGAACAAAGTATTATTTAGAATGGTTCAGGGGGGAAATATTTTAGTTTTATAAATAATAGTAGCAGTTTAGAACAGCTGGGTGCTTAAGATACCATTTGTTTGTTTGTTAGTTAGTGGGAGGTTGGAATTAACTGAGCTAGTGGATATTGCAGGCACTGGATTATGCTGATCAGATGGACATGCTAATTCTAATGTAATTAGCTGGTGCCTAAGGGATTTTCTTTCTTCTTTAAAAAAATAATAAAGTGTTTATTTGATCGGTATATATTTTGGTAGTCGAGTGTTGAATATTATTAATAGTTCGCTATTGATAATAGTTGACATTTTGCCTGAAAACCAACCATTTCTGTAAGGGAAATTTAGGAGGACAAAGTATCATAAAATATTAGTTAGTATTTTCTTTGTCGATGCTTAGTGTTTGTTGTTTCCCATAGTTTAAAAGTTTAAATTATAAGTAGTAGTTTTCTCGTTTATTGTTGTTCAGAGGAGGTTGGTTTATTTGGCATGTCAACATGGCACGAAACTAGATGTTTTGAGTGGAAGAACCGACGGAAGTTGTAATTTTGGTGTATGATTAAAGGTGATTTTCATGGATGTTAAAATTTGGAAGCGTAATCGTTAACATAAATAAAAAAAACACTCCGAATGAGGAAGATAGATGGATGTGAGGCATAAATTTAGAACTTAGAGGGTGGGGTTGATTGCACCTACATTGTGAAATAGAGGGAAAAAATATTTTACATTGGATGAAGTTAAATAAATGGTTAGTGAAATGGAAACAGTAAGCCGGGTTATAAAGATAAGAACTTTTTCAGGGAAAAGAGGAGAAACGCTGAATAGAGATTTAGATAGTTTGGAGTGGTTTTTTTCCTGTAGTGAATTTAATGAAACAGTTAAGGTTAATATAACCATTAGTTATATACAGGATGAGGCTGAAGTTTGGTGGGAGTCAATGGGAGTAAAACCAATGAGATTTGAGGAGTACAAAAGAGCATTGCTGTCCAGTTATTGGGGGGAGGAGTGTCAAATGGTGGTTAAATGACAGGTAGAACAAGATAAATGGCGGATAGGGGAGACATTGTGCACATTTTTCCGCAGACAAGTAGCGAAACTGAGAATAGTTATAGCATATAATTTGTCTGAGCAGCAAATTTTAAGAATAGTGAGGCGAGGTTTTCCAGAGGTTATTCAACAAATAATAATGGTAAAGGACACTATAGAACAGACTGCAGAGATACTTATGACAATGGATAATATTAGGATATGCATAGAAAATCGGAATAAAGAAAGGGCCGAAAATACATATGGGCAAGTAGCAAACTTGACACAGAATGAGAAGGAAGAGTTGAGGGTGGCATCTTATTCATGCCCAAAAATTAAAGTAAAAATAGAAGGAAGAATTCTAGATGTGTTTTTTGATTCAGGGAGTCAGTTATCAGTGATTTCACAAAAAATTATCGATGAAATAAGTTGGAGTAATTTGAAACTAAAAACCTTGCCATTAAAGAATGTATACGTAATGTTGGCAAATGGGAAACGAGTCAAACTAGCATCGGAACAAGCTTGGATAAGTATAAGTATAGCTGGGAAGATATATAATCACGTTATGTTGGTTTTAGAGGGATTGATACATGATGCTATTTTGGGGTCGGATTTTATGTGTGAAGTTGGGTGCATGTTAGATTATAAAAAATGACAGGTAAAAATTAATAAGATGGAAATTCCATTTAATGTGTGTAAGATAAAAAATGTTAAGGCAGAGTATGATGTAGAAAGTGCCGGAATAGAGATAGAGGAAAAGGTGGTGGAAGATGAACTAAAAAATGAGGATGGAAAACAGTTGAAAGAATTGTTGGTTACATATGGAAGTGTATTTTCAGAAGTACCTGGAGTAATAGAGGAATATGAGTATCGGATAAAACTTACGGAGAATCAACCATATCAAGCATGAACATATCCTATACCATATCAATATAGAATTGCAGTGGAGGAACAACTAGAGAATATGTTAAAATGGGGAATTACTTCTAAATGCTCATCTTCATATAACCCGCTAGTGACAGTAAAAAAAAATGGATCTATTCGTTTCTGTTTAGATGCAAGGCAATTAAATAAAATCACAGTGTTAGATACTAATGCACCACCACCTATAAGTGAATTATTAATGAAGTTTCATAAAAAAAATATATTTTCAACTTTTTATTTAACTGCCAGTTATTGGCAGGTCAAGCTGCATCCTGAGGAGTGGAAATACACTGCTTTTGGGTATAATGGATGAGCATATAATTTTAATCAAATTCCTTTTGGTTTGAAAAATAATGGAGCAGGATTGATGCAATGCCTTGATCAAATTTTATCCGATAAAATTAAGATTACGATATATGTGGATGATATCATTTTAGCATCAGAAAGTGTGAAAGAACATTTCAAACATTTGAAATTGTTATTTGATGAATGTAAAAATAAAGGAATTAAGTTAAATTTAGGTAAAAGCCATTTAATGACTACAGAAGTTAAATTCTTGGGACACATAATTAGTGAATAAGGAATATCTCCAAATCCAGAGGAAATTCAAGCTATCCAAAACTTTCCCAGGCCAACGAAAAATAAAGACATCAAGTCTTTTCTTGGATTGTGTAATTTTTTCAATCGGTTTTATAAAAAATTTTCCTTAGATATGGAGCCTTTGTTGGAGTTATTAAGGAAAGATAAAAAATGAGTGTGGGAAGAGCAACAAGAGTGCAGTTTTAAAAATGTAAAAAAAGGTTTTTTAAGAGAAGTTATGTTGACATATTCAGACTTTGATAAACCATTTGTAGTACAAATGGATAGTAGTGGAATCTGATTGGGGGCTACGTTATCTCAGATGCAAGATGATGGGAAGTATAAAGTGCTTTTCTTTGTAAGTCATTTATAATATGGGCCAGAGAAAAAATATACCATAACTGAGAGAGGGGCTTTAGCAATTGTGTGGGCTTTTAAAAAATTTACACAATATTTGATAGGATCGCAGGTGGTAGTGATCACTGATCACAGGAGCCTTGAGTTTCTTAATCATATTTTTTTTACAAATAATAGATTGATTCGATGGAGTCTGTTTTTGCAAGAGTTCGATTATAGGATACAGTATTGTCCAGGCAAAGACAATATGGCAGCAGATGCTTTAAGTCAATATGCGATAGAACACAAGACATGGCATTTAATTGTAATAATGCATATATAGCAACAGCAGAAATACATCAAGGTGAAGAGATGGAATGTGGTTTGAAAAGGTTAAGAGAGTTACAAGAAAAAGATGCAGAATGTAAAAAGTAATATACTATTTGCGTCATCAATTTGTGAGTAGACCTATAAACAATACTCTATGGAAAGATAGGAAACAATATTGTTTAAAAAATGGGCTTTTGCAGCATAAAGTAAAAGATAGTAAAGATATGCGAATTGTTTTGCCAATAGTTATGCGGAAACAGATGATTAAGTACATACATGAAAAGTATGGACATTATGGGGCAAGTAAAATTGAAGGACGGATAAATAATTGGTTTTATTGGCTGAGTATGTAAAGGACTATCTTAAACATCATTGAGAGGTGTATAGTGTGTGCAAAAACCAAACCTCCTAATATATCAAATACAGGACCTTTGAGACCGATATACGCATATCAGCCAAATAGTTTATTAGCAATAGATTTTTATGGACCATTACCTCAATTTAATCAAAAGAAATATCTGATTGTGACTTATGATGTTTTTCTAAGTTTGTGGCTATTTATCCGGTGGCACAGGCTGATGCTAAACAGACTCTAAGGGTCCTTGAACATCAATATTTTCGAGTTGTGGAAATCCCAAGACAAATAATGTCAGATCACAGAACGCCTTTTATGTCTGATGAATGGAAATGATGGATGGAGCATCATAACTTAAGACATATACTCACTTCAATTCATAATCCGCATTCCAACCCATGCGAACAAGTAATGAGAGAACTGGGACATTTATTTCGTGTGTATTTACAGAATAATCATCATGGATGGGTGAAGGAGGCAATGAGAATAGCTGACATGATAAATTGGTCAAAGAATGAATCGACAGGATTCGAGCCCATTAGACTTCATCAAGGAAAGAATATTCCATATCTATTCAAAACTTTTTTACCAGTTAAAGCGCAGTATATTGACAGGAAAAAAGATGTTGTTAAGGCACACTATAGGCTTAGAAAGATGGGTAGTATAGGGCAACAGAGACAAAAGAAGGTTAGATATGTGTTTAGGTTGGGAGATGATGTTATGGTAAGGGTAAATCCAGTAAGTCATCTGGAGAAAGGAATATATAAAACATTTCAGCCAATATATGATTGGCCTTATAAGATCATAAAAGTATATGAAAATAATGCATTTGAAATTGCTCAAGGGTCAGAGAAAAAAGGAACGTTCAATGCTCGATCTTTACAATTACTAAAAAAAAAAAAGAATAAATAAATAAATTTATAATGGGATGGGGTTTATAGTAAATAAATAAAAATACACACATACAGTTAAACAAATTAGAAGTAATTAAAATAAGATTGTTTATAAGTTTAAATTCTGAGAACACTACAATGCTCAGAATAATATTTTAATTTCAGAGGAGGGACGTTTAAAAATATAAAAGTTTAATATTAAGAGAATAAAATGTAAAAACTTAAGAGTAGGAGGGAGGGGGAATTTTTGTATTGAATAAAATAAATTGTAAACGCGGTTTAAAATAAAAGATTTTTTTGTTTAAAAGAAGAAAAAATCTTGTAATAAATAAATGATTTAATATTTTTTAAATGAATTTTTAATAAAATAATAAAGAGATTTTGTTTTATCTTATAATAAAATAAATAAATATATGTGCGTGCGTGTATGCAATTTTTAATAAAAAGTAGACGCTAGAAGCTGATTTTATTTTCATAAGATGAACGTTGCTGCTAAAAATAAAGTTTTCCATTGTTTAAAATTGTATAAATGGCTCAAATTTTGTTCATTCTTGGTTCGGACTTTCTCATTTTAATAAAATATTTTTGAAATAATATTTCCAAAAATGATGCATTGTTAAAAAACCAATGTATTTGCAGTTGACCAAAATCCGCTCTCTATGCATATAAGATCTGTGATTAGTTCAGAAAGTAATCATGTTGAAATGAAATAAATGGACAGCGGAGTGTGGGGAATGCCAAACCAGCCACAGAAATATTAGGACACAGGTTCTATGAAAGAATTTTACCAGCCGTCAATGAGTTCAGAGATAATTCCATTATACTGTTTCTGTCATATATAAAACCTAGGTAATTATTTGACTTTGATATCTAAACATTTCCAATTTCCTTTTAAAATAAAGATAGAGTTTATTAAAAAAACTTTGAACTTTTGAATTAAACTTTAAAAAAAGAATAAACTTTAAACTTCAAAAGATAATATTTAAAATAATAAAATAAGTAAAAGCAGCTTCTATGAAATAATATTTTTGGCATGCACGTATGTGTGATTTGATTTTTAATTTTAAACTTAAATAATAGTAATAATAAAATATGATGTAACGTGTATAATTTATTTACTAAATTAATATATTAAAATGCTTATTTTAGTCTTTAAAAAAAGAAGTGTGTATGTCTCATTATAAGATAAAACGATTCATTTATAAAAATAAAATAAAACATTTAAATTATTTTTTTCTTAAAAATATTTATGTTTATTTCTGATATGTGCGGGTAAGTATAAATATTTATTTTCTTAATAAGAGTAGGAGGGAAAAAATCCAATCATTAATAATAGTATTTTAGAAAAGATTCACCAAGTTAAATCTATAAATGTTTAGCATTCAGTATAATGTTGTTATTATTAGTTTTAAAGGAACAAAGTATTATTTAGAATGATTCGGGGGAAAATTATTTTAGTTTTATAAATAATAGTAGCAGTTTAGAACAGGCAGGCATTTAAGATACCTTTTGTTTGTTTGTTAGTGGGTGGTTGGAATTAACTGAGCTAGTGGACATTTCAGGCACTGGATTATGCTGATCAGAAGGACATGCTAATTCTAATGTAATTAGCTGCCACCTAAGAGATTTTTTTTCTTCTTTAATAAATAATAATAAAGTATTTATTTGATCGGTATATATTTTGGTAGTCGAGTGTTGAATATTATTAATAGTTCAATATTGATAATAGTTGACATTTTGCCTGAAAACCAGCCATTTCTGTAAGGGAAATTTAGGAGGACAAAATATCATAAAATATTAGTTAATATTTTATTTGTTGATGCTTAGTGTTGTTGTTTCCCGTAGTTTAAAAGTTTAAATTATAAGTAGTAATTTTCTCATTTATTGTTGTTTGGAGGAGGTTGGTTTAATATATATATATATATATAAACAAAAAAAGACTTATAAATCCAATAAATAATATTATATTTCAACCAGTCCTCTGGTTGAAATATAATATTATTTATTGGATTTATAAGTCTTTTTTTGTTTTTATATGTATTTCCTTTGGTTAGTTTGTTATATATTAATATTTTGATATATATATATATATATATATATATATATATATATATATATATATATATATATATATATATATATATATATATATATATATATATATATATAAGCTTAACTATTAACAAAATATCATAATCAATCCTTTAGAGGTTGCAAAAAAAGTTAGATTCACTAGTGACTTCATTAAGTTATTCAATTATATTAGTATAGCTTTATATTTAACAGTGATTAATTATGTAATTCATGATTTATACTTGTCTACATCTCCATAGACCAGAAGTTGTTACTTTTTTTACAAACAGAAAAACTCTATGATTATGGTTCAATCTAATTCTGTTGATGGGATTCAAGTTGTGTCTAGGATGATCAAATTCAGCTAGCTTTGCTTTTTGATTAGAGAAAAAGAAATTTGTTTGGAACATTGTAAAAATAAATTTTCTTTCCTTAACTTTTTAATTGTATATTCTTAGATAAACATTCAAAAATCATTTCTTGACTTCAGATGAATCTTAGCTGATCATGTTTTATCTTGAATTATTGGAAATTCTGAATTATTTAATAGATTTTTTAATATTTTCTATGATGCAATTTTCTGTTTTAGTATCTGATGAAAGAAATTACTTGAATGTGCCAATAATATTTCTTATTGTAATATTTATTTAATTATCTAGAAATTTAGAGTATGAAGGTTAACTGAAATAGGGGCATAGATGCATAGCAGAATATGATAGATTTTTATGATAATCAATATCAGTGCAACCCACATTCCAAAGAAATGATTTCTCCAAATTGATTTTGATCTCACTTTAGGAAAATGATAAAAACAAGTTAGGTTGTGATCCAAAGTAATTCCTAAATAGCATTAAGTATGTTTCTGCTCTATTATTGCAAAATGTTGTATTCATATTGCAAGATGTTTCATTGTTATTTGCACAAAAAATTGAACATCTTCCCAGACTTAGGATTAAGATGTCAGGTTTTCAAAGAGATTTCCCATTTTTTCATATCCTTATAAGAAACTTGTCTATTTCAGTAAAGAATCTCTTTTGAAAAACAAAGCAATATCTTCAGCACAGATAAATCTTCTGAGTTTCTGGAATAACTAGTTTAAACAACTCAATCTTGTAGCAGATAATTTTATAAAATTTTGTATCCATTTCAGTTATTATTTAATCTCATTTGACTTTCAATTGAAAATAATTTTGTCAGGTAAATTAATGGTTTTCCTGCATCTTAATTATTTGCTTTTATAAAGAGATCATTTTTACAAATACTATAATAAACTTGCTTAGATCAATAATGGTTGCACAAGTATTGAATTTATTTTGAAAGTCTTTTTCAATATGAGCTTCTAAAAATAAAACTTCTTTATAAAATATTTTTTGATCTAAATCCATTTTTATCTAATGTTATGTGACTCTTAACTATTGATAAAATTATGCTAATATGTTTGTTTGTTTTTTAATTTTAGAACATATTCATATTTGTTATTTTTTGAAACATTGCTGAGTTTATAGAGATGAAATATATCTGACTTATTTACAACTAGTATATCTTTTTATTTTAGCATTAAATTTGTGAAACTTTTATTTAAGCTTAGATGTATTGGATAAATTTATTTACAGAATAATTAATTATATATACTTTCTCACTGTCTGCTTAATGCAACACTAGTTGAACTCTACTGCAAATGTAAAACTGTTCATCATCTTATTATTTATTTTCAAAACAGCATGTCTCATATATCAAGCTTTTATCAATACTTATTCCTTTATTATTTTTAAATATTCATAAATATTCTTGTTTTGACCATCATTAATCAACAATTTTTAAATTATTTTTTCTTTTACATTCCATAATCAAATAAATTTTCTTGTTTTCATTTATATAAGAAATTAAATCTCTTTGCTCTTATAATTCTCTAATTGCATAAATACTTTTTTTAATGATGCTACATATTTATAAATTGAAATAAAAAGTTGTTCACAAGTGTGTCAAAGAAACTTATGACAAATTAAGAAAGTGTATTGAAAAATGTAAAAAAAAACAACAACATATTGTTGAAAAACATTGACATATCTGCTGAAGTTGACATTGGTGGCATTTGAACATAATAAAAAAGACAATTTTCATTTTATTTTAATTAAATATCAATTTACTTTTTTGCTTTGTATCACCGTATATTTTCAAAAGCACATATTATCATCATATTTTAGTACTATCTGTTGTAAGCTTTAAAAACCAATGAACATCAAATGGTAATGCTATTTTATCTAACACCACAAACTTATGTCATCATTTGCTGGGAATTTAAATTGAAAGCTGGGAGTAATATCACATACACCAAAAGCTAATATTCTGTCATTTCTTTTAGCATTTATTTTAAATTGAGTTGTTATGCTTATATAACTTCATAGATCTTATACCAGGATAGCATAAACATATTTTATGGACATCAATGTAATGTTAACTGCAATTTCCCTTCCCCTTTTTTTGCTAGAATAGTTAACACATCACGTGACCTTCTCTGATTATTTTTAACATTTGTTTTCAGATGCGTTTTTTTATCTTACTCCAAAAATAACTTCTGTAAGTTTAAATAGATGGTTACATCAGCTGATAAATTTTTGGCTTATGCATGCAAATTAATTGTAGTGTATTATTTTCAGTTTTAAAATAAAAGTTCTCATTGACAAAGGCATAACAGAAAACAATTATCTATATGGATATATTAGGTTGTATCTTTTAGTGGTCCCTTTAGTGCTGCTTATTGTAAATGACTATTAAATTGAAAATGGAAAAATGTACTCCACATTATATGTTAAAAGTAACTCATATATTGTTTTGTTAGCCTTATTCACTTATCCAACAAACAGTATTAGCTTACACTTACCATAAAATTGACAATCCTTAGCATAAAACTAATGTCAGAAAATATATAGTTACTAATAGTGTCCCATATCTTTATATCAACTAAACTTTAAAGTTGGTTTTAGTTCAAAACCATAGAATTTAAAATTTTTAGGCTATTAGGTTGATAGTAAAAAAAAATAAAAATGACTAAAGATGCTTAATGCCATTAGTTCTCTCTCTAAATCCAAGTCCTAAATGGTGGGATGAAAGCCAGAAGTTAATTTAGAGATGTAAATTTTACTAAATTACTATGTAAGGTTAATTTATTAATGATTTGCAGAAGGTAGCTCTATAATGAGGTGAAGAAAAAGTGCTTCTGATATTATTATGTAGTCTGGTAAATATTATTAAAAGTGTATAATTGAATAAAAAAGTAGAATGTCATTTGCTATTTAATATAATCCAAAAAAATTGAGCATGCATTAAACTCAAATTGACATCATTAAAAAACTCTATGTAACAGTTTTTTATACAATAACTTATAGCTAAAGCAGTTCAAAGATGTTATTATATCAGTTACAGTTCTGTGATAAAACCATTGTGTAATCCAATCAATTAATATTTTTATAATATTTTTAGCAATATAATTTAAATACTTTTAAACAAATTTGAATGGATATAAGCTACTATGATGATGTATGAACCATTCATTATTGTATAATCATATCATAAAATAACTGATAAATTGTTCAGTGATATACAATGCATTTTAAAACAACTTATCACATAAGTTGTCTAATGTGTTACCAATAATCACATAATTATCAATATTTTCTTTTTATATCAATGTCATTAATATAAAAGAAACAAACATTATATTTACATAAAATATTGGTGGCATTTTAGGCATCTGATTGTAGAAATTGCTTTCAAAATGCAAACATTGTATTTAAAAATATAAAATTTTACAATCTAAGTTTTACAATTTTTAAATGTAAAATTTTACATTGATTTTTTGTTTCTGGTGAAGTAGGACAGATGACTGGTTTTTGCACTAAACTTACATTCATCAAATTAGTGTACATATATTTCTCAGTACAATTTTATTTAGTTAATACTTTCTTTGTATTTTTATTTTTTTTTGTAAGTAATCTTTAAATGTATATGTATTTTGTTTAACTTTTTTAAAAATAAAAAATAAAAACTATAATTAAAATCCTTAAAAATCTTTTTTGGAATGTTTTCAAACAGTTGGCATGTTAAATGTTTGACAAAACTAAATGATAAGAAATATGTAAAAAACTTTTAGCTAATTTATGTTTTAATTTTTTTATATATTTTTGGGAGAAAACATTGCAATAAGATACAAATATTTAGAATCATCCACATTGTAGATTCAAAAACAAATGTTATCCATTAACAGAAAACAGATGAATAAATTCCCATGCGATTAAATAAAGTGACAATGTCAGATTCAAAAACTAAATGATATTGGATCAATTTTTAGTGAGAAAAATCTAAGTTTCATCAAATGAATAGAGCTATTAAGTATAATCTTTCATTTAGTAGCTGGAACAGTACATTATCTCCTAAGTAACTATATATTTTTCTTATATTTAAATAACTAAAATCTTAAAATATTACTTTTAACAGTATAATTTTTTTAATAAAAGCTTGTAAATTTATAACAGATTGACTGTAATTTGCATTTGTACACAAAGAATGGAAATGTGATTGCAAAATATATAATATCATTATCACAAGTGGAATGGAGAGATACCTTATAATATAAAACTTTATAACTGAAAATATTCTATTAAAACTTAAGTAAATAAAGATTGTAAATTAAAAGAAAATGTTGTGAGAAGGAAGAAAAAAAATTATAATGATAATTTTTGTTCCAAATATTATTAATATTATAATTGTAAATTAAATTAAAAATTAATTTTCTAACTTAATCATGTATTTTTGTTATAAACCCATTTCATAATTAAATACTCTCATCTCAATGATATAATAAGTACAATGGCAAAAACAATGCAGTCACTAGACACAAAAATAGTCTACTTTTTGCAATTACCTATTATTTTTATCTTGTAAAAATCACTATACTATTTATAAAATTTTGTATAGCATATGTAAAAATAATATTACAAAAAACAAAAACAAACAGAATGCAATATTAAAAAAGCAGCACTATTTACACTATATCCAATGATAGTAGTATATATTTATATACATATATTATTTCAAAACAGATAAAAAGTATTTAATGAAGTGTTTTATAGAACTATTTATATTTTAAGATATACATATCTGTCGTTGAATTAATTTAAAAGAAAAATCTAAATTTCTGAGCACTATAAAATGCAGCATTCTATGTTATTAAATATTACTAAAGAATAGGCATTCAATCTACCCTTTAAGTTTAGATAGTATTTACGGAAACATTCATAGATGTTACTGGACAATGGAACATGATATTTATATATTAATCAGTAACATTTATTGGAGAAGAATGTTTTTTATTCATAGCACTTGGAAGTGTTTATTTAATTTCTGTAAATGTCAATTAATCTATGCATATTTAATAGTTTCTTTTAAGTACAAAATAAATAAATACATATTTTTTAATTTAAAATATTTTTATTAACTTTTTGTTCCTGTTGTGATTATTTAGCATACCAGATATTAGAAAAATGGATTGTCTAATTTACTAATTATCAAACATTTTTAATTAGTTTAAACTTCTATCTTATTAACAGACAATAAACTGGAACAAAGCTGAAACACAATCTTTTCCTGTGTTAACTCTGGAAAGTAACCAAGCATATTTTCCTATTTAGCTTTAAATTAATTTTTATAAATAACATTTCTTATAGGCTAGTTAGTACCACTCAGTGTTTTGATGCAAATAAAGACATCATTTTAGTAGTAGAATATTCTACTGGTAAATATTGTAGCAGTGTTTGGAGAAAAAGTTTCTACATTAATTTTACCAATTAAATAATAAATATTACAGATCCCTTTAAGTTTATTATTTCTCAGTGTCTTCTTTTTTTGTATGTTCCTTTACAAGCTTACTCACAAAAATGTATAAAAAGTTGCTAAGCAGATCAGATTTGTCTCAAAAATAGTTTCACCAATTAGAACTCTTCTCAAATTAAGATTAATTTTTAATCTTAAATCAACAATCTACAATCAATTATGACATAAAATGAAATTCTTATGATGTTCAAAACATTTTTTCCCCAGATATATTAATAAAACCAACTGGATTTGACCTCCCTATGTACAACTCCCACCTCATTAATAGATTCAGAACAACCCATGGCCATTGTAATCATCTGTTTCATATCTGAAATTTATTTGTCATTGATCTATGTAAAGGACTCAATGAAGCTACCGATAATTCTCTCATCTACTTGGAATCTCTATGGATTTGATATTTAATTAATAAATAAGCTCTCAAAAAATCGTATATGCTAAATAAATAAATCAACAGATAATAATTCAAAACATTATTATATATACTGATTTCTTCAACTGAACATCTAAATTAAATACATTGATGAGAGTAGGGACTAAGGATTTCTGTCTCAATTCTCTGTTCAAGAAAGCAAAAAAGATTATTTTGATCAAGTGAATAGAGCTGTCACAAATCATAATCAATTTTCCAGGCAACTTATTATAGATTATTAGTTTTTCCAATTGAAATATTTCTCAGTCTGTATTTCAATTAAAATTATCGACAGCATATTAAAATATTTAATAATATTTTTTTAATTGTAAAATAGTTTTAAAAAATCACCACAATTATATTTAAGTTTAATAAATATATAGGATTGCACTTAATCCTGTATTGTCAGCTATTAGTAAATGAAACTATTCTAAATTCTTACAGCATGTAAAAAAATATTATTTCCTCTATTTTTGCCAATTAGAGACCCCTAGAGATATATGACTAATAATAAAATATCATATGTAAATGAAAACAATAGGTTGTCTCATTTATTCACATGACCATAAAAAACAAAGATGTATATTAATATTTTCTTTTTAATAAAACAGTAGTCAATATTTAAATATTACATGAATATTATCAATTATATACTCATATAAAAATAAAATAACACAATTGTATGTGTGCATACATACAATTTATTGTCTAAAAAACTGCTTGTACAAAAAGAGTAAATTTAAAAAAAAAATATTAATGAAACATTTATAAACCTTCTTAATAATAAAAAATGTTTTTGACAACATTCAAACAAAATCTAACAGACTAATAAACCTCTCAAGAAAATAATAATCTACAATAAGCATTATCTTTGTATGTCATTTGTTTTTATCAGTGCATCCAAACTTTCACAATACCATTCTCTGGCAAGGTAGGGACAAGTTTCTATCCACTTTGTTTAATAACTTTTGGAAAAGTGCACAATCATTGCATGCTAATATGCATTGTATGTTTTTGATATTATCAATGTATCATTCACCTTTAACTCCATCCAACATAACCATTCATCAGCTAAGAAATCAGACCAACTTCTTACTCTATAGATATATTAGGAATACACACTTTTTCAGATAAGCCACATAGCACAGTTGTAATATATTCTATTTTGATTACCTTAATGCAGGGGTCCCCAACCTTTTTGCACTTAAGAGCACATTCTATAATACTGTCCAGGTGGCGGGCACTATTTATTTTTTCAGTGTTAGAGGGCGGGCACCATTTATTTTTTCAATGTTAATTTATAATTGGATATTGTTAATAATACACATAATGTACAAAAAAATATTTATTTCAAAAATAAAATTTTAACATATAAGTAACTTTATATTTTTATGCTGTAAAAGTATAGTATGCCCTACAATTTGATTACAATATAATACAATAATTTATAAGAAATTTTAAAAATTAAATTTATTTGTATCAGGTAAATAATTTTTAATTGTGTTCGGATAGCAGTGGGCATGCATAAAATGGTCTGTGGAGGCCATGGTGCCCACAGACATAGGGTTGGGAACCCCTGCCTTAATGCATCTAAAGCCTGTATGACTTCTGGGCTGATGGACTGATGGATGGTTGAGATAAGACTGAGCTAAAAGTGAATGATGCACTGATAATATCAAAAACTTATAATAAGCATAATATATTAAAGGCTAATAAAGATATTCAGATAAAAGATCAAAAATGTGTGAAGAGAAAACTTTTTAAGATTTGCAGTATGGAAACCTAATATTTATTTTCAGATTTACCATTAGTTATTTAGGAATATTGTATCACTAAACATTACAATATATTGATTAATGTTTTTTCCCAGCATTTATCTTTTTAGTTTAAGAAATTGTAATTACAAAAACTGTCAAAAATGCACTCTATAAACTATATGCTTTAATCCATTGCTACATTGAAGGAAAAATGAACTAAATTATGAAGGAAACCTATTTAAAAATCAATTATTCATGTTTACCTGCTATAAGAAAAGGTCATTTTCACATCTAATATAGAACATTATATACATTTTGTATATAACATTATTTATTAATTGATTGAAATTTTTTTATGATTGCATAACTTTAAATTAAATCAATTCATTATGAAACAAAATAACCAATAATTTTATCACAAAATCGCCAAGTATTTTGTTAATTAATATGATGTGCCTTTAAAATTTTTATCAGAATATCACTTTACTTTTATTTTGAAGATCATAAATATTTTATCAATCTATTCTTTGATTAATATATTTATAGTATTGATAAGACTTATTGTATATTTACATTTAATATTTCTATTAGGTTTTGTTTATTTTTATTTTTATGATTCTTTTTATAATTTTCTTCGTATTAAAATCTATATGGCAATGTAGTAGCAAGTCGACAACAATTCATTTGCAATCATTATATTTAGAAGAAAATTATTTTAATATTTACAAATAAAACAACTATAAATTAATCCTGCTAATAATTTTCACAATTTTACAAATGGATACAAATAAACAAATAGTAGTAAAGTACTAATGAATGAGTCATTTCGGTCAGAAAACACTCAATATAATTACTGGCAATAAAACTACTAACCTATATGATATAGCAAAATTAGAACACTTTGAGAGAATATTTATAGATAGTAATAGATAAAAAAATATGAAACTTCAAATATATCAGCATTGAAACCTGGATTAATGAAATAGGAAACAAAGATAACTTAGTGTGCTGAAAATTAATTATTAATGATATGGCATTTTAGGAGTTAGAAAACTAATGTTAATAAAAATGGGATATTTTATATCAAAGCATAGTGCTTTCTATTTAGACTACAAACACAATGAACAATATTGTGGCTATTTTCTTGCTACTATGGTTCATACAGTGCTTCAATTTTATGAATATTCATTCAACATTATGATAATATAAATATAAGATTCACAATCTCAAATATGTGAAGTCAAATCAAAAATTCTGATTGGAATAATTTACAATGAAATAGATATTGTCAACACAAGCAGGCAAATGGTAGTTATTGTGCAACTGAAACATCAAAATGAGAGTATATTATTGAACAATAGACAGATTTAAAATAGAAATGAAGCATATAAATAACAAATACATTTTATGAATTTATTATTTTGTTAATTATTACTACCTTCATCAAGGAATGGAAGCATTGACAATATAAAAAATATTAAAAGATAAATCATAAACAAAAAGTTTGATTATATTTTTGCACAGTATGTCTGTAAAATCAGAGATTTTTCTATATATAACATTGTAATTATGTCCAGTGCATTTTAGCTTAGTGATAAGTGAACACTCAAAAACTAAAGGATTCTGCATTGAAGCTCAACCTGTATATCAGATACTCAAAGATCACATGAATCTCAAATAATTAACTTATTCGATTATACTTTTATTTTTGATAAAATCTCAATTGTATTATTAATTTGAATTTTTGGATATAATGTTTGTAAAACCATTAAATTGTAAATAGAAGTGAAAAATAAATTTAAAATATCTGAACATTTTTATACTAAGATCAGTCCATCATAAAAATCAAATAGGAAATATAAAGAAATAAAAAATAAATCAAAAACTAAAAGTTAGAATTCTTTAAAGAAAATAGATAGAAATTTTAAATAAGAACAAAAAAATTAAAGACAAATATAATATTTGCAAGTCAATGAAAAAAAAAAAAAACATGATTAGAAAATTAAGATAAGTTTTTAGCTTTGATATCATGCATGAAGTTTTATCTTTACATAAATAATTGAAGAATTGCCCAACACAGATTATAATTAAATAACAAAGATCATATAAAAATAGAATTAATATATAAACAATTATATCAAAAAGACATCAATAAGAATATTTTAATAAGATTATAAATAAAGAAGAATTATTTCTAATAGAAGATAAGAATGAATTTAGGTTAAGATCATTGCCATAAATTAAGGTTTCAAGAACTACTTCAGAAATTTTACAGAAAATTAAAAAAATCAAAATTTTCTCCCAACTATTGTGATTAATCTGGTAAAATCATATGATAGATGACATATTTTAAAAATGATGTTATAAAAATGAAATTATGTTAACCAATGCTCAGCATGTAAATTAGATAATTTTTAAAAATCAATTTCCAAAGATTAGATTTTTATATTAAATAACTATTATCAGCATCTGCAAAACTGTATTTTAGAAATGTTTTATTATATTTTGAATTATAATAAAACCTTTGATTTATTTAAACATGTTAACTTGTGAAATGAGTATAATGAATCTTAATAGGAGTACTAAACTCTCCAAACAGTAATCCCATCAATTTCAAGCTTTCATAATCAATGGATGTAGGTAGGTTTGTGTATAAAATCCTGATCTAGTGCCTACTCATCCAATACCACCAGACTAATTTCTAGCTAGGAATGTTGGATGAATATATCCTAGATAGGATTTTATGCACAAACCTTTCTGTATCCATTGATTATGAAGGATTGCACTGGGTAGCACTACTGTATAGAAAATTTGGTACTCTTATTAAAAGCATGTGTAAACATAAGAAATGGTGACCATGTGAAGTTTTGACGTTTTTATACTTGGTCTGTCCATAGGATAATGGTGACTGTTTTTTTTTTTAAAAAAACAATGAACCCCAAAATTAATAGTGAGTTCAGCTCTATATGACTATACAAGTGAAAGAGCTTGGTTTTGAAACTTTATATTGTTTTCATCTTGGGCTCCTAACTTCATAGTTAAGCAAATAAATAAAAAGTGGCTTCTGGAAGGGTTACAATAGATATTAAGATCTGGGTGCATTGCTCTCAAATCCAAGGCTTCTCTCTTATGAAATCCACAAGCTAGAAACCAGTCTGATAGGCACTAGATAGAAATTTTCTGCACAAACCTCCTTGCATCTATTGATTATGATGACTTGTACTGGGTGGCATTATGGTATGGAGAGTTTTGTACTTTTATTAACAGCATGTGTAAGTATATAAAAAGGTTTTCATGAGATATAATGAATCCTCTTTCTATTTTTAGAGTAATCTTTAAATTGATTTAGAAGGTACAATTAAAAAAATAACTGTAGTAAAAATACTAGTTTCATATAATTTAACTAGTTAGAGCTGTTTTTTTTCAACATATATCAATTTATGTCACATACTTATTACATGAAACTTGAAATCAGATAGAGTGAAATTATTTTAACATAAAAATTTGTAAATTGATATGTTGATAAGACCACAACAAAAGATGTGATTCAACTTATTACAATGTGAAAAAGATGATGAAATGAAATTATTAATAAGAAATGTGAAATAGCAGTGATTATTGCAAGAGAAATAGTAGCTGAGTTTAGCATTAACAATAATAATGTAACACTTGTTGATTGTTTTTACTTTTATTAATTATTTATTTAACAACCAGGAAGTTGAAAATTTATTGAGTACTAAAACGGAACAGAAAGGTGATGATGTGATGTGATGCTCTGTGACTTCTTCTTATACGGGTTAGGAATATCTCAGCAATTATGCCCAGAAAAACCTGTTAGCCACTCCTGCTCCATCCCTTTTCCATGGCTTTTATATCTAAATCCCTCTTACCTTTTCCCAAACCCAATATGAAAATCAATAACCCGCTTTCTGTATAATCACTTCCCTTATATTTATTATTCTACAACATTATCATTTGTATCCTTTCTACTTTTAGCCATTTACATTCAATTAACATATGCCTAATATTTTCTATGCCTTCCTTACACAACTTGCAGACTAAATCACTCGTGTTTTTTTCATTTACATGTATAATTCCCCATTGCTAAAGATCCTGTTGGTGTAAATATTGGATTTTTTTTCTTTATAGACTTAAAACCAAAGTGTCAAATTTATTGTCTTATTTGTAGATGTGAAACATAGAGATTTAAAATCATGGGGGAAAAATAAAGATAATTTGAAAAAAAAATTATTATGAACAGTGAGAAAAAATAAAGAAATAAATATTTGATTTAAGAATGGCATTTTAAATGTAGCATTAGTAATCAGCTTGAGATTATCTTATTTAAATCATATAATGAAATAATGTAAGTCATTAGAAAAAGTTAATAACATTTGGACTTGTTGACTATGAATGTACACAAAAACAAGTAACAATAAATTGAATGAGTTTCTATACCACAACAAATGTGCTAGTAAAAAAATTCAAAAACAAAAAAAAAATGGATAGATCATTGTGGAAAACAACAAATATATGCCCATGAGTTGCTGATAGTATATTGTTAGCATATTATCATTATCCCCATAGCCCAAACTTCCATTAACCCCACTATTACTACCTATTACTATAACTGCTACTGCTACTGTTCTGGCTACTGCTAATGCTGCTGTTGTTACTGCTGCTACTACTGCTACTACTTACTACTACTACTACTACTACAACTACTGCTACTGCCACTGCTGCTGCTACTATTACTGCTGCTACTAATTACTATTGCTCCTGCTGCTACTACTACATTTTTCAGAAATATATATATATATAATAGTTCAATTACAAATATTGTGTCAATAATTATATATTGTAACGGTCACAAAACGTGTGACTCATAAACAGTGCAGAATTCGACCACCATACAGAACAGCAGCACCATCGAGTAGCGAAGCCACCCATGGTACTGAGTTCGAACATAGTTTATCGGTTCCACAATACAATCCACGAAACAACGCATCTGATGCGACATTAGTAAATATTTTCTTAGGCACGGTGGTCAGGGATATGCAAGAGACTCATGATTTTATTCTCGAGTTAGCCAATAACCAAACTAATATTAATTAAACATTCATATTTACATAATCGAGGAAATATTATATAGAATGGGTATCGAATAAATGAAACGTAACTGCAGATGTATAGTTTAAAATTATTTATTAATACATTTTAATAACACAATCTAATAATATTATGGACTAACAGCTTCAGTAGCGGGATTTGCGACATGCTTATATTTTAAAGAATACATTTATTTATTTAGACATTATTTTATATTGAGGATTTCAGTAGCGGTATTTCCGATACTAAAATGTTTACAAAAGGGATTCACTTATTTGTTTGCATAATCTAGCTACCTAAAAATTCTCGAGTGAGTATTTCTAATGCATGCCTTGAGGGATTTATACCTTTGCAATGCAAGAGTCTAAAGTATGGGTTATAAGAGTAATGGCAGACATATATTTATTTAATTAAAAAATTTATTTATAACTAAGGGCAAACATTTATTGGAGAGTGAATTATGCAGATAATGCAGAGGCGGAGTGATATATAGAATAATAAGATTAAGTGAAGGAACACGTGGTACACTTTAGAAAGGCGATATGGAATGGCAGTATATTGAAACTGCAATGCCGCGAATGAATTTATAAAACTGTCAGGCTGGTCTCTGCCATGGCCTGACAAAGTAAGGTGTCTCATAAGCATAACCAGGGACAAGCAGTACGTGTCGCAATTTACCGCTGGCTGCATGACATTGTCAAATCCTACGGGAGCATTTATTATGTCCACTTGTGTAGGACGAAGGGGGTTAATTTCAACCCTGAAGAATCCGGAATATTTACGGTGGAATAGATCATCGCATCTCTAAAATGTAACACATGTATACTTATAAACGATTATGATAAGATTTAAATGGATTTCTAATTCGGCCTGACATTATCAACATTTACTAAAGAACGTTGGTGACTCTCAAAGAAATGTAATTCTATGGAAAATTCATGATGATTTAATATATACAAAACATATATAAATTGGGAATTATTATAACTAATACATCAGCCATTTGTGAAGTTGTAGACCCCTGCATTACAATAAATGAAGCATTGAATGCGTGTCGATTTATATGAAAGTTATTAAAGAAAGAAATATTAATGAAAATTTGACACGCATTCATTGTTTCATACGATCATAGATTTAAACTTTGAAATTTGAGACGATTATGAGCATGCAATAAGTAAATAATAACTATAGATAGAATGTAGATTTGAGAAATACGCACCCAAGAAAGACAGAGTGAGGTAAACTAAATTATTAGAGAAATTTACATATTAAATTAATTATTCAGTTTTAGTTATACATATGGTAGTTTTACATTTTATAATTTAGATAAGTAGTATGAAGAAAAGCTATAGCATATTATTAGAGTACTCTAGAGTTTGAACACAGACAGGTACCTGTTTTATAAGAAGTTTTCCGAGTCCATTGGTTAAGTAGCGAATAGTTCATGAGTGGCAATTCTTTCTTGTATTAAGATATTCATTTAATTTCATGGCAGCAGCAGCTTTCTCATTCATTTCAGGCAGCAGATCTTCATGGTGAATTTATGACGGGCAATGAAAGTTCAGCATCCGATAGGCCATCTACCAATGGAGAATAATCTAGGTGCTTTACTCGGTCATACCTTGGCAGGAACAAATTATTTTTATTATTTTTGGACACTCTCAGTGATCAAGAGCAAAGCTAAAGTTTAAGTGAATGTCTCCAGCAAGTCTAAGATGGCCTCCTTTCTTATCTTGATCTTTCACATTTTTGTTAAGATATTTTTAGGTTCTACTTAATCTGCCCTGAGGATAATCAATGCATTTAGTTGGGTTTTTTTAATTAAAGAAAGCTGCCATTCTATTGTTTACATTTTACATTTCCTAATTACATTTTGGGGAATTTTTCTTTAATTAATCTATTATCTATCACTGACCGATGCTTTTAAATTTCAAAAACAAAAAGGGAACATAAGATTATTTTAACTTTTAATTAAATATTACATCAGATATTTTTAGAATTATTATTAAATGAAATTTAAACAAAGCAATAAATACGAACTTTATAATCCAAAATAAATGATTAAAATTATACAAAATTATATAACTAAAAGAAATCTAAATTTTATTATTTTATCCCTATTTATTGAGTTTAATTTGAGATCGAAATGTGTCCGTGTTTATGCTGAATTCTACATATATTTATACATTTCTAAGATCGCTACACACACAATTCGATACCAAAAAGTTTAAATTTGGGCGGGATAGACCAGTCAGTGAGAGACGACAGAAAAAGGTGAAACTTAAGATTCGAATACAAATCTTACTGTTTCAATATGTATATAAGTTTTGTTCAAAAATATTATGTGTGTATATGAATATTGTTCAAATGTAGTGGATATATTGGCAATTCAATATGTACACATTTATTGTTCAATTGTTAGCTTTATTATGACTGGTAAAATGAAATGACATAAATAGGGTAAAGGGAAACCTACAGATATATATATATATTGAAACAGACAGATCGGAGAACCGATCTTCGTTTCAGGTGTTTTTATGTACGGTAATTCAAACTACTGTTCCTCGCAGTGAGATTTTGTCTATTTTAAGTTATAATATAAATTAGTTATATATTCTATAGTTTATAAATAAATATGTAAAGTTTCCGTATATAAATGTCACAAACCATGAAATAATATTCGTGTGTGCGTGGTTTGTGAATTTATATCATTTAATTTAAAGTTTCAGTGCGGGCGTATTTGTTTTAAATTTTAGTTTTAAAATTGTATAAAGTCGTCTAAAAATACTGATCAAAAATCACATTCCTTTGATCATTTTTTAATTAAAATCTAATTGCACAAATGTTCAGAGCAATTAGTTGTATTCAAAATTATAAGGAATTTTTATATTAATTAATGTATCGATTTAAAAATGCATATTAAATTAAAAGATTGCTAAAAACAGATAATTGATTGTTGGTCAAGTGCATCCTAGAGCTAGAGAAAGTAGGCGGAGCCTAAAACAAAAACAAGTCGGAAAGGTCAGCAGTGGCTATTTTAGAGAAAAACTGACATTCTAACTTGGGTCGTGTGTGAGAGAAGTAGTCTCGAGACAACACAGCAGTTGAGTATAATTCAAACATTTTTTATTAAGAAGTTTACAGTGAATCGCAATGTTGATGGGCTAAGTGCAGGTGGTCTCTCCCGCCAATATGGATCTCTCCGCTGTTTGATCATGTTTCATGTAACTCACAATTTCCAACTTCCAACCTCTAAATTACTATGCCTTACAAATAACTTTCAAAATGCCCTACGTTCTCACAAGCAAGCTGGATGAAGAAAGAGAGAACTTTGTTACACGAACTTTAATTTTCTTCCGTGCTTAATGTTATCAATCAAGTGAATCATATGTAAGTTTTTATATCATTTATAATGCTATTATTTAACCTGTCAGTAAATTTTCTTTTCTTTTTTAATCCTCTGCTCTAGTCTTTAGAAATCATTTATAAAATTGTAATTAATAGTAATAATATTTCAACTGAAAGCATTTATATTTTCTTATGTTGCTTATTTCATGGACAAACATTGCCAATAGTAATATTTCCAATTCTGTGTAAACTAGTGTGTAATAGTGATCAATTTAAGTTTAAAAGTAATTTCATTTTCTGAATTAAATATTCTTTCACATTCCGAGATGATAAATGTTAAGTCACTTTATTATTCTATGTTAAGTTGTTATAAAATTACAATCTAAGTTTCAATATTAAATATATATATAATAGTTTCAAAGTGTTCATTAATGTTATGTATAATATGAGAAATAATTCACTGAATAATTTGATACTATCGCTACCTGTTAACCGAAGGGTTAGAGTTTCAGAGTAAATTTAACTAATTATTGTTGCCACCGCAGTTTAATCCCTCGTTTTATTGGGGTAAGGAGTCAGCCTGTGGTAGAAACAGACAAATAGTTTCAGGTTTTATATAATTTCTTTAAAAAATCCATTTCAAGTATTGTCCTTCATGTTGTCAAGCCTTCCTCTGATACCGCCATACTACCATTGAATGAAAATTTTTCTTTCCGGTAATCTCTTGGATCACCGTTCAAATGATCCGTGGTTGTTGCTCGGACACTTGGGGGATAAGTTGTCAAGTACAACCCGGTATTCCTAATGCACGCAAGGATACTGTAGGGCTTTTGAATCAGCAACCACCAGTTCATCTATCTTCCATGTCCATTTATATAAAACCACCAGTTCATCTATCTTCCAGTTATTTATATAAAACCACCAGTTCATCGATCTTCCATTCGTATTTATATAAAACCACCATACATCTATCTCTTATGTCATATTTATATAAAACCATCTCCACTGTTCGTCTCGTTCGCTTGAGCCTATTCAAATAAAATAAGTAAACAAAAATCTTTAGATAAATATTTTTTCCAATGCTCTAATACTCTGATTCTTTTAACCACCCGCAATCCTTCGATCCACACTTTGGTTTGTTCATTAAATAAAAGTCCTAAAGACGCCAAATACAATTATGGTCATATATATATATAATATATATATATATATATATATATATACCCCAAATCTAAAATTAAACCAGACCAGCATAAAAATAATATTAAAACACAACCTAAGGTTTCACTGATACAAGCAGACTTCTCAAGTGTAAAGAACTACAAAAAACTACACAATATAAATACTATTAAAAACTACCCACAAATCCATTCACTTTCCTTCCACCCTTAATATTAAAAGAACTCTTAAATAAGTTAATTGCTTCAGAATAATAAATTTTCAATAATAAAGACTCTTTAATTCTTCTTTTGATTTCATTTCTCTCAAAGAAGACAACCTTAGCTTCATCAAAATCAATAGTGTGGCCTGTATCTTTTTCATGGACATACAAAGCAGAACTAAGATATCTATTTTTAACTCTACTTTTATGAACCTTTATTCTTTCATTTAAACTCAAACTACTCTGACCTATGTAAACCTTCTTACAAAATAAACAAGGAATAAAATATACTACACCAGGAATAGTCTTTCTATCAAAAAATTCTTTTGTATTATTTAATGAATTATTCAATGTAACATCCCTTTTCCAAGCAATTTTTTTATTTCCAAACAATTTACTATTTCTACACACAATTTTATAAGAAGACAATTTAAATGGCAAAGAAATAAAATCATATTTTTCTTTAACCTTTACATCCTTACAAATATTACTATTAAATAAAATACTATTAAGAAATTTATCAGAGTATCCAACACTCAAGTAATCTTTATAAAATTGATATTTCTGAAACAAAGCTACCCCACTAGAATTATTTAATTTAATATTCCTATGACAATAATTCCTTAAAGCAGCTACTTTATGAGATACAGACTGATAGCTATCAGGTTTAATTATAAATCTTAATTCTTTACTTTTCACTAAATGACTGCACAATAAACAATTAGTTTCTATATTTCTAATCACCAAAAGATCTAAAAATTTTAACTTACCAAAATCTAACCCCGTCCTCCTTCTAACACAAATTTTATAGAAGGATTAAAACAATTAAACTCATTTAAAAATTCCTTCAATTTATCATTCTCAACTACAAATAAACAATCATCAACATATCTGACAAATAATTTTACATATAAACAGTTTTTTTTAATAATAATTTCCTCTTTTATAAAGAATAATTAATATTACCTTTATGTTTTTCAGCTATATGTGTTCCTCTGGATAGACAGCTGTTTTTCCTTATGATGCATGTTGTACCAACTGGATGCAATTTGGATTGCTGATGAATGTGTTTTCTTGCTGCATTTCAGTCTGGCAGATACATTTTTGAATGGCTCAGGTTGTTATATGTCCATTGTGGCTAATTAGAGACCTTCAGATATTATAGGGTTGTTAGAGACTGGAGTAGAGTGGCATACTTTGACTTCTGATTAGTACCACATGTCTTCTTGGTGTTCACAAAAATAAGTTTATTTTCACAGACTGGAATAACACTTCTAAAAGAAATCTGATAATGATGATTTTTTTAAAGTCTGTTTATATGTGGCCTCCTATTGTTCTTATCCATATCAGTTTGATTAAATTTAAAATTAATTAAATTTATTAAATTCCCACTGTTTTGTAGTTTAAATTTCTTCTTAGATTAATCTAACTGAGGATAAGATATAACTCTTTTAATTATTTTTGTTGTTTAATTGTAGATATTGCTAATTAATTGACCCATTCCATTTATGCTTATCAGTCGAGCAATCTTTGAGTTTGACTTAACTTTTTATATTACAAACTTTATTTTTCCATTTTTAATTCAGTATTATTCTTTGTATACACACATATATATTTTTCTTTTTAATGTATTTAGAAAAATCAACACAGACATTTTTTTTAAATAAATGAAAAGAGAGAAATATAGTTTTTAAATCATTTTTATTTAGTTCAATTTCTCCCCTTCAAATAATAATAATAATAATAATAATCACATTCATATCGACTTTTTCAAACCAAATTGTGCAAATGCTTTTTGCGAGTGTTAAATAATAAATGAATACCCTCTGACCCATACGAGATATAGAATTTATGCAGCAATAAAAGGAATCCTCTTATTACTATGAAAGTGACTGTTCTATAGTCACACCTTCTGTGCCAGTACTTCAGATTTGCTCATATATAAATATTTGAGTTGTAGTAATAAGAGGATTCCTTTTATTGCTGCATAAATTCTATATCTCGTATGGGTCAGAGGGTATTCATTTATTATTTAACTCTCGCAAAAAGCATTTGCACAATTTGGTTTGAAAAAGTCGATATGAATGTGATTACAATTGTATACAGACACTATAAAAAATAAATGCTGATTTATATATATGATTAATTTCAGTTGGAATGGCATTCAGTAAATTCTAGTAAATTTCATCGGCGTCATTCATTCATAAATTATATATAGTAATTCAAAGTGACTGTTCTATAGTCACACCTTCTGTGCCAGTACTTCAGATTTGCTCATATATAAATATTTGAGTCGTAGTAATAAGAGGATTCCTTTTATTGCTGCATAAATTCTATATCTCGTATGGGTCAGAGGGTATTCATTTATTATTTAACACTCGCAAAAAGCGTTTGCACAATTTGGTTTGAAAAAGCCGATATGAATGTGATTACAATTGTATACAGATGCTATAAAAAATAAATGCTGAATAATAATAATAATAAGAATTATTATTATTATTATTATTATTATTATTATTATTATTATTATTATTATTATTATTATTATTATTATTATTATTATTATTATTATTATTATTATTATTATTATTATTATTATTATTATTATTATTATTATTATTATTATTATTATTATTATTATTATTATTATTATCTATGCTTATAAAAAAAATGTAAACTTTCTAAATTATACTTCTCTTTCTTACATTTTTATAATTAATTCTTTTCATAGCTGTTCAATAGTGGTACAATATATTTCTACAAAAAAAAATAGATTAAAAGAATTTCAGACAGACCAGAAAGATTAATTATTCAATTTATACCAAATGCAGATAATTCAGAATTCTGTCCAAACAAGTTTTCATTGTAATGAAAAAGTAGAGAATTTTAATGTGGATATACAAAAGGCTGTTTATAAGATCAAAAAGCATATTAAAATTGTTGTGGGAGAATTTAATGCTTGAATTGGTAAATAGTTGAAAAACAAAAGTACTAAGAATAAATTTAGTTATGATTATAAAAATGAAAGATGATATAGACTTGTAAAAGCAGAATAAATAAAAAAAAACTTTATATTATAATATTTTTTGAGGAAGATGCTAAATAAATATGGACATAGAAGCATCTAAATGGGGTACTGCTTAATTATTAGTAAGACATGCAATTAAATCTATGACAAAAAGAAGCCCTCTAAGTAATGATGAAATTATAATTGATAATTTAAAAAAAGCAAGTTAAAAAATAAAAAAATATTGCAAAGTATATACTAAATGTCTAAATGTTACTGGTGTTCAACATGTTTGAAAGAATACAGAATTACTATTAATATTTAAAAAATGTGATAAAAATATTAGAAATTACAGTTCTATCCATCTTTTATCAATTTCTATACAAACATTTTACCAAGATAATTACAATTCATCTAAAGTGAGTTCTGGATTTTAAGCAACCAAAAGAATAATCTCTGTTTAAAAGTCATTTTATTATAGTGATTAAAAGAATTTATATAAAGGACCAATGAATATGGGTTGTCATTATGTTTTGGATTTATAGATCATCTACAAGCATTTATGCAGTGATTACCGTATTGAATCATCAGAATAAAAAAAAACAAGTTACTATTATATTCTGAAGAATATTCATCCAAATCCAACAGCAATGATTAGATTACATAATAATACTAGAAAGATTACCAAAAGTATATGACAGTGTCATTTCACATCTCCAAAATATTTTATAACAATTTTGCATGAAGTATTTTGTTGATTAAAATAAAAAACTAAGGGAATAAAAGTAAATGAAGATTATTTAAGTTCTCTAAATTTTGCATATGATGTAATTGTTTTTGAAAATAATGCTTTAGTACTTCAGGAAATATGTCAAGATTTATGAGATATAAGTAAGAAAGTAGGACTAAAGGTAAATGCTAAAAGAACTAAAATAATGTTCAATATATTTTCTCAAAAGAAGAAAATAATGATTGATAATGATGAATTAAGAGGAATTACCAATTATAAATACCTTGGTCAGATTATTAATGCAGATGGAAACAATTGATGAATTAATCATGGAATTAAACCTGGATGGAATGCTTTTGGTTAAAATAATATAATATTCAAAGAAAGTTTGCCTATGTATTTGAAAGTGGGGAGGGGGGTAAATAATGTGTTTTATCAGTTTTTTATTTATAAATTTATGAGTTATCCATATAAAAAAGATTAATAAAGTGATTTCAGACCAGTCAACAAAATATGGTGAGATGTATATTAGGAATAACAATATAAAATTAAAAGTAAAACATATGGATGAGAGTACTAACAGATATTCCTGATATCACTGAAAGAATTAATAGACTAAAGTAGATTTTAGCTGGACATATTGTTAGAAAATATTATAATAAACAGGAAACTGAAATCTTAAACTGGATTCCAAAAGACTGGAAAACAGCCTGTGGGATGATTTTATAAAATAAGGAATTATGCTGGGGTTATGTAGAGAAGTAAGCCTGGAGATGACTGAAACTGGATTAAACTAGACATTTATCCTGCAGTTGATTAATAATTGTAGAAAATGATGTTGCTGATAATATTTCCAGATATATTTGTCTCAAAGGAACTTGACTGATCATCATTAAGTGGAATCATTTTCTGCTATAAACACATCTGATGTTTTTGAAAATCTTGTTTTATAAATAAGTTTTTTGCATGATAATTTAGGTATTTGTATTAATAGCCATAACAATACTACATAAAATTCACAATATTATTGCATTATTATTATTGTTTAAAAACCACATCAATCCTATATGCTGAGCTAAATAAAAATTTTACTCATTTTCCTTTTTAAACATATATTTTTAATGTCTTCTTATATCATATTTTATTATTTACTGAAGACTAATCTTAACACTGCCACATACTCTAAAAAATCTTACTATATTGTGCCCCCCCAATTCAATTATTAATCAGCTGTCAGTTTGCTTGTCAATGAAATAAGTGTGTAATATCTATTATATCAGACACTAATCTAAATTATTATTTTTTTGTCACAACTGAGTAAAATAAGAAAGAATAATTTTATTTACAATTGCACATATATGGATAAAATTCAAAGTTTGTATACATATGATTTTAAAGATATGATTTGGGTTGTGAGTTACACATTACTTAGGTAAACAACTAGGCATTTTTTTTTACTTAACTTACTTCAAAAATTGGCTGTTATATAAATAATTAAGCTACATATTCTTAATTGTTACAAAAATATTTCCATTTTAGCATAACCTCATGTTTTGTTTTGATAATCTTTATATATATTATATATATATTGTACCCTTACTTCTCGATGTATAATATAATTTATATATATATATATATATATATTGTGCCAAGACTGCATTGGCACATATATAAAATAATTTTATCTAAAAAATTATTAAAATAAGAAATCAACAAATCAATAAATAAGTTATAAAAATCTCAAGTTTCTTTATTAAACGAACTGTAGTTTGTTTTCGTAAATGTAAAATTAAAAGTCTAAATAGTTTTTGAAATAAAAGTTACAATTAATTAATTAAAAGAGGGGAGGGGGAGTTTTCCTATAAAAAAAAATAAGAGTTCTTAAAGGAAGTTAAAGAGTTTCTATTACAAATTAAAAGTTAAAATATAAATCTCTTTTCATTCGCGATTGTAGGATAAAATATATATGTGCATAAATGTAAGTTTGCTAATAAAATATATAATAAATGCGTGTATATGTGCATGTTAAAATCATATTGAGAAAAACACATGAAAATAAATGTTAAAATGAGAGTAAAAAAATATATTTAAAAACACGTTTGCATGGCTACTAATTAAAAACAAAAAACAACACGTTTGTGATGACTGCTAATTAAAATACCCAACAACAATATTAAAAGGAGCTACTTAAAGAATTTTGACAACATGATTATAAGCTTATATGAAAGGAATTTCGACAACAGATATTGCTGGAGGATATCCAAATGAAAACATGTTGTATATATAAATAGCTAAGTTTTTATCGGACATTTTAGTCTAGTTAATGACATCAGAGAGTATAATCTAGATTCGTGCAGTTTATTATGAATCAATCAAGAATGCAGTGTTAAAACCATGGGAAATATGGGGTTGTTCTCCAGCCTGAAGTCTGTAAAACAGCAAAATCTGCCTGTGAAAATAATGTCTTTGTAACAGCTTGAAGAATCTCCATCAATATCTAATTGTCTCCAGGAATAATACCAACTGATAATGATTAAATCTCCACAGGAAACTTCAAATCTAACTGGTTAGATATACTTCATTAGAAGCAGCAAACAACAAGTTGTATACCCATTCAAAATCCTAGGTAAAAAACATTTTCTTCTTATATCCTTTCCTTAGTAGCTATTGCATTCTTAAAATATTCGTGTGAATCCTCCAAGAGTCTAATTATATGAACTCTATATCATACATATAATGAACTATTGATATGTGTGTTTATGTTTCAAATGCTATGTAATGATTTATTATTGTATATGTGAGTGGATGGGTTAAATATGTGCATGATAAAAATACCAATATTATATTAGTTAAAAATTATAAAGATGTTTAAATTTAGTAAATTAATGTTAGTTAATAAATTGTCTTTAAACTTAAACTTTATTTGTAGGTCAATTCTTTTCACCAACCTTTTCATTAATTCTTTCCACCACTAGTTTTGTATAATTTTGTTATTGAATTAAAATTAGACTGAGCTAGTTTTAGAGAATGTTTCGAGCGCTGGATTATGAGACTACTGTCCAAAAACGTTAGTCTTAGACTAGCTGGTGCCCGGGGTTTACTCCGAAATAAATAAAGTGTCTGGATAGTAGGGTTTGAATCTAGCAGCCAAGGTGGGCCACGATCTAATCGTGGGTATTGTTGATAGTTAAAGCTATCAATAATATTTACCACTTTGCTCGAACATGCCGGTTCATTCATGTAACATTTATAATTACATAAGATTATAAATGTGTTATAAAGAAGTTTGAAACCAGCCAAAATATTTGCAGGGTAAGTAAGATCTTCTGCGGAGTGAACCCGGTACAATATCAGAGCGTTGATTGGGAAGCGACCCGGGCCTGCTGCTTGGAAGGCAGCCATGCTAATCGCTAGGCCACCAATGCTTTTTTTTATATTGTGCATTTATAGGTTTCATTCTCTTCTTCAGGTTAATGTAATAACAGAGATGCAGACTCAAAAACTGAAATTTATCTGTCACTTAAAATTATATTACTTCATTAGCAATAATTTATTTTATTATTATTACACCAACTTTGTATCCAAATTTTGAACAAGCTTATATATTTCCATATGTATATATTTTATTTATTATTATTTTTTTCTAAATACTCATTTTTGTATTTGTTTAATGTATGACCCAGAATGGTTAAATACCATTGGCATATACAATATATGGTTAATAAACTCTATTTTAATTTTTTTTTGTTTAAATATTACTTATAGCTCTGGATATACATAAATCTTTTTTAAAACCATTTTTTCAAAATAAAAATATCATTATCAATATAAATTAAAATATATTTCATCAACAATTTAAAACAATTTAGAAATATAAAAGCCAACTGTATATTTTCAAATTGTATTTTGAAAAATATAGCCTGTTATTAAAAAATATTATTTAAAATTGTTTGTTTCTCTATTTGCTATTAAGTTATTGTTGATAGATAAAATAGCTAACACATGTTAAGAAGTGAAATAGTTTTTTTTTTTTTTAAAAAAATTGACAAAGGAAGTAATAATACAGGAAAAGCATTAACCTTTACTATTTATAATCCACATAAGGACATATTGTTGTAATTCATGTCTATAACATCATTTGTATATTTATAAAAATAAGTTAATTTTATTTTATACTTCATGTCTATAATTATAATCACAATGCTAAATAATATATATTAGTTTTAAGTTATAAGCAAAATTTTAATAGTAAGCAAACTTTTTAAGGCACACACATATACAATATTAAAGTAAACATTAATCACTGCATTAATTTTGACAAAGAAGCATGATTATTTGCTAGAGAGGCCATGTGATATTTGAACAATAACAGTGATGGGTTGATCTTCAAAAAATTAATTCTCAAATCCACTACTACTCTATCAGTTACTAAATAAAGAACTATTAGTTGTGTAGGTAATATCAAACATTAAAAATGTATATATGAATTTACATAAAGGCATATAAAATAAAATAGGTGTTATTTTAAGATAGAATGCATGATTATTAAGAAAGAATATCCATACATATTTAGTAATAACATATTAGATATTCCAGATTTCAACTCACTATATATTAGACATAATATAAAAATTGAAAAATTAAAAAAAATTATCATGTACTGTGAAATGATATCTAAAAATAATACTGGTCCAATATGTTCTTTTTTCACCATAAACCATTTCTGTTTCATCATGTTAGATTACTAAGACAGTTAAGTATAATTACTACTATAACATAAAATCCACTATCATCACAAAACACATTTATTAATAACCCTGAAAGAGAGTTCTTTCCTAATATTAAAGCTACAAATTTTATTCTTTTTACAGTGTGTTTTCTAAGGTGCTATGCTGTATTTAACACTATTTCCAATAAATTAAATTTAGAAATCAAGCCTTTTTTTCTCTTCTAGTATTGAGTTATCTATCTGGAGCTTTTTCTACTAACTTCAGAAATTTGTATACACATATGAGTATTGAAACTTTTGTCTTGTGATGTAACTTATTTTCAAAATTAAAACTTTATTTACACCTTAGAGTAGATACAAAAGAAAACAATGATAGCAAAAAATTATGTCAATAAGAAAGTTTCAATGTATACATATAAATGTGTTATGCAAACCATATATTATAAAAAAAATCAAAAATTGTATTATATCAATAACATAGTCTCATGAGCTGCATAAAAAAATATGATAGGTAATTAATGTAGGTATGAAAGAAACATAAATAAATATAAATAGAATCAAAGATTACACTATTGTCTTAAGGCACTGTGACATATGCATAATTAGCTAGAAATATAAAGTAAGTCAAACCTATATTTAAGGTTTGGAAAAGAGTAACGAGGACTATAACAATATTTACAAGTTGATATAGGTAAATTAATTATACAGTTTGGAACTAATGCAAAGTTTATGTACTAAATATATAGGATATATGAAAGATCTACATAGCTAAAGTTTAGATTATTTTTAGGTGAAAGTTGGGATATATTATTTATTCAGTAGATGGGATAAAGCTCAAGTTTTAGGCCTGAGAAATACTTGAATTAAGTCTCTAGCCTCATCTGACTCCAGGTTTGGTCAATTAGCCAAGGCTGACAAGTTTGTTTATCCTCATCTTTTATCTTGTAGATGGATTTGAAAATTTAATTAACCATTTTGTCATCACAGCCATGATCAAATATCATGCTACATCTGATGGTCCAAATTGAGAAGTTAATGAAAGTGGCCAGTCTTATTGTTCCAAATTGATTTATTTTAATTGTGGCATTAAGAGAAATGTTAGCTGGGTCATTGCCATTTATCCAGTCTAACACTATATTATGGAGATAAGTCCACAGATCACATTGATCCAGAATATAGTCAATTGACTCCTCCTGTTTGTTACATAGGGGACAAAGGGGGTTGATGTTGTAACCCCTTTAGTAGTGGAGAAAGGCCCCAGTGGAGAGTGCTCCAAGGATGATTTTTATTAAAAATCAACAAATTTTGGACTCAGTTTGATGAATTTTGTTAATTTGGAAAATCGGGATATTTCCATTGGGAGTATATTAACAGTTTTAATTTTTTCTGGGAAACATTAATTGATAAACTTCCCAATATGATAATTTCCACTGAAAAAGGGAACCTGATGACTGGAAGTTTTGAATAATCACTGTAACTTGCTTTTGTAACCAAATGCTTCTCCATCTAGGTGGAGATCAATCAGTAGGCTCTACCTTTTCCATGGGGAAGGGGCACTCCATATCGGGATTATTCTTAAAAATCTTGAATAGTATATTATGATTTCATTGGAGGTAAAAAATCTTCAGTGTGAAGACTAAGGCCATTAAGAAGCTTGGATTTTTGTAATATGTTGAGGCTGATGATGGGAGTCTTGCCTCTCCAGCAAAGTTTGCTGCATAAAGTTTCAATGTTTTGGATAAACTTGCCCATGGGGGAAACTCCTGCTAGATAATATGTTATTTTGGGCAATACTATAGCATTAAATAGTGCTACCTACCCCAACAAGGACAGGTAGACCTTATATAGTGATGTTACTGTAGAATTGACTTTAGCTAATAAGGAAGCTTCAAGTTCCCTTCTCATAATGGATGGGGGGGAGGCTAGGGGAAGCTGAGAAATTTTTAAAGAGGGCTTCAAACCCATCTGGCATTTTCTTGTTTGATAGAATTACCATATGGCTGATTTCACTCTATTTACTCTGAGACAAAATTTGTGATATTGGTCCAGGAATTCCTCAAGCCTAGTGAACTCATCCCAAGATGAAAGAAACACCACTACATCATCCATATAGGAAATATGGAAAATGTTCTCCCTCTGCATAGCCTCTATCCTTAGCAATAATGGGTTCACATAAGCTGTGAAGAGGAAAGTACTTAGTGGTGAGCCCTGAAGAATGGAAATACAGAGCCAAAATCCTGGAGCCACTCTACCATTGAGAGAGAAAAATACCTCCCAATTTTGAAGTAGGTTCTCCATCATCTGGAGGTATTCTGAAGGCATTTGGAGTTCCTCGAGCACACTAAGTAATACTTCAATCCTGACCCAACCAAAAGCCCCAGCAAAGTTGAGTTGAACTGCGATCGGTCAGGACATTCTTCTCCTGCGAACATGATCTATGAGAAGGCAAAAGTGGCTGACGGCATCAGCAGTCAAGCTCCCCTTCTTGGCAAATTGGTATGAGAATAATTGATCTATGATGTTGTCTTGGATATCCTCTTTAATTAGGCCTCAATTGTCTTCACTAGTAATGGCAACATTGAGATGGGCCAGAGGTTGTCCAATTGATGTGGGGCTTCCCATTTCGAAATAAAGGGAACCATGGCAATCAGACACATTCCATCAATTTCCTGGGTGCCTTCAGCCAGAAGGTCAATCATTCCTTTGATAATTGGGATGGTAAAGGCAAAAAGGTGTATGAGTACAAACTTGGGAATGCCATGTAAGCCAGGATGAGTTCTATCTGGGAATTATCTTAATGTTATTGTAACTTTTTATAGTTTTTTTTATTTTTTGTCTTAAGATATTATTATAAAATTTTATAATTTCATCAATCTTTACTTTTTTATAGAAACAAATATTTACACAATTTGCATAAAACTTCTAAATAATTTTTATTAATGGAATGTCAACAATTGTAAAATAGATATTTTACTCCATACTATCAAGAAATCTCATTAAAATGAAAAACAATATGTAATACTACATACTAATTTTAGTTTCTACATTCACTATATCAAAACTTTTTCCTTACTCTGCTGGATTTTTAAAGATAAATAGCCTTATCTAAAAAGAAGTACATCTCAGTAAGTACATTTACTGGTTTTATCTGAAATTCTAGTAAGTTTCGTAAAGTTTCTAAAATGTTGATTCATCATTAATATCACTCTCAAAGTGACTATAATACAATGCTTTCAATGCCTTTAAAAATAACTTATAATAACAACATTTCACTCTTCTTACACTTTAAAAGTAATTATAAAGTATATGTTTCATGTTTTGTACAAAATCAAGTGTAGTTATATAATATCCTATTCAAATTAGTTATAATAAAAATGTACATTTTATTTAGACTTATTAAAACCACTGCCTTCTTACATTGATAATGCCATAAATATTGTTAATATAACTACATATATAAAATATTTAATTACATCAGCATTTATTACTTTCACATATATCATAAAAACATATTATTAGCAGAAAAATATTACATTATTTCAACTATCACAATACTTTTAAGGACCACACTCATGAAGTGATGTGATGTATTTGGCTTCTCCTTAAATGAAGTCAAGAATATCTCAGCAACTATGCCCAGATAAACCTGTTAGCCACTTTATTTTCCATTCACCCCTCTAAGTCTTCCCATATTCTGCCCCATCCCATTTCCACAACATAATCTTTGTCAACTCTATGACCTTTAAATCTAAATCCCCCTTATCTTTTCAGAAACCCAGCATAAAAACTAATAACTCACTTTCTGTATAGTCACTTTATTCATACCTATTCTTCCATAACTTCATTATCTGTATCCTTTCTGCTTTCAAGCATTTACATTCAATCAACAGATGCCTAATATTTTCTATACCTTTCTTACACAATTTGCATGCTAAATCACCCATAGTTTTTCATTTACATGTATATTCTCTTGTTGCTAAAGATCCCATTTGAGCCTTAAACAATAAACTACTTTCCTTACTATTATCATAAATTAACTCGCTTCCAATATTCCGTTTACTTCTATATATATTTAAACTCTTCTTACCCTCCATACTACTTTTCCATCTCTCCAACTCCCTATTTTTTATTAATGCTTCTATTCTTTTATCCCATTCCTTACCACTATAACACTTAACAATCATTCTAACACAATCATCCCTCCTTTTATACAAGTATACCAATATAAATTCTTTATCCAAATCTTTTGCATACTGCATTACCTTTCTCACCCATCTTGTTACCTGCCCTTTACTCATAACCCAATTAAACACTATTTTGGCTATTCTTTTACTATCCATAAACTGCAACCTAACCAAACATTTTCATTTTACTTGCAACCATCTCTCATATAGAAAGTTGACCATCCCATTTCTCCTTGAATTGCTTCCTTTGCTGTCCACATCTCTGCATGTCTTCCTACTTCCCTTTGTACTTTCTCTAAATAATCTAAAATCCTTTTACTAACACATAATGCATCATTACCATATGTTAACCCTGTTACTGCAACTTCCTTCCATACAATTCTAGGTACATCATATTTATTATATGAAAATACTGTTAGTTTCTTTACCAAACCTTTTCTTTTCTTTGCTTCATTTACCAATTTTTTCTCCCATTCAACCAAGCAATTTTCCTGATCACAGAAGATGATTCCCAAATACCTATATCTATCCACCACACTTAACTTTATATCCCCCAATAAAAAAACTACATCCTCTCTTTCCCCAGTATTAACCATCATTATATTTGATTTTTCTTCACTAAATTTAATCCCCATCTCTTTACCCACCCTTGCACATGTCCTCAACATAATATCCATATCTTCTCTTCTTTCTGCACATAAAAAGATATCATCTGCAAAAAAAGACCCGACAAAGTATATACTTCTTTGCCACCTATTAATGGTATCTCTACCCCTCTTCCTAGTCTTTCCATTGCTTTTTCCATTTTACGCAAAAACAACAAAAACAAAATCGATGACATAGGGCATCCTTGCCTTAATCCCACTCCATTTTTTAACTTTAACTGATTCTATATCCCCTAATTGGTAAATATAATAATTATTTTCATATAATTTCTTAATAATATTTACTAAAGCTTCATCCATTCCCAAATTGACTAATCTTACCCATAATCTATTTCTATTTACTCTATCATATGCTTTCTCTATATCTATAAAACTCATATATAATGATCTACCTGAATACCTACTCATCTCCATAAGTAGTGTAACTACAAACAAACTATCTCCTGTATGCCTATCTGACCTAAAACCTCCTTGCATTTCCCCCACTACATTATTCTCTTCCATCCATTTTACACCTCTTCCAGCTACCATATATGCGAAAACTTTACATAAAACTGATGTTACCGCTATCAGTCTGTAATTATTTAACTTGCTATGATCCTTACCCTTTCCTTTAAATAATGATCTTATTCTTGTATTACTCTGTCTTCTGCACCATCTTATTAAAACATGATAATAACTTTGCTTTTGCTCTATGCCCTAAATTCATTACCATCTCTGCTGCCCATCCATCTAAACCTCTCGCCTTTCCACTTTTCAATCTCTTTCCTGCCTCATTCAATTCATTTTTGTGAACCTAATATTCCCACTACTAACTGCTTTCATGTTTTCTATCAATAATTCCTTCACATCTAATATCTTTTCTATATCAATTACATATCTATTTAAGATTTTCTCTAGCTCATCTCTAGAGCTACATTCTATTTCCTTGTCATCTATTAATACTATCTCTCTTTCCCCTACATTTCTACTTTTAATGTAATTCCAATTTTTTTTACTCCCATCTCTTCCACTTTTATTAATATCCTCCAACAATTTATTATTTAACTTCATCCTCTCTCTATACTTATCCAATTTAGCTAGCTTCTTATTTTCGAAGTACTTTCCCCATTTAGCATTAATATCATTTTCACTTTCTTTATTTTTAATAGCACACTTATATTCTCTGCATGCTTTTTTCCTCTTTTTTACACTTTTACTAACTCTCATTTTTTATTACTTTTATTTTTCTTCATATTCTCGACTAAAACCCTATTTGCCACTTTTTCTACTTCACCACTCCAGTCCTTACACTCATCCCCAACCAACTGCTCCATGGTTTCTTAAACTTTTATTTTATACTCTTCCAACTTATTCTTATCACCCACTCTCCATCCACATCTTTCACTATTATTTCAATTTTATTTCTATCCTCCATCACATTAGTAACCATTTCTATTACAATAAAGTTATGATCACTATGACACACTCTCTCTTCATTATCAAACACCTTAATTTTTTGTATTTTATTCATTCCCTCTTTCTCTACCAATACATAATTTATTGTGTGAAATACATTATTCCTAGACCATGTGTATTGTCCATCATATACATTTGATAAATTCCCAATGTTCAAATTTACTCTTTGACAAAATTCCTTCAAAAACTGATCATTCTTATTATCTACATCATCAATTTCTTCAATATGCCCATTCATATCCCCTATAACCATTATTCTTTTCCCCTTTTCTTTAAAACTCTGTATATCCTTAACTAGGCATTTATATATACTATTGTTCCACTCCATTACAGTTTGCTTGTCTCCAGTGGCGATATACACTACAGCCACCATCCATTCTTGTCTACCCAACCTTATTTCAAACCATAAATGTTCTTGACATTTAACAGTATTTAAATTTTTTTTCGATATAACACCTATACCACCACCCCTTTTTTCTTTTTCTTTTCTGTTTATACTCTGCCCTATTACCTCTTCCAATATAGGTTCTTCTTCTTTTCTTAGATGAGTTTTCACTACTGCTAATACCTCAAGCCCTTCATTTACAATTGCTTTATTTAATTCCAGACATTTTTTTGGTCTCCTACCACCTTGCATATTCAAAAAACCAATTTTAAAATTTCTTCTTTCCTAACTACTCTTTTATAAATTCTTTTGCTTCCTTCTTCTCCATTACATTTATAACAAACTTTCTTACCACTAATCTTACAAAACCATTCCCTCTCCATGTCTACACTTATATCTAAATCAACCATCTTTTGCTTATTTCTTATATCCCCTCCATTCTTCTTCTTTTTGATAATATTACCAATTTAAAAGCCCCCCCCCCCTTTAAAGGTTTCCCAAATTATATTCTTTAAATATCAGACTCCCTAAAACTGCACTTTCTTGTTTTCCTAAGTGCAAACCATCTTTACTATACAACTCCCTCTTTCCAATAAACCAATCCCATACATTCACAAACACAACATTATTTCTCTCACACATTTTTTTCACTCTCTCGTTTATAGAACATGCCCTATCTAACAAATGTCCCTTATCAAATCTTGGTAATATTCCCACTACTCCTACTCTTCCTTTAATCCCTCTCAAATTCCTAATCAATTCTACATACTCATCCATTACTTTCTCTGATGGCTCTAACAAATTATTAGTCCCTACCATTACATATACATATCTACTACTTTGCTTTCTTACTTTATCTGTCACATCCCTATTTTTTGCTCTAGGCAAACATACTCTAACATACCTGCTTCTATTTTCCCTTGCAATTATATTCCCACATTCTGTTATTTTCCCTTGCAATTATATCCCCACATTCTCTTATTAGTGAATCTCCTATCAATACTGCCTCATAATCTACTTTCTCTACTCCATCTTTAACCTTTTCTACCACCTTCTGAATTTCTTTATCCATTTCTTCCTTATCATTTCTACTCAATAATTTCTTTATCTCCTCACACTTAGTCTCTAACAATTTTAACTTTACTTCTACATCCTTCATTTCTTCCTCTATCTTACTTATTCTCTGGCTAACCATCTCCATTGCATTTATACTTCCTTCATCCATATTTTCTGATACTCCACTAAATCCATACTCTGTCCTATCTTTCTTAACTACATTTTGCTCCTTCTCCTCTGACTTTCTCTTTAGACTACCTACACTTAAAAACCACTTTCTCACCTCTTTAATCACATTTACACACTGACTACATATCCAGACACCTGTTACATCCTTCCTATTCTTATTCAAACATTTCAAATGATACACCTCAGCACACACTGTACACTCTACTACTGCTCATCTAACTCCTTTCTGTCGATCGTATATACATTGTGCCACACAAATGCAATCCATATTCTTATTTTTCAAGTCGCCTATTCTATATTTGACTTTATAATACCTCTACTATTCTTCAAACACCCTTATACTGACAAATAAAACTTTTTTACTTTTTCCCAAGCTTGATCAAACTACAACCATGTGTTTACTAACGTTAGGCCTTTTATCTCAAAATAAATGCCTAATTTTAAAATTTAAAAAACTCTCAGTAACAAATTTAACTAAAATGAATTAAACTTACAAACAATTTTTTATAAATACCTCTTTATAATACTTCACCTAGTCTTCAAACACACTTATACAGAAATATAAAAACTTTTTTACTTTTCCCAAACCTGATCAAAACTATACCCACGTGTCTTCTAATGTTAGGCCTCCCAAACAAATGTTGCCTTTTTTTCTCAAAACAAATACCTATTTTAAATTCAAAAAACCTTCAGTAACAAATTTAACTAAAACAAATTAAACTTAGATATAACTTTTTTATAAATATCCTTATGCTATCACACATTCAACAGGAACAACTTTTTAAAAAAAAAAAAAACTTCTAACCCTAAAATGGCGAACGAAAATCTTTCAGATAGTTAAACCCAAAAATTTTCAATCTTTCAAATAACTCACACATTCTCGATCACAATTTTACTTTCATTCACAATAATTATTTTTTATATGGCTGCTATCAAAAGATCAATCTCACACGTAAAGAAAAACAGAACTAAAACAAATTTTAAAAATATCCAAATTCAACTTAGCTCCGTTTGCTTCCAATGCTAGATATGCATTTATTCTATGCCAGTGCTGCCATCTATTGCTAGTTTTAGAAATACATAGATGAAAGGTATTAGTAATTATTAAAACTCTATTAATTGCTTCTGAAACTGTATTATTTCTATAATTTTCACAAAATAGAAGTATTAAAAAATATAATTTTTAGAACGATGTTTTGGCATCCAAATTGTCACTGAAGATTACCCTTTTATCTAAGGATTTGTGGTATAATGGGAGAATACCTTCCTGTCTTGTTCTTATCCATTGTATGGATTTAAATTCATGCTGAGTAAACTTGAGTATTTTTTAAAAGACTTGACTTTTTTCCAAATAGATAACCTAAAGTAAGTTAATGGGTATAAAATATTCTTAGCATAAGGATAAGCAAGAATAGAAAAAGTCAAACTTTTTCTATCAACAAATGTCATGCCTGATCAGTACTAATTCTCATTGCTCCTCTATAAGGGCAAGTTAAACATGCTTTTTTGCTGCCACAGGTTATTTAGAACTTCCAGTTTTAGATTTTATTTTTCAGCTTTTCTTTATTTTCTTCATATAATTTGCCTATTTAGTGTACAAATAAAGTCATTGATCACAAATCAAATATTTGCCAAAGATATACAACATCATCATCCTCCATGAAAATGTCATGACAAATATATTTTTCTACCGTTATAAATGTAAACATATTGTTATCAGCAATTGTAACTCCTATTATTATTATCTAGAATATAAATATATCTTTTAAAAAATAAAACGATAGCTACTGTACTTTTAAAAATAAATAACGAAATCAAAATATTTACAAAAGTTTAGTTTATGTGCCAACTTTTTGACTGATAGGTTAATGAGTTTAAAAAATCTGATTGTTTGAAAAGGCATCCCCCCCATCCCTTCATAATCCGAATATCACTACCTAAAAATACATGACTTAATATTTATTAAATATTTTACTGCCCTGATACAATGCAGCTAACGATTCTTGGATAGTGTCTCAACTTTATCACTTCCAGTTGTCGAATACCTTATGATATCAGGAGTTGTAAAGCATTTGATTATTTTTATTTAATATATTTAATATTTGCTAAATAAATTTACAGTATATTATTTTTTAAACATTAGCATATTTTGAAATAATATTTTTAAAATATATTTTGTAGCAAAATATGTATAGCGTCTCCCCCCCCCCCCTGTTTTTTTTTTTGTTAATGTTATTATTTTTTTTTTTTATTTTATATTATATCCTGAAATAAATTTGGAAAATGATCTCAACTTATTAAATAATCTTAAAGCAAGTTTTGAATGAGGATTCTTTAAACAGATCATTTATCAAACTAGATGTCATATGGATACAAAGCAAAGTATTTGCTCACTATCAAAATGAATTCACTTAAAAATAAAACTCAATATCTGTTTGCTTTCAAATATTCTTTCTAATTGCAATAAATTTCTCATTTATAATTTATCAGAAAATGGATCCATTTATGTGTTTTATCAAAACATTAGTGCTTAATTTCTTTTCCAAACCTGATATGAGCACTTAAAAGATGGTTTTGACAAAGTAAATTCAAAACAATACCATTTTTAAAGTTTTATTGAGAACTTTTTTTTTTTATTAACATACTCTAAATTTAATTTTAGAGATAAATTTAAATCTAAATCTAAATTTATTGTAAAAGATTAAATTCTATATTTTGCCTTAAAAAAAAGTAATTAAGTTAAAATATAAAGATTAGAAATTTCCAATTTTTTTTTTAATTTATAAAATATTTATATAAGAGATTATTATATATTGTTTCAAAAACTGATAAAAAGGTCTGATTATGATCTACTATCCAGTGCATGTATTTTCATGTGCATGACATGAAAGAGATGTACTTTTGCATTTAATTTACATGATAAGCAGGATTTTTTACACAAAGATTCATTGCCAATATATCTATCTATTCTGTTATTAGTAAGTACCTGAATATAGAAATCCCATTATGTAGAAGTTGAATTTCTCAGATTAATTAGTCATATCAAAAATATGGATGTTTAGATTGTAAATTATTGATTATAATATGAATACATCATGAAGAAAATATTCTATTCTTTTCAAATAGAAAACTTCTTGTATTTATTATATTGTTATAAATGGACTTCACAATTCAGTTGAGATTTTTACTATTGAATTTAAATGAACCAGCATCAGTTTTTTAGAGATCATCAAAAAGTATAGCATATGATATTTTATGTCTAACTTTTTATTATTACTATTATGATTATTATTGTTTATTATTATTATATTATTTATTACCAAATTCTTATTCTAGATAGGCAATGAAATACAAATATGAAATGTAGTCATATATGATCATGATAATAAATGCCATCATTTCTTATCAGATAAAAAAAAAACAATAATCAAGGTTTATTGCTTAGAAATTCATAAGAAATTTGAGCATTGGTATTGGGCAAGATGAAATGCATGAACCTTGAACTCTGCACTCCATCTCTTTACAACTGCTTTAAAAGATGCCTGAAATATATATTGTACCATTAACATGGTACAACATGTACTGGCATTTAGAGAAGGAATTAGAAATTGCTGAAAGAAAAATTATATATGTATAAAACAAAAATATTTTATTAATAAATTAGGAAATTATTATTTTGAACACCCAGAGAACAATATATATATAAAATTAAAATAAAAAGATAAAAAATAACTTAATTATATACAATTAGTCAGATAAATCTTTTAATTAAAGATGGCACATCAGAATGCCAGATCTTAACAAGAATAGTTAGAAGAAAAATTTAATTGTAATCTTGTAATGAAAATTATATATATTTTTTAAAAAAATTATTATTATTATTATTATTATTATTATTATTATTATTATTATTATTATTATTATTATTATTATTATTATCATCATCATCATCATCATCATCATCATCATCATCATCATCATCATCATCATCATCATTATTATTATTATTATTATTATTATTATTATTATTATTATTATTATTTGTTGCAAAGTATATATTTTATTCTGCTGTTAAGAGTATGTTATTGTAAAGCCAGAAATTCAGACTATATTTTCAAAAAAAATTATCTGTTTATGTTGTAAATTATTTTAATATATATATAATAACAATTACATGGAATTAAATACCCATAAGAATAAAAAAAGAAAATGTGTGACAAGGAAAATGGCAAGAGGATGTACAAAGTGATATCCTGGGACTCTTAAAACAGTTAACATTTTTATCTTGTAGTTTTAAAGTGTGCTTTTTTATAGAAAAGTTTAAAAATGATTTATGGTGTGGAAGCTCCTACCTACATTGAGAAATAACTCAGATGCACTACTTGAGCCATATACATTCATTGATGCCATCTTCTGATTCCACTGTGGAAATGATGCTTTAATTCCAGCTGCTATGTATGCCTACATCACACTGAGTACCTCAGCAAGTTTATAACTGAATCAATTTATGTAAGAAATCATATACAAGATAATGGTGAATAGGAAACATAAAATCCATGGCCATGGTAACATTACAAATGGCTATCTAGTGAGAAAAAATATGATGTAAGATCTAAAAATATATATAAATGTAAAAGCTTTCTTTGTTCTTGACAAGAAATAGAAACCTTAAATGAACCAATTAGAACTTAATCAAAGAACTTTATTATTGCCACTAATACAAAAAAATGTAACGTTTTGTATAGTATTATTTTTATTAATTTCCACTAATAATTGTATGTAATTTGTGTGTGCTATTATTATAGAAGATGGATGGGTGCAAGTGAATAAATTGCAACTATATTAATTAATTATTTTATAAAATGTTATTTTACAATTAGAGTTCAGCAATCTTTGTAGTTCTTTAAGTACCTCTAGAAATGAAAGTTTATGCTTAATTAATATGCAATATTAAATTAAAAAAGACTCCCCAAAATAAATAATAAGTTAACTAACATTGAGATAGTGTGTTTAGTGGATCATTCCACTGATACTGGTGCCTAAAAAAATAAAAGTTGTTTCAAGTTTAAAAAGTGATACTAGACTAAGCAATAGCACATTTGAGTTTGTAGAATAAGGGATACTATCATCTGGTTTTCGGATGGCAAGGAAAGTTAACCATGGTTTCTGAGTAGATCATTAATTAATTATTTAAGGTCATAATTTGGACATTCTAAAACTATTAATTATATATATATGCATCTTAACGTAAATAAAATATATACATGAGAATATTTCATCATATATATATATATATATATATATATATATATATATATATATATATATATATATATATATATATATATATATATATATATATATATATATATATATATATATATATATATATAGAGAGAGAGAGAGAGTATTTGAAGTCAGATTTTCAAGGACACTTCGACTATCCACACTATCTCATACAACTGATACACATGACCACACACATGTACAAAAGATTAATAATCACCAATATATGTTTGTGAAGAGTGCCAGTTTTCAAATATTTACATATCAGGCTTGTATCCTGTCCATCCCTCTTATATGTATTTAATGAATACTGTCCTATACATGAGGGGGCAGAGTGGCTTCAAGTTAACATGGGCATGGCAATAATATTAGGATTAGCATGGGATTTGAGTTTTCATCATCAGATTTTCAATAATATGGATGGCTGAAGAGTTGGAGGTTGGAGTGGATTGAAGCCTGTCCATTAAAGTATGAAGATTTGCTATCTTAAACAAAGGCAAAACTCTCCATGCAGTAGTGCCACCCTGTGCTAAACAGAGTAATCAATGGATGCCAGAAGGCTTATGCATAAAATCCCTATCTAGTGCCTACTCATCCAATATCCCCAGACTAGTTTCTGGCTTGTGTCCATCATCAGTGAGGAGCCTTGGATCTGAGAGCACTGCACCTAGATCTTAGGATCTAATGCAACCCTCTAGCAGCCACCCTTTAACTCTGCTTTACTACAAAACTATGATAATGAAATTGGAAAACACAAAAATATTTTCAATCTAAGCTCAATAGCTTATATAGGCATATGGGTCTGAACTCAATTCAGAACCCATACATTTTGGTGTCTTTGACTCTTAAACAACCATAGCCACCACTATCCTATTAGGCAGGATTGGTGATAAACCACTAAACATCACATGATCACATCTCATACTAGCACATAAATTGTTGTAAACAAAGACAAATCTCTCCATACAGTAGTGCCACCCTGTGCTAAACAGAGCAATCAATGGATGCTAGAAGGCTTATGCATAAAATCCCTATCTAGTGCCTATTGATCCAATATCCCCAGACTGGTTTCTGGCTTGTGGCCATCATCAGTGAGGAGCCTTGAATCTGAGAGCACTGCACCTAGATCTTAGGATCTAATGCAACACTCTAGCAGCTGCCTTCTGGCAACCATTGATTACACTGTTTAGCAAAGGTGGTGCTACTGTATGGAGAGTTTTTCCTTTGTTTACAATAATTTATGTGCTAGTATGAGATGTTATCATGTGATGTTTAGTGGTTTAACACCAATCCTGCCTAATAGGATAGTGGTGGCTATGGTGTTTAAAAGCCAAAGACACCAAAATGTATGGGTGCTGAATTGAGTTCAGACCCATATGACTATATAAGCTATTGAGCTTAGATTGAAAATATTTTTGTGTTTTTCCAATTTTATTCTCATACTTTTGTAGTAAAGTAGAGTTAAAAGGTGGCTGCTAGAGTGTTGCATTAGATCCTAAGATCTAGGTGCATGGCTCTCACATCCAAGGCTCCTCACTGATGTTGGCCACAAGCCAGAAACTAGTCTGGGGATATTGGATGAATAGGCACTAGATAGGGATTTTATGCATAAGCCATCTGGTATCCATTGATTACTCTGTTTAGCACAAGGTGCCACTAGTGTATGGAGAGTAGTATGAGATGTGATCATGTGATGTTTAGTGATCTAACACCAAACCTGCCTAATAGGATAGTGGTGGCTATGGTTGTTTAAGAGCCAAAGACACCAAAATGTATAGGTGCTGAATTGAGTTCAGACCCATATGACTATATAAGCTATTGAGCTTAGATTGAAAATATTTTTGTTTTCAATTTCATTCTAATAGTTTTTTAGTAGAGTTAAAAGGTGGCTGCAAGAGGGTTGCATTATATTTTAAGATATAAATGCAGGGCTCTCAAATCCAAGGCTCCACACTGATGATGGCTACAAACCAGAAACTAGTCTGGTGATATTGGATTAATAGGCACTAGATAGGAATATTATGCATAAGCCTTCTGGCATCCATTGATTACTCTGTTTAGCACAGGATGGCTCTACTGTATGGAGAGTTTTGCCTTTGTTTACAACAATTTATGTGCTAGTATGAGATGTTATCATGTGATGTTTAGTGGTTTAACACCAATCCTGCCTAAAAGGATAGTGGTGGCTATGGTTGTTTAAGAGCCAAAGACACCAAAATGTATGGGTGATGAATTGAGTTCAGACCCATATGACTATATAAGCTGCTGAACTTAGATTGAAAATATTTTTGTGTTTTCAATTTCATTCTCATAGTTTTGTAGTAAAGTAGAGTTAAAGGTGGCTGCTGGATGGTTACATTAGATCCTAAGATTTAGGTGCAGTGCTCTCAGATCCAAGGCTCTTCACTGATGATGGCCACAAGCCAGAATCTAGTCTGGGGATATTGGATGAGTAGACACTAGATAGGGATTTTTTGCATAAGCCTTCTGGCATCCATTGATTACTCTGTTTCACATAGGGTGGCACTACTGTATGGAGAGTTTTGCCTTTGTTTACAACAATTTATGTGCTAGTATGAGATGTGATCATGTGATGTTTAGTGATTTGCTATCTTAATATAAACTGAGCATTGATTATATATATATATATATATATATGAGAGAGATGATAGTCTGGACCAACTAATGAGTGCTGGTTTAGCATGAAATACATATATTGGTGATTATTAATCTTTTCTACATGCATGTGGTCATGTGTATCAGTTGTATGAGATAATATGGATAGTTGAAGAATGCTTGAATATCCGAGTTCAAATCCTCTATACTTACAATTAAGCTCCTAGGTTTGTGAAGAGTGCCTGGTTTTCAAATATATATATATATATATATATATATATATATATATGTTTAAAACCACATTTGACATGGGTATAGATATATAAAATATATCTACTTGGTTCAATCGTGACCCAAAGTAAGGTTAGAAAAATAAGGTGAAAATCATAACCTGAGGTATACAATGGGAATATATGCAATCAAGAAAAATACTCATTACTTGTAAGAACATAGTTGTTATTAGTAAAAAAGGGAGATTTTTTTGTATTATTTATTTTAATTGATTTTTTATCACTTTTCATATATTTATAATAAATAAGCAGAGATATCAGTAGATAAGCAGCATGATTAAAGTATCAAAGAGCAAATGAGAATAGAAAAAGGATGATTGACAAACATAGTATTAATTATTGTTATTTATTAAGTTTTGGAAATAAAATAAAGGATTCTTAAATATAAAATATTGTATTATAGAGGATTTTAACACAGACCTTTAAGCTCTCTTTGGCCATTCACTCGATCTCATACAAACCACCCCCATGTGAAAAATGTAAATGATCTCCTAAATAAGTATTTCTTGATGAACCAGCACTTATTAGTTGGTCCAGGTCATAACACCCAATTTGATGATGGTGATCTGGACCTACTGACAAGTGCTGATTCAGCATGAAATTAGTATATTGGAGATCATTTATAATGTTGATATGTGCATGGGCATATGTATAGATTGTTTGGCATAGAGTAGATGGCTGAAAAGAGCTTGAAAGTCTGTGTTAAAACCTCTTATATTACATCTGGATTCCAGGTATATAAGATATACTTGTATTTAAAATATTAAAATAAAGTATTAAAAATTGTTTGAAATAAAAGAAAATGTAGTATTTATTATTAATTATTAAAAAACGAAAGTAAAATTTATTGTTGCTAGTTATTGAAAATAAATTTAAAAAAACATATAAAATATTAGAAACAAAATAAAGTATTATAAATTGTTAAAAATAAAATCGAATGAAGTATTTATTATTCATTATTAAAAAAGAAAGCAAAATGTAATATTGCTAATTATTAGAAGTAAATAAAAAAAATTGAAAGTATATTATGTATTAGGTGTAGTCAAATTTTTAGACATTGGGGGCATTTTTTTTTTTTTGCGCAAGTATATCTGAGGTTGACTATGTTTTTTTTCAGGGCTTCAAACCAGAGTGGAAAAAAAACTAATGGTTTGATGTCCTGTTTTTTTAGAATGTACTTAAAAATTGGTGTTTTTTAATAAAGGCTTTTAGGTAATCATAAATAATGGTGATGTTTTTAGAAGATATTTCTGAACTGATTTTTTTTCTATAAGATACAAACTGTTGAAGACATTTTATTATAATTTCTATTAAATTACATAAACTCTCTCTAGTATTACAACTTGTACATTTGCTTTATAAAATATATATTAAATTAAAATTATTAAATTACTATATGAAAAATTTTAAAAAGTTCACAACTTCATTGTTTTAAAATCAGTTCATTAAAATCCTTGTTTCTCCAGAACAAGTTATTTTCATTTCTGCCCAGAAAAATGGTAATTAGAATTTTAGCTCTAGTATTACACAAAAATAATTCCATTCTTTCCATCTTCTTACAATCTGGGTTTATTTTTGAGATTGACAATAACAACAGGTGTTGTTTTAAATTTAACTATTTTAAAACAAGAACAATTTTGAATTTTTACTATTTTTATTTTTTATTATTGTTAATATTCAAATCAGCTCTGAATTTATCACTATAATTTGTCAATATTCATGTCAGCTTCATGATCAACTTCCAGAGACATTGTGACCAACTGGTCAACTACAGTCAATGTCTTAACCACCGCTATTATATATGTATATGTAATTAAGAGATAAAAAAATCATCAAGGCAATAAATAAAAAAATCATTAAAATGGAAACAAATCAGAATATCCTCATTTAAAAGTGGATACAATTAAAGCTATTATGAGGGAATTTCAGGCAAAAAATGCTTATTTAAGAAAATGGTTGGTGAAACAAAAGAAGTAACAAAACAGATTTAAGAAGTCAAGATTATTTAGGGGTGAGAATGGACAATATGGTTAAGGATATAGCTCAAAGATTTGATGAAAGGTCAGTCAACATTAATAACAAAATTAAACAAGTGAAGCAGAAATCAACATTAATGAACAAGTAATATTTATTAAGACTATAACCTTAAGAGGTCCCTACTGTCATTTTTCAGGTGCATAGTCTTAAGGTTATAGCCATAATTACTTTATGTAACAAGTATGCACTTTATAAATATAGTTATTAAAGAAACAAAAGAAATTAGGAAATATACTAATAATTAAAATGATAAAATGTGGCCATGAAAATTAGAAAAAAATAAGTGCAAAATTAATGAGAGTCACAGGTAGTTCAAGACCTTGATGGATGATGAAAATGATGATCATATAACATGATGAAAATGCTAATGATGGTTATGTTGGATGTGCACATTTAGTTGAAAAAGCTAGCATAAAAACTCATGAGTGGAACTTTGCATTAAAATCAGTGGTAAGGAAAAATAAAAGGAACACTTTACAAGTGCAATTGCCAACTTAATAGTTATAGAAAATTATAGTAATAATGGAAAAAATATGAAAATTATTTACATATAATATAAATTTTACTACAATAATTCAAAGATAAAAAAGTAAGTTATAAAACCAAAGGTAATTCATATTGTAAAGTTTCCAAATTAAAAAAAAATTAGAATTAGAGACAGATATGACTTAAAAAGAGATCCATTTCAGAAGGAAAAGGATAAGATATTTCTCAGGTCACCTCAAATGATCTTTCCATTGGTGAGTAATTACCTGGAAAAAAATAAAATTTATTCGGTAAAAATTGGCATATTCTCTAATGACATTGTAACTGTGAATATATATATATATATATATATGGTAAAACGCTATCTATTGATCATAAATACAAGCAACAGCAGGTTTTAACATGATTAAAACTTGTATTTGTTTTTCATAAATGTACCTTTAAAGGTTTCTGCAATGATTTACATTGCAGAGGATTTGACTATGTGGAGAAACTGAACTGAGATCAGACCCATATAGCTATCTAGTTTGTTTGGCTGTGTTTGAAGACTTTATCGGTCTGAAAAATTTCATGCTTGCAAACTGATAGAAACTTTGTGCATAAACACTTGGAGTCATTGCCTAGATCTAGTTTTTTGACTCTGTCCTTCACTGATGATAGCAAATCAGCTTGAAATCAGTTGATCTGAGGGTGGGCAAAAATGAAAGAGATAGTTAATTCTGACTCTTTGATTGTTTATTTAAACAAACGTATGCTTGGTCGGTGTTTTTGGTAAAATGCCATCTATTGATCATAAATACAAGTGGCAGAAGGTTTTAACATGATTAAAACTTGTTTTTCATATATATATAACTAAGTGGGAGAAAATCACTGTGGTTTAACTAATTTAAAATCTCAATCCTTCTCCGACCACATTTTCCCTATTGCAGCATACTGTCCCTTCACACAGATGAGTAAAATACCACAGGTAAATGAAAGACCAATGGTACCTATAACCAGACAGACTATACAAAGTATAACCTGTGGACATATTTTCAGGCTATACAACTTCTCAGCTGCTAAACTCAAACCCCTGCAATTCAAAGCATTTTATTTGTTTTTAAGGTAAGACCTCAGGTACCAGCTAATCATAAGTTATATAATCAGCACGCCCAGACAACAGGTATACAATCTAGCACTTAATAATTCCCAAGCTAGTTCATTTTCATAATTGTGGGAAAGAAAACAAATTTAATACACTTATAATTAACTGTAACTTAATCTATTCATGAAACAGTTATACAAGAGAGAACCAATCAGGCAATAATTAAGCAAACAAATAATTTATTCACATATATTTATTGTTAAACATATTATAACACAATTCAAATATAAGTGCACACACATTTAAAAAACAATATACTAACTTATGGAAGCAATATTAACAATTTATATACACTCATAATTAAAACAAGTTATAATGAGTTATTATATACACACATAATTGTGCAATAATATGATAAAATTTTAGGGAAGCAACATTAAAGATAACTCTGACTGTAACATCAATGTTTATTAGAATCTTTTATTCAAATAAATGTTCAAATCTTTAGATTTGGATAATAATGGAATATATTTACCTAGGATTTTTGTGGATAACACCTTGCATTTTTTATGGATACAATTTGTTGTTTTCTCCTGCTTTTTTGATGACAAACCAATTGGCCTTTCTTTCCCATTGACAATTTGGCTTCTTCCAGACTTTCCATGTTATAATGGAGGAGAGAGATATTCTATGAATTTTCAGATCATAAGATGAGCAAGATTTCTAGATAAAGACATATGCTCTTCTGAAAGACTGGGGTTGAAGACTGGCCATACACTTTGATTACTGTCTAGCACTGCATACTGCTAGATTGCTATTCAGTGATTATAAGTATATACCTCCATATGCTGGAGATGTTAAAGACCCTTGCCATCTTCTCTTTTTTAAAAATTCAATACTCAAGAATCTAATGGTCCAGGTATGAATACCATACTAGTACAGTCACTGGTCAAGCCAGCAACACCTAAAGAAGAGGGGAGAGTAATAACTCTCAATACATTGTGCATATTCTAACCTCTTTGTTGTGCTATTAGTAACAGTTGAATACATTTGGAATATTTAAATAAAGTTAAATTTTTCTAAAGACATTCAATATATATATATATATTGAACCGTATTCGAATATGTGTATTCGAAACACCGGCCTCTTAGGCAGAGAAGACCACACTCAGAGAGTATGTATGCCCAAACGATAGCTATAAAGTATATAACTAACGTTACATTTCCAGGACATAACTTCTTCTCGACTGTTGAGTTCAACACCAAGTTCAAAGCACTTTTTTTGTTTGTGTATAAACACGGGCGCCAGCTATCTATTCAAGGATGAATAAATAACGCACTTTAAGCAATGGCCACTAACTCAACGCCTAAATCCACGACTAGCTCAGTTGTTTGTAATCACTAATAGATTATACTTAATTAGTGGTTAAAAGACTTGATAAAAGAATTTGTTAAAAAGAATTGACCGACAAATAAAGTTTAATTTTAAAGATAATTTATTAACTAACATTTATTTACTAAATTTAAACATTTTATAATTCTAATAAAACACACGCATATTTTAAATTGACATTTCTAAACTAGTTTAAATATTCTTGTATACTTTCATAACAAAACACTGCTATTTATCTAATTTAACTAATAAATATTGATATAAGGATCACGCACATATTAACTCATGCACACACATAATAATATTAAAGTATTACATAGCATTTGAAATTTAATCACACACATCAATAGTTCATTTATGTATGATATCGAGTTCATATAATTAGACTCTTGGAGGATTCGCACGAATTAATGAAATGCAATGGCTATTACAGTATAACGAAAATAAGCAAATGTTTTACCTAGGATTTTGAATGTTGACGTAGAATTTTGTTCTTTGGAGGCTGCTTTCGGTGAGGATATTTCCATTATAAATGCTTACCAGCTGGCTGGGACGTTTCCTTGCTGAGTTTCCTGATTTTCACGATTATTGCTATCGGAGACAAATAGATACTGACGGAGATTTTCTAAGATGTTAAGCTGACATTATTTCACGGGCAGATCTGCTGTTTTCTCGGACATCTGGGCTGGAGGTGAACGTGCGTTCCAAAATTTTCTCAACACTGCATTTTGTTTCTTAGCTGACTCAATTAATTTCCGAACTGCACTCTCTCAATAACTTTGTGAACTGATTCCCCCCCATTTTTGGAACTGAATTACTGTCCGATAAAAAAAAGTCTATTTATACCTGCGCCTTGTTGTCTTTCTAATATCTCCGGCAAAGATCTGTTATCAAATTCCAATGATAATCATTTGATAAACGTGTTTTGGAAGATTGCTTAATTAGTAATAGCCATGCAGAGATGTTGTTTTATATTTTAATTAATAACCATTGCCGTGTTTTTTAATAATAATCTTCTTTAACTTTATAATAACATTTATTCTATTGTTGACAATCGCACATATATACGGTCATATATTTTTAATACAATTTACTATTTAGTTTTAACATTATTTTTTCTTTAATTAAACTTGAATGAAAAGAGATTTGTATATTTATATTTTTACGAATACTAATAAAAACTATTTAATTCCTATCTTTTTCTAAAACAAACTGAATAAACTCTTCAACATTTAATTTTATGTTTTTCTTTTACGAAAGATTACTTTAATAATAATTTTAGATAAAAATTATATGTGCCTATATCAATATAGGTACATTACACCGCCCTTCCTTTTGAGAGTAAAATGCGTCATTTTTGACCATTTTATCTCTGACAACATTAAATCTTAATTTATTATTCTTTCTAAGTTTGCTTTTTGGTATCTTTTCTTTTCCATACTAAGGGCAATCTCCAATTATGCTTTTCTTCTTTCTATGCTGGTAACATTGCTTACAATGTTCGTCCTGGATAATGACCACGAGGACAAACTAAATTTGTGGCACAGGGATCTTTTGTAAATGAAGCTTCGGCTGCCGATTCTCTTGATCGGACTTTGACTAAGAAAAGGTGGCTGCAAATGGCAGGAATTTCAACTGTCCATTTTCGACTTACGCCCTGGAAAACGATTGCCGATTCTCTTGATCGGACTTTGACTAAGCAGCTACAATGGCAGGAATTTTCAACTGTCCATTTCCGACTTACGCTTTGGAAAATGAGGTACGACTTACTCTGGTTGTTGCCAGTGCATTTTTTTTAAAAGAGGAATGATCCCGGCCAATCCGTTATGGGTACTAGAATTTATCCAGTCGAGAGCTTTAAACTTAACCTTAACTAAAACACTTCTATACTACCCTCATTCCCGTTAGATTCAAACCCTTATACACTCCTAATATAACTTAGATTGACCTTATATTATTTATCACTAATCCTACAATATTATTTTAAATACACATGAACATTACTTTAACATATTTATTTATATTATTCTGAACTATTACGAACATTATCTTACATATTTATTTAGCTTACAATACTATTCTAAACTACGCTCTTCCGATCTTATTATACTTATTTATTTAACTTGTTTTTATTTTATGTATTTCCGTTATTTTATTCATTTATTTAATTCTACAAATATTATTTCTAAATCCTTAATTTGACCCATTTATTTAACTTGATTTTATTGATTTTTATTTATTTGAACTGTTTATTTACGAACATTTCCTTAATTAATATGTGCGTGGAGAAAAAAAAAATCTTTTATTTTGCGAAGCCTCCGTTATTATTATTGCTTTCAAACATTTAATTTATTATTCAGTTATTTTTAATTTTATTATTTTAGTTTTAAATAGAAGTTTCAGATTTAAACTTCTTAAATTATTGACATTAGAATAATCATATTCCTGCTCATTGTCCATTTCCGGTCCTTTTTGTTTATTTCCTTTACTATTCCGCCCATTTACTATCTTTTAAATATGTCCGGTGGTTCCTTCTTTCTTTCTACTAATTCACTAACATAAATTATGCTCCATATCCTCACATCTATAAAGTTTGCTGCTTTATCTCTTTCTCTCTCCGTTCTATTTTCTGCCTTGTAAATTAGAAAACTTTTAAGCTTCACAGACCTCCGTATTTTTCCTAACCGTGAATATTTTTCCTTGCGCTTTCTCTTTGATTTACATCTCCGTTTAAAACGAACACGAACTTTTACTTTAACCTTTTTAAATTTTTGTAAAAACTTTTCAACGCTATCTTCTACCTTGAACTTATGTCTCTCTTCTATTTCTTGATCTATGTTTTCCCCTGTCTTAGCACTATCCTGTGCTACTTCAATTTCTATATCTTTTATGACGTCTACTTCCTGACTTTCTTCTACTTCTCCCATTATTTCTCGTCTCATTTCTTTCATTTCTTCCTTTATAGCCTGCTGGCCCTGTTTAACTTCACTAATTTCTTTCTTCATTGCCTGTTGGCCCTGCTTAATTTCCTCCATGCCTATTACCAACTTCATCAACATCTTCATCATCATCTGTGACTCACTCTCTTCTTTTTCTACAATTTGAGGGTTTTTGAATGAGACAGGACTGTCTTCTACCAATGCCGCCCTGTCGCTTTCTTCGTTGTCTTCCATTTTCGACACAAATTAAATTCGCAATACTAACTTCTTAAAAGAAAATCTAAAATCTAATAGCAAATAAACTGCTATTTACTGTTTTCTATAAATTATTTCAAAACAAAGACGAACTATATTTAACTCCTCATTCTTTTAATTTCACATCTTATTTCTCTTATTCCCGCAATGAATTCTTGATGACTTTGCCTGAATTCTTGACGCATTTCTTCCATCATATTTATCATCATTTTCAGCATCTGCGTCTCAGACATTTCTTTCTCTTTTTCCATTTTTAAAACAATATTTTATTTCACTAAATTTAATATATGGCTTATTTATTTATTTCTGAGTAAAACGGAAACACACGCTGACCACCCCTTTTGTCCATTTTTCTACCCGATCTAATGCTTTAACTCCGCCCAAATATCAGCTGTCTCTGATTTGATAGCATAAATGTCAAAATCTCTTTTCATTTCGAAAAAAAAAATTTTCGGTCAATTCTTTTTTTTAAAATTAAAACACTTTTACATACGTAATTTAACTTTTTAGATTTTTATTTCCAACAAGAACAAAGTATTTCTTTACTATTGTTTCTTAGGTTCAGCCCCAAGTTGGGTCTAGCCATTTGAACCATATTCGAATATGTGTATTCGAAACACCGGCCTCTTAGGCAGAGAAGAACATACTCGGAGAGTATGTATGCCCAAACGATAGCTATAAAGTATATAACTAACATTACATTTCCAGGACATAACTTCTTCTCGACTGTTGAGTTCAACACCAAGTTCAAAGCACTTTTTTTTGTTTGTGTATAAACACGGGCGCCAGCTATCTATTCAAGGATGAATAAATAACGCACTTTAAGCAATGGCCACTAACTCAACGCCTAAATCCACGACTAGCTCAGTTGTTTGTAATCACTAATAGATTATACTTAATTAGTGGTTAAAAGACTTGATAAAAGAATTTGTTAAAAAGAATTGACCGACAAATAAAGTTTAATTTTAAAGATAATTTATTAACTAACATTTATTTACTAAATTTAAACATTTTATAATTCTAATAAAACACACGCATATTTTAAATTGACATTTCTAAACTAGTTTAAATATTCTTGTTTACTTTCATAACAAAACACTGGTATTTATCTAATTTAACTAATAATATTGATATAAAGGATCACGCACATATTAACTCATGCACACACATAATAGTATTAAAGTATTACATAGCATTTGAAATTTAATCACACACATCAATAGTTCATTTATGTATGATATCGAGTTCATATAATTAGACTCTTGGAGGATTCGCACAAATTAATGAAATGCAATGGCTATTACAGTATAACGAAAATAAGCAAATGTTTTACCTAGGATTTTGAATGTTGACGTAGAATTTTGTTCTTTGGAGGCTGCTTTCGGTGAGGATATTTCCATTATAAATGCTTACCAGCCGGCTGGGACGTTTCCTTGCTGAGTTTCCTGATTTTCACGATTATTGCTATCGGAGACAAATAGATACTGACGGAGATTTTCTAAGATGTTAAGCTGACATTATTTCACGGGCAGATCTGCTGTTTTCTCGGACATCTGGGCTGGAGGTGAACGTGCGTTCCAAAATTTTCTCAGCACTGCATTTTGTTTCTTAGCTGACTCAATTAATTTCTGAACTGCACTCTCTCAATAACTTTGTGAACTGATTCACAACTCAATTAATTTGTGGGAATGAATAACTGTCCGATAAAAAAAAAGTCTATTTATACCTGCGCCTTGTTGTCTTTCTGATATCTCCGGCAAAGATCTGTTGTCAAATTCCAATGATAATCATTTGATAAACGTGTTTTGGAAGATTGCTTAATTAGTAATAGCCATGCAGAGATGTTGTTTTATATTTTAATTAATAACCATTGCCGTGTTTTTTAATAATAATCTTCTTTAACTTTATAATAACATTTATTCTATTGTTGACAATCGCACATATATACGGTCATATATTTTTAATACAATTTACTATTTAGTTTTAACATTATTTTTTCTTTAATTAAACTTGAATGAAAAGAGATTTGTATATTTATATTTTTACGAATACTAATAAAAACTATTTAATTCCTATCTTTTTCTAAAACAAACTGAATAAACTCTTCAACATTTAATTTTATGTTTTTCTTTTACTGAAAGATTACTTTAATAATAATTTTAGATAAAAATTATATGTGCCTATATCAATATAGGTACAATATATATATATATATATATATATATATATATATATATATATATATATATATATATATATATATATATATATATATATATATATATATATATATTAGATGATAAAAATAGTCCAATATAAAAATACAACTATGAGAATATTAAATTGTAAAAAAAGAGAAAAAAATTCAGAATATTATATAGCTACAGTTCATTTACAATATTTTAGTAATATATAAAATATTTATATTTATAACAATAAACAGGACTGGGGCTTAGATAAAAAGCTGCAAAGGCTTGGAGAAGATTCAGAATAAATTTCTTTCATGAGATGGATGAGATAACATAATCATATTTACTAAATTGATTTAAATAGTCTTAGTAAATATATAGAATATTTTAGATATAAAAAGAGTTTTATGAAAATATGAGTAGGATATACATCATGATTAAATGTATTAATTAGGAAAAAAAATTATTATTTACAACTGAAGGATATAAAATAAATAAAAGTTAAAGTTGAAAGCAGATGAAAAAGGAATATTTATTGCAAAATTTATTACATATTTTGTTTCTAAAAGAATTAGCTTTGTAAGATAAATAATGACTGAATCTAGGAGTGTAGTTTTCTAGATTAGCTTTTGCTTTTTTTTATTATGAAGATGAAGTAACATGTTTTGCAAATACTATCATAATAATTATGGAGCTGTTAATAGAAAATATATAGAATTAATAAAAAAAATAAGTTCGCTAAAAACAGTTAATTCCAAAAAATGGTAAATTGAAAGATTTTGAAGAAATTGAGGAACATAATTATTTTATTTTGTTAAATAAAAAAGATATGGTAAACTAGAGATTAGATTTTTGGCACATATAACAGGATGAAATTGTTTTAATTTTTTTTTATTTCTTAACAACAAATAATTACAGTAAAAACTCTCCATACAGTAGTACAACTCATTACAAGCTAAGATGTAATATGTTGGACTATTTCCATCATTTATGAGTGGAAATAGTCCAACATATTACATCTTATAATATACCATCATTACAAACCTTCAGATATATACTCATTACAAGCTATATTAATCAATAAATTCTAAAATGTTTCTGCATAATATTCTACCTTGTGTTTATAAACCCAATATCTCCACACTAGTTTCTAGTTTGTAGCTTCCATCAATGAGAGCCTTGGATATGAGAGCACTTCCCACCAGCAGCCATCTTTTACCTTTTTAGTTAATTATGAAGCTAAGAGTTCAAAACAAAAATAGTGTTTTCAAACCAAGCTCATTCACTTGTATTGTAATATGGATCTGAACCCAATTTATTATCTATACATTTTGATGTCTTTGGCATATTACTAACTATAAGCACCATGATCCCATGAGCAGAAATAATATTAAATCACTAAACATCACATGATCAACATTTCCTTCTCAACCTGTTAAAACAGTGAGAATCTCTCCAATACAGTATGGCCACCAAGTGCAAGACATAATAATCAATGGATGCAAGAACTCTTGTGCCTAAAATCTTATCTAGTGTCCACTCATCCAATATTCCCAGGCTAATTTTTAGCTTGTTAGCTTTTATTAGTAATCTTATTATCCAATAACAATCCTTCTGCTGCTATATTTTACCTTTTTAGTTAATTTCAAAGCTACGAATCCAAAATGAAAACAGCTCTCATATCCAAGGCTTTTCCCTGATGAAAGCCACAAGCTGCAAACTGGTCTAGTGATATTGGATGAGAACATAATAGATATAATTTTATGCACAAACTTCCTGGCATCATTGATTTCTAAGGCTTGCTCCGGTTGGTCTTATTGTATAGAGAGATTGTTACTGTTTTAGAGCTTGTCATGTCATTTAAGTGGTTTAATAACAAATATTAAGTATGTAGAATAATTAGGGAAAGGATGATGATACCTGCTGTAACACTTAGAAAAGAAAAACGTTGTCTGCACTTAGAAACTCGGAATTTTTTTAGAATTTTTTTTTAAAAATAGGTAGTTATATATTGACTGGAGACATGTAGGAAGCAGAAGCTTTTATTAAAAAAAAATAAGGCAGATTTTTTCCTAGTGAGTAAAATTAAAAAAAAAAAAACAAATTAAAAATAAAAGCAGTATAAATAAAAATAGATAGTAAAAGTTGTTAAGTGATTTTTCAGAGAAGATATTAAACATAGTGTTTTAGAAAGACTTTACAATCTATAAATTTTATAGATAGAGAATTTATCTTAAAATAAAATGAATTCATAATACAAAAAGTAAAAGTATAAATTTATGAAAACAAAATAATAAAATTACATTATAGTTATATAAAAATAATAATTGAGTGGATGTGAACCCTGATTTTCAAGCTCCCTTTAGTCATCCACTCCTGCTATACAATCGATACACATGACAATTACATATTGAAAAGTTAAATAATCTCCAATATATGTATTTCATAATGAATCAGTATCCATGAGTTTATCCAGATCATTATCCCCTCGATGCATATATCATCAATGCTCAGTTAATATTAGGATAGCAAAAACTTTAGTGGACAGGCTTCAATGTTCTTGACTCTCTAACTCTTCAGCCATCCATATCATCAAAAATTTGATGATGGCTTTTCAAAGCCTTGTTTGTGAATTTTATTGTCATATCCATGATGACTGTAAGCCATTTTAACTCTTCATATGTACAGTCTTAAAATTCTTTTAAATTCACAGAAGAGGAATGGGGAGAATGCAGATGAAATATATTCCTAAAATTTCAATTTTATGATAATCTAATATTTAATATTCAAAAGTAACTTTAAATTTAGATATCAATTTTCTTTAGTCACATAATTCTATGATTATGACACTATTCAATATTAAAAGCACTCAACTTTAAATAAATTTTCATTATTACAAAGTCAAATTTTGCTATTAAAATGTTTTAAGATTTTAAGCCATTATGAATACAAGTGTATTATATATATTTAAGCTGGATATATGACTGAAGAGTTGGAGGGTGGAGGAGATTGAAGCCAGTCTATTAAAATTTGAAAATTTGCTGTCTAATATAAACTGAGCACTCATATTTGTGCATAGAAGATGATAATACAGACCAGCTGATGAGGGCTGGTTCATCACAAAATACATATATTGGAGATCATTTAGCTTTTTCACATATATGTGGTCATGCATATCAATTGTTTAAGATGGAGTGGATGATTGAAGAAATCTTGAAAGTCTTGATTCAAATCCTTTCTATGTACATCTAGCTTAAGTTTAGGTACTATATTCATACTTAAATATTATAGGTTCAGCCTATATTCTGTCCATCCTTCTTCTAAAAAGATTTTATGGTCTTACAGATGAGGGATCAGAATGACTTACAATCAACATGAGTATGGAAACAAAATTGGTAAACTAGGATTTTGAGCATACCATTATCATATTTTCAAATATATAAGTGTCTGATGAGTTGAAGAGTGAATGAGTATTGTTGTGGATTTTTTATGTAAAAATAGGAGTGATTCTACTAAACATTTATTTTTTGAATAAAAGATGTTGAAAAAGAATTAAAATAAAGTGATAGGATACTAATACATAATAAATTATATTAAATGGGATGACAAAAAATAGGATAAGTAATACCATCAGTTTCTGGAAGATGATTGAATATTTATACATTGGTAGAAAGAAAAAGTAAATGTTTTATAATGATATCAATAAATTTTAAAAAAGGTGGTTTTCAAGATATCCTGTTTTATGGCATTTGCAAAAAAAAAAATATGCAAAGTTAGATATATATTACATTACATCATTAAATCTTCTGGGGTTTTTTTTAATTATTAGTAAGCAAATTTCTGTAAATAAAAAAAAAACATATTATTTATTAGAAAGATAATATTTAAATCCAAAATATTTATTAAATTATTTATTTTAAAATACCCACTTTGAAGAAATTATGAAAAGAATGTGTTAAAAAACAGTATAGTTGACTTCAGAATGATTAAAAAACTTTCTGAAGGTTTTCTGTTTTCTCAACTAAGAAAGTTAATGATATAATAAACAGATACAAAACTCTCCATTTAGTAGTGCCTCCCGGTGCAAGTCAGAATAATCAATGGATTTAAGAAGGTTTATGCATAAAATCTCTATATAGGCACTAGATAGGGATTCTATTCCAACATCTTCTTACATCCACTGATTACTCTGACTTGAAGTGTGTGGTGCTACTATATGGTAAGTTTGCCACTGTTTTAACAACTTGGGTAAGCAGAGTAAATGATTATCATATGATGGTTAGTGGTTTAAGAAAAATATATAACTAATTCTACTTCAGACAAAAATATTACCTTTCTTAATTAAAGAATTTTTATTCAATCAGATTCAGAAATTGTTTTTAAAATATTTGATTGTAAGGGAATTTATTAAGCAAATTTAGAAAAGTGGACTGTTTTATTTTTTTTATTCAAATGTTATATTATTGTTATTTATCAATGATTATTTGCATTCATCAAGTGTGATTTTACAAGCACATATGACATACTTTTCAAATTCTGAATATTGATTGGAACTTCAATAAATAATAAAGATAGTTATAAAAATGAAAACTAATATGTTGCAGCTTAAAATACTAAAAATAAATGGTTTATTATATTGCAGAATGTTGACATTGGATATTCAAATTTAATTGTTTAGAATAGGGTACCTGCAATAAAATGTACCTTTAATTACATTTTAGCAAAGCTGAAATATTTATCCAAAGATTTTATGTCAAATCAGATGACACATAAAAAATCTCATATCATATCATTTGTCATGGCAAATTATAATTAGTTATTATGTCCCGGGTTTCAAAAAATTAAAATTACTGTATTATGAAGAATCATCATAGGAATAGAAAAAATAACATGAAGAGTAGATTACTAAAAAATTTTCAATTAAACTATTTATATATGTTAAATTTATAAAAAAAATGTTTTATTCATAAATAAGTTAACAAAAACAGATCGTTTTTATTTTAAAAATTACACATTTATTAACAAAAAAAGGAAATTTATATCCTAATGTCTACGGTCACTAATACCAATATAATTTTCAAAATTAATATATCAAATATAATTTATTTCATTAACACAACACAGAGATAAAATTAGCGTATGTGATAAAAATTATTATTTAATAGGTGAAATTATAGTAACATTTATTAGATAATATTTTTGGTACTACAACTTTTACTACAGGAATACTATTAGACTCATAACATAGTAAACAGTTAATAGTGTATATAAATATTGCTTAGTATTAATCATGTCCTTATAAAAAATTCAAAGACAAACATTAACAAATCTTTTTCATAGTAGTGACGAATATTTAAATTTCATTTTTTTTATTATATTTTTTTTATATTTTTTATATTCATTATCAAGTATTTCTTAGTCTATTTCATTTTATATTGATTTTATATTTTTTAGGTATTTAATCATCATTATAGTTATATATATATTGTACCCTTTTCTATAGGTCAAGAAATAGTTATAATGGTCAATTACTAAAAAAATTTTAAATTTGAGAATATATTTATTGATGTATTGAATATATTAAATTTATAGAGTCTGTAAAGTGCAATTTAAAGCTAAAGCAAATACCTGATACGTAAAATCATTTAAAAAATTAGTTAAATAAAGAGTAAAGAATTGCTCATATGGTTGTAAAAGCTGGCCATATTAAAATAACACAGCTATCAGTAATAAAAATGTATTTAATAAGTCAATTTTAATAACTTTAAAACTTAGAATAAATTAATATTATATAGTATTTAAATTTATAAACTATATTAAATAATAAAAATTAGTGTAATGTATTTGAATAGTAAATATTATGATGTTGAGAATTGTATTTATTTCTATATTTTTTCTAAATTATTTCTTCAAAATTTTATATAAAAATTTTATATAATATAAGGCAGTAAATTTATTAAGACAGACAAAAATAGACAAAACACCGGAAACGATTACTAATTTCTGGAATATTTTTATACAAGCACTTGTTTCAATTAATACCAATATTTTAAAGTATTTAAATAATATTACAGTAGAAATGGATGAATTTATTAAACATCATAATAAAAATAAGTAGTGAATAATTTTATTAAATATTTTTTGAAAATTATTTTAAAAGTGTTTAAATTGATTTAAATATAATAATTAGTTTTAAATAATAATTAGATAGTGTTTAAGTGTTACATTATCAGTTTAAAACTTTAGAAAATTATTTATAAATCCAAGTAGGATTGACCAATAGTAATAGAGCTTGGCAAACTCCCAAAATCACGCCAATTAATTGTATAATCGAGGAGAACAAGAATTGACAGACTCGAGTGAAGAGGTAAAAATTTTGAGCTCTCTAATAATTTCTTTTCTCCAATTTATTCAATTTTTTCAATATAATTCTAATAATATCATTAGAACAAATTAACTGACAATTTTTAAAATCATAGAGAGAGTCTTAAAATAAATATTTTTAAAGTTTTCATAAATTATGTATCACTAACTTAATCAACCTCCAGTGAATTCTATAGAAGTACAGTCGGAATTTTCAGTAAAAAATATGAATAGATTCTTTAAAACCAGTTTTAAAGTTTATAACATTTCAAAATTGTTTATATTGTTCATTGATACCGCTTATATAGTGTATCCAAAGGAAACTGCTTTTACGCGTGTAATATAGATGAAAAGACATTGTGCACAAAGTTCAGAAAGAGAATAAAATATAAAAATCATTATGATTCATCTAAGAATAAATGGACAAATATAATTTTAAAATTAAAATTATTGGAATTGCTTTCTTTAAGATGACCCGAAAAGAATATACTCTAAAAAAAAAATATTAAAGATCAAAAAATAATTACATAAAATTAAGAATGAATGAAATAAAGTTCTAAAGAGAAATATTTTATAAAGAAAAATACGGAAGAGGAATATAAAAAATATTGGATCCATAAAAGCAATTTACCTAAAGTATTAAATATTCGTAGTTTAATTAAAAAGGAGAAAGATGCATCGACGCGCCGAGGGAATATTTGCCAGAACATTAAAAAAAAACTTCGAGGGATAACTAACTAAAATATATTTTAATAATCTGATGCTAAAAGCTAAAATTAAAGATCGTCTAAACAAATTTATTAAATGAACCAAGTTATTTTAAAACTTTGAGAGTCATAATGGAGAACATTCAGATAAAAGAAGAAGAGTAATATTATGGGACTAAACAAGATTTACCGTCAGAAAAATATTTAATTATGGTTTGAATTATTTTTTATTATTATAAGCATTAGGTTTCAGAAAACGATAGGGAAACAAAATACATTAATTTTGGTATATATAATATTATTTGAAATATTTTATTTTAATTTTTTTAATAAAATTGTATGTGTGTAATTGTATATTTATGTCAAGGAAGGAAAAGAAACCTACTGCAAAGCCTAATCTGAAGATAACAATTGTTTTTTGTAACATTTATAATTATTATGATATAATTATTTTTATTTATTTAGATCAGCCAAAATTGAATGAATGTAGTACAAAAGTTTTATTATTATTATTATTATTATTGTAAAACGCATTTAAAACAACACATTGAAACATTTTGAGATGTGATTAGATTTTTGAAAATATGCATACGATAGTCATTTTATTTGTTGATAAAAATAATTTAATATAATCGAGATTATATTACATTTTCTATTATTTTTCCTATTGGGATGTTTGAATATTTTTTAACAAAAAGTAGGTAATGAACATACAGTGTTATAAAGCGAGATAAATTATTCTTAAGGAATAGAGAAATGATTTTCATATTCATGAATCTTGTTTGTTGTTTTTTTAAAAGTTGTCTGTATTTATCGATGTTTGATATAGTGAAAATCTAGAGAGATAATTTGGGTAGTGACTTGGGAGTACAGGGGTGATTTGGAAACCAAGATGATGTATGAAAATCTAGGATGATACAGGGAATCGAAATAAGTAGTTTTGTGAGAGAATCAGCATAGTTAACATAGCCCTATGGCTATCCAAGATTTCTTTTATAGGTGATAATCAGCATAGTTAACATAGCCCTACGACTGATACACATGTTGTCTTGGACAGTGTTATTTTATATTTCGTGTGAGTTGCCTTGATGTTTGGTAAAGCTGAATAAATAGCTGCCACATCACTTTCTTATCTTAAGGGTTAATAGACAATAAATGTCGAACCTGTTCACACTGTTCCACATTCTTGAAGTACATGAAAACAAGTTATCCATCTTTCTTCCCAATATCTATACATCTTCCTATCTTAATCTGTATTTCTGCTACTACACTATAGATAGTTTTATTGAAGGGAAAACAATAGATATTTTAGAACGTATGTTAGGATTTTACTTGGAATAAAAATAGTTAAGAGTTAACTAAGAATAGATTATAACCATTGAAAGAAAGATACAGATATCCTAAATAATGGAAGGAGTTAAAGAAATATTTTATTCTAATTTTTAAGAAATAAACTATAATTTTTGTAAAAGTATATCAAATGAGAATATACAACTATTAAACATAGTTTCACGCTCTTTTTAGTATTAATTATAATTTAAAAATATAAATATTGCATATTTAAAAATACTATAACACTCGATAATTATTATCATATATTTGAAATTGTAATAAGGTGATATTTAAACACATTATAATATTATACAGGAGTATGGCTTATGCAAAAACGCATTATAATTTATATGAGCATGGGAGAACAAACATTAAAGTTAATCATAATATTTAATAATATGCTGTGTAATTAGTTTAAAGTAACAAGAAATGTAAATTTTTTTTAAACCATATTGATTATAAATTGTGATGTTTATAAAATATTTATCCACAAAATAATTACAATACAGTAAATTTTGTATAATTAAAAGGTAAAGAATGTTGTTACCCATAAGTAGTTCAAATAAATAGTGTGATAAACCTAAAGAAAATAACTAAAATAATTTTTAAAATGTATAATGATTGGATTAACTATAAAGAAGTACAAAATTGTAGAATTAACATTTGTCATGTGTAAGCAAAAGGAGGATATCCGTTGTAAATAGAATGTAAATAGATTTGTTTTATTTTACCTAAATTTATTTGATGTTAATAAACTTTGTTAAATTTGTTTTATTAAAACTTGTGTCTGGGTATTGTTTTCACTACATCATGGTACAAATTCACAGAATGTTTTCACAACCACTGAAGTACATTTTGCACAAAAGATAACTAAAAATATGTTTAATCTTAATTATTATTGATGTTCTTATAATTAAGTAATTATAAAATTGCATTAAGTTATTGGTCATAAATCCACTATCCTAATATTTTGATAAATTATATGCTATTAATTGCCACTTACTTTATTTATCAGATTATCTAAACACTACCACTTCTTAGTTTACTTTATTGTTTAAAGACAAAAGATGATATTGATATTGATTGATTTATTATGGTAATAAATTTGCAATAAAAGAAATTTATACCAATTTGATTAAGTAAGAAAGATTGTAATCATTATTGTTATTAATTGCAGTGTAGTAGATATGGCATAAAACCCCTTACCATATGTGCTACTGCATTTTGTTGAAGTATAAATAAAGATTAAGAACCTGAGATTATAATTTATTGAGCTAGATGATGATTATTATTATTAAAGATAACAGAATTAATATTATAGTTATTAAATGAGTCTTAGTAAGTAGACGTTGTGAAAGTCATAAGAATACTATGTAATTATTATTTGAAATAATAGTATAAAGGGGGGATAGTGTTCTTATGCCATTGAGGTGGTATCCTGTGGGACATTGGCTCAATGTGATCTACCTTGCCAACTCGTATTTCCACTTCTCGTCTCATGAATACATTAAATATTTATGTTAATTTACTTTAAAACAGAATCTAAGTTAATTTTAAGAAATTTGAGCTAGTAAAACATTTTTTAATTTAATATTTAAATTTGAGCTAGAACCCGGTGATGTTAAATATAGTAATCTATTTATTTGTAAGTGGAGGTACGAGGTCGACGGCGGGCACGGTTAGAATATATATATATATACTTTTAATTTTATTATTTATTTTATCTAGTAATCTGAAAAAAAAAGTTTCATTATAATTAACTCAGGTAATATCTTTATTATAAAGCAATAAATTTATAAACTAACAGTACATAGATAGTTTTTAACATATTTGGTACAACTTACAAGACTTTAAACCAACATAATCTTCCTCAACAAAAATGAACACTTCTAAATAAACAAATGGTTTATTTTAAAATTTAGTTGTAATTACCATGGCTTTGAAATGGCTTTAAATAGTCATACAACTTGAAATGTTAATTAAATAAAGCTATGACATATAAAAAAATTGGTGATAATATAAAGAAAATAGAAAAAAATTGTCAAGCATTGGTAGCTGAGAGGTCAGCACATTTACCTTGCAAGCAGACAGTTGCTTGCAGACAGGTGTCACAGGTTCGTTTCCCGGACGATGTTTTGATATATGAAAAAAATAGAAAAAAATTAAGTAAACAAAACTTTACTTCCTAAAAGTAAATTAGTTGTTTTACTTATTTTAAATGATGTCATAAATATTTGGTCCACATAATTTTCATTTTATTTTCTTATTTTTTTTATATTGAAAGTATGTTACATTCAATTACTTTCGTGTTATATATTAGTTTTAATCTTATGTTTTTTGAAGATGTATAAAATTGGAATTTTAATACTATAGGGAACACAAAAAAAAACAATAAAGTTACAAAAGAAAATTTACTTATGGAATTCATCAACTTGTATACAATGCTGATAATATGATAGATTTACCTGTTGTATATACAATATTGATATTGGAATTTGGTATAATAGATATTGCACTATACATTTCCACATAACGGTGATAAAATCATTTGACAGATGTACCAATTTAATGCTCTTTTTCCTTTATTTTCTAATTCCTAGTTACTGCTAATACAATACATTTACTTTATCAAATTATTTATCGCAGTAAACTTTGTTGGAATAATGACATTAAGAATTGATACTTTTATTTACTATCTGAAATAAAACAATAAAAACACTTATTATTAAGACAATTTTTTAAAACCAATGTTTAACAATTTAATAATTAGATTCTTTTGCATGAACTGCATGTATTGAATAATTTTATGTTGTTTATATGAATCACTACATGTGAAAATTGTTGTATTAAATTATTATCATGTACAAAACGAGAAAGGTCTTTACAGTAAAATCTTAGCACATTCATTTAACATGTTCATGAACTGAACCATGTAAATTCATTTTTAAAATAGTGATAGATGACCCATCCAATAAAAATTGATAAATGAATATCTAATTATTTTTGGATAGAAAATACACATTTCACATTAACCTACATTTATTAGATAAGTTTCAATACAATGATTGTATAAAGATAAAAATATATAATTTGATTAAGATGAGGTCTTTATAAATTAAAAGAGATTTGCAGTATTCCAAAAGTCTTGAGCATATTGTTACCTTCATATTTGATATAAAGCATTACTGTAAATAATAAATTTATATAAGAACATATCAAATTATTCAATATAAACTATGTATATTTTTAATTATAAGTTATTTTGATGAGTTCTTTTATTAATTTATGCACGCATTTAAAATTAAAAGTGTCATTTGCTAATCTTTAAATATTTAAACCTTGAGATATTGAGGACTTAAATTTTGTGGAAAATATAAGCACTACTTTAAGTACACAACTGTTATGTCTTACATTAATTATTTTGCTTTCTATAAAAAAGAAATATTTATATAAATGTTCTGAACATTTATACAGAAAAGGTAGTCTATATATTTTAAATTTAGTTTTTATTCGTGCTGATTTCAGATCTATCCAACATTTTTTTTTGAAAGTAATTCATGTAGAAAAACTCATTACTCATTTCAGTTGAAAATATACTAAAGTATTTTCCTCCATTTTACTTTAACTTTTGGCTAGGATATCAAGTTAATGACTAACTATTAAATTAGAGGTATAATTGAGATGTCTAGTAGCATTCTATCTAAAAAAAGTCATAAGCTTATTTAAATTTATTATTTAAATTTTTTTTAATTGAACCTGTGTTAATATGCGCTTTGTAAGTACTTTCCATATTTATTCACAAATATTTAAAAAATATCATCATATAATTAATATAAGTAAAAAATAATAGATAAATTTAAATATAGAATTTAACCTGGCCATAGTATTTTTGGTACTAGATATTAAAAATATGCTTGAGAAAGATTTTGATGTGTGTGTTTTACCAGTTCATTGTGATATTTGGACACTTAACAGAAGAACTATACTGAAAGTTCAGACCACTCAATGATATAGGAAAATGTTAACAAACAGGAAGAGATAAATAATGAAATACATGAGTAAGATTAAATAAGCATTACTGAGATTATTGAAAGGATTAAGAGACTTAAATGAAATTGGCTGAACATATTGCTAAAAGAAATAATAGATGGACAAGTGAAGTTTTTAATTGAATTCAACGACAATGTCAAAGACCTAGAAAAAGACCATATGTAAAATGGATTGTTGAAGTCAGAAATTTTTCTGGAATAAAGTGAAAAAGGAAGAGATGCTTGGGATCAGAGAAACTAGATTAAATTTAGAGAAAACTTCTTCCTGCCATTCAAAGTTAGTGGTTGAAGATGATGATAACATTAAAAAATTAAAGTATATTTTTATAATAAAATATTAGCTATATATTTGTGCATAATTTTATAATTAGTTAAAATGTATATATAAGTTGTTTTTTTATTTTTAAAAAAATTGAAATTGATTTCAATTCACTATATTTAAAATACGTTAAAAAAAAGATTTTTTTATTAGTGCAATAACGTAAGCAGATACATTATTTTCTATTCATTCAAAAATAAAAATAAATGACACGTCAGTATAAACTGTATGAGGCAGTAGTTGGTTGAAAAATTTATGTGTGCGTGAGTTGCCTCTTCTGGTTCTTTTGTAAGTTTATATATTCATTTTATTATGATACAATGCTTATAAATTCACTTTCTTTTTCATAAAACAGATAAAAAAGGTGAAATGTAACAACTCCTTTTAATGTCTTGCAATATTTTCTGCTGTAGAGTATTTTAAATGCAAATGTTTTGAATTTTGATTGCAACAAGTCACTGCTCCTATTGTAATGCACTACATCTTTATGTATTATTTAAATGCGTCAGAAATGACAATTAAACACCAGAAGATAATGTATTCGTTAACAAGCCCGTCTCTTGTCAATGACATATTGAATTCTGTTGAAATAATTCAACATGAAATTGATGAATATGTGATTAAAAAGAAATATTATATATATATATATTAATCTAATAATATACTACATGTATTTGTTTTCTTATTTATCTTCGCATTTGTGGCATAATTTTAATTTTAATATTTATAGGCCAACATACTACGATATCATTTGTATACATATTTCTACATATATCTAATAATATTAAACAAATGTTGTGACATTTTTATAATTATGCAGAATTATTTCCATAAAAAAATAAACTATTGACCAACTATTTAATGTCTAACAAACTAGATATAATATATAAACATTAATGTCATACACAGCTACATAATGCTACATTAAAAAAACAAATTAGATAATTTACATATGCATTGACTTATGTTTAAAGTTTAAATTAGATAATTATAAATCAAAATTGAAATTAAAAATATCATTAATTACTTTTTTTTTATTAAACCAGAAAACAAAAAAAAATATTTAATAGGTATTTATCTTATAATAGATAGGCTTCTATATTGTACTATAAGCTATGCAGTTTATACACTATCTCTATTTTCTTAAGATAACCATAGAGAATTTCAGAATTTTCCAGTTATTAAAAGTCTTTTTTTTTCATATGTCAAAGCGTTGAACAGTATAAATACATACACGCACATAAAAATAAACCAAGACCCATATTTCACTTTTTTATTTTTATAAAATTATTTATTCATCAAGATTCTAAATCTTTGTGCAATAATAAAATATAGTTGCATAAGAAATAGTTTATAATTAATAGTTTATCCTTGATGTAAAGGGAAAATGTCATACTATTGAATTTTAATATGTATTTTAATTAAAAATCTACAGGTAAAAAAAACCTATTATAAGTTCTTGAAATGCTAAATTATTACTTCGTATTTATTAATATATATTATTTAGAAAATATTTATTTGTAACAGATTACAATTAAATATTTATATATTATTATACATCTTTTATTAACTTTAAATTTAATAAAGCTGTAATATCTATAATTTTCACTATATAGATTCATTATAATTTTTATCTTTTAATATTTTCACCTGTAATTAAATACTCTGTAAAATTCCATTTATTTTATTTATTAATTTTAATGGATTCATAACTCTTTAGCCTTTCATTTCATTGGAAATCTGAAGGTGGAATGTTCAAAGCCCACATTAGTGCCAAGGTTGTCATCCCATCCATGTTGACATTTAAACATTCTGACCCACATGTAAACATAATGCATCACAGATCTGCCCACCCCTCACATATGTATGTAAAAATGGATTGTTCTCCTGTGCATGAGGGGTCAAAATGACTAAATGTCAACAACCTTGGCACTAATATGAGTTTTGAACATTCCACCAACATATTTCCAATGAAATGGAAGGCTGAAGAGTTGTGGGTTTGAGTAGTTTGAGGCTTGTCCATTAAAATATGAAGATTGGCTACCTTAATATAAAGCTTAGCACTGATTGTATATAGGTGTGGAGATGGTAATCTGGACCAAGTGATGAGTGCTAATTTAGCACGAACTACGTTTATTTGTGATTATTTATATTTACAACATGTGTGTGATCAGGTGGGTCAGCAATATGAGTTGGCAAGGAGAGTTGAGGGTCATGTGAAAGTCTGAGTTTGAATCATGCATACATTATATATATGTATAGTGTATTAATTTATATATTAATATTATTGCACAATTTATATGTATAATGTAATTTTTTTCACTAATTAAATAATTATTTAACATGAAATTAATATTATTGCATAGACAAACAAAATTTAAAAGAAAAAAAAAATTATCATTTAGTGATATTACCTATTTCAAGAAAAGTTATTATGGGCTAAAATATTTAACTTGAGAAGGTCAATTTGGCTGTTATAATTTATCTTTCAGTATATTATATGATTGTGAATTTTCACATGTCTAGATTTCATATTATTTTTTAAATTGAACAGATATCCTTTTCATTACCTTAGCAATTATGTGTTTATTTTGTAAAATCCAATTAGTTTCAATTTAGTTCACTTAATTTAAATTTTATGGATCCCCAAATAACTGTACATTTTAAAAATATTTTTCAAATAATCACTTTCTTTTCATTATTTTTAAAAATGATTATTGTAAGATTTTGTAACCAATAGCAATAATAATAAAAAAGAAATTTATTTTATTATAATAACTGATTATAAAAGAGCAATCAATTGAATCCAATTAAAGAAAAGTAATTTTATTTAATTATTTTTATAATTTTATGGCTACATTTTTGTAAATTTTTTACATAAACATTTTAATATATATTGTAAGTTATAATTAAAATAAAAAAGTCAAATTTTAAAAACATTTATATATAACAATTAGTTTTTTTATGAGTCATATGAGATACTACTTGAAGCATTTACATGATTAAGCTAAGGTGTAGCTTTTGAACATTGAAGAAAATGGAAGTAAAGTATTTTTAGTTCATAATTTTATGCTCAAAAAATAGTTCAATACATATGGAAAGATATAACTTTTCCTGTAAATAACTCTGTCAAAATTGTCACATTAATTTTTTTGCATTTTGAAAATAGTAAATAAGAAAAATAGTAATTAAATGAAAAGTGAAGTTTCATATAATTTGTAATGCTATCATATATAAAAGAATAATTTTGCATTACATTTTTATATTAATTGTATCGTCAAATAGAGAAATAAAAGCATTGTATTGTAAACTTAGAAATCAAAATAATATACCACTATATGAAACATAAATAAAAGCAAAATTGTAAATAGAAAAAGATAAATAATTTACTGCCTGGAAATTAACATATTGTTTATAGAAGACTTTTCTTAAGTATGGTTTATATACTAATAAATAGGAAAATGTGAGAAAAAGGTTTTTATATTCTATCTTTATTTTATATTTGGTTTACAATCTGGAAGTTTATGTTATAAACATAGGAAAGGAAATTAAAATTTAAAAAAAATACCAGCGTTTTTTTCAAGAATTATTTATAGGTTGAATTATATTATGCTACATTTATGTGATTCTTTGTGAAACCATAAAAATATAAGAAGCACAAAATTTTTAATGTTTAATTTTTTATGGTCCTATCATTATATAAATTATTATTTGGTAGTTATTTATATTATAGATATATATGCAATTCTTCTTACCTGAATATTAATTATTTAGTATTGAGTTTAGTGATTTTTAGTTCTATGTTTACCATAAAAAAATAGCACATCATTTTTCTCTAATTTTCAGTAGTTTCATAAGTAATAGACTGCTTGGAAGTTTTGATTAAAGAAAAAATGTGTCTATAAGTACATGAAAGTTTTTTTTTTTTTTGTATTTACAATTATGCCAGATAAAAACTGTTTAAAAATAATAAAATAAATAAAAATTTTAATAAAAATAATAAAAATAAATTAAAAGACAAATCATTAATGAAAGTTATATTAAAATTTATTCAATAATAAATATTTCAATAAAAATAAAACAAGAAAAATTTTAATGATTTTTAAAAAATAAACTGTAAAATATGTAAAAAAATATAATAAATAAATATATAAGAGAAACAATAAATTTAATTATTGCAAAATTTAAAGGATGTAAAAATTATAAAATATTTTTGTATTAAGATTTATTTACGCAAAAACCATTTTGGCATATAGTTAATAAAAATGATATTAAAATGTGTTACTAAAAATAAAGCAGAACAGAAAATTAAATAAACCATTCACATAAAAAATACACTCAAAATTGAACAATGATTCTAGAACAAAATTACACACACACACACACACACATATATATATATATATATATGATGTGTGTGTTATTGAATGAATGTATATGAAAAAAAATATTAATATGCATATATATGTAATGAAAGAATAAAAGCTATATTTTGATACATACTAAATTTATATTTTTTGGGAATAACAATGTATAAGAATATATAAATAAAAAAATATTGTTGAATATTTATTAAAATAAACTTAATAATAGAAAAGTTGTAAAGTCATGCAGAAAAATATATAAAAAGGTGAAATTGTTTTTTGAATATATATATATATATATAAATATATATTGTACCAAAATTGTGTTGGCACATAATAATTTTGTTTAAAAAAATTATTAAAATAAAAATCTTTCATCAAGGAAAACATAAGATTAAAAGTCTAAATAATTTATAAAGGAAGTAAAAAGTTTTTTCTTATTATTATTAATTGAAATATAAGTTAAAAGTTTAAAAACATAAATCTCTTTTTATTTAAGTTACAGAAAAAAAAGTCATCTTAAAACTAAATAGTGAATGAACCAAAAATTATATATGTGTGTGCAACTGTAAATATAATGTATGCATATTAAATATTAAAAAATAAATGAAAGTTAAAAAATTAAAAAACACTCAGTGATGGCTACTAATTAAAATATAAAACAACATGTTTGCATGGCTACTAAGTAAATGATCTCCAAAAACAAGTAATTAAAAGATTATCAAAGAAATTTTAACTACAGATATAGATGGAGGATATCAAAATGACAACACATCATATGTATAAATAGTCAATTTTTTATCAGGTAGTTAGTTGAGTTTGAATTGTGTTTAAGTTGCATTTGAGAGAGTTATATCAGTCAGTTTATTATGTATCCAGAATCAAGGATGCAATGTTAAAAGCTCGGAAAACATACAACTGTCTCTAGCCCCTAAGTCCTATTACAGCATTACTTAAACAAGGATATAGTTTAAATCCATGAAATTATCATGGAGAATATTTCAAATATTAACAAAGGGTATTTTATAAGTATATATTACTGAGAGGTATTCAATATAGAAATTTTTGTAACTTTATTTAAATTTAAAATGATATAAAAGTTAAAAGTAAACTATATTGAAATAACATATATTATAGAAATTAGGCTGCATAAAGGAGTTTGCTATTAACTGAAAGGAGACCCTTTAATTCTTCTTGGAGGCCTTAAAAAACAGAGCAGGGCAAATTCCTAATGTTGACTCCATATGTTCTTCTTGTTGCGGCTGTTATTACTATGTGATTATTCATATTGTATATGAACATGGATGGGCTGCAAACCAACACACATTAGCCAGCATGGTGAGTTTATTGGCTTTTAATCTCTGAGTTTAAGAATATTTTTTCCAAATATGCAATCATGACAGACAAAAATAAAACATGGCCCTTATTCCCAGGAAGCGGTAACATCACCAACCAAGGCAGCAGTTGGTGGCCAAAGGCAGAGGGTGCTAAGAATCCCCTGATTGCAGACCCAGGCTGTCATTTGATGATGACTTTTAATTTAGGTACTTACAACTGCAGATCACTTTCAAGTGAAGAAAGATTGCAAGAGTTAAAAGAATAACTGTCTTATATTAAATGGGACATTATTGGACTTTGTGAAGTTAGAAAAAAAGTGAAGAAACAATTGATTTAAAAAGTGGACATATACTCTACTATAAAGGCACAAATATTGAAAATACAAGTGGAGTAGGATTCATTATAAATAAAAAATGGAAGAATAACATTGTGCAGATTGATGGTGTATCAGACAGAGTGGCAAGATTAGTTTTACAACTTAATCTCAGATACCAAATGCAGATAATTCAGGTTTATGCCCCAACAAGTTCTCATAGTGATGAAGTTATAGAAGATTTTTATATGGATGTACAAAAGGCTTTTGATCAGAGTAAACAACATTTTAAAATTGTTATGGGAGACTGTAATGCTAGAATTGGTAAACAAATGAAAGATGAAAATGCTGTACGTAATTTTGGTTATAGTAATAGAAATGAGAGAGGATATAGACTTGTGGAGTTTGCAGAAAAAGAAAAACTTTATATTATGAATCTTTTTTTGAAAAAAATGTTAATAGGAAATGGACATGGAAGCATCCAAATGAAAGAACAGCAGAATTGGATTATATTTTGACTAACAGAAAATACATATTTTGAGACTGTAATGTTCTTAACAAATTTAACACAGGAAGTGATCATCGACTAGTAAGATGTAAGATACATGTTAATGTAAAACTAGAGAGACAAAAATTATTAAGAAAAACAATGTTTACAGTTGCTATTTCTAATCTTCAGAAACATTCTAATGAATTTAAATTAGAACTTGCAAATCGATTGTAAGTATTAGTAGATTTTGAACATGATTCACATTTGAATGACATTAATAGGAAAATAAGTGATACACTTTTAAAAACTGCAACAAAGATAGCTGGTAGAAAAAAGCAGCAATTGACAATTTCTACTGAGAATAAAGAATTTATGAAGAATAGAAGTAATATGAGGATAAACAACAATAATGCATTAAAAGAGATTGAATATCTCGAATTTTGTAAAATGGTGCAAAAAAGAGTTGAAAATGATATAAGAAAGTATAATTGTGAACTAGCAAGGAAAGCTGTAGAAGAGAATAAAAGTCTAAAGAGTGTAAAACAACATTTTGGTATTGGTAGAAAATTTATATCTGCAATAAAAAAAAGATGGCATTATTACTAAAAGAAGAGATGACATCATACAATGCGTAGAAGACTTCTATCAAGAATTATATAGTAATAAAGAGCAAGAGTCTCCTATACCTATTATATCTTCTGAATTACCAGAATTTTGAATGAGGAAGTGAGACATGCAATTAAATTTATGAAAAAATGGAAGGCTCCTGGTAATAATGGAATTATAATTGATATATTAAAAGAAGCAGGTGAGGAAATAGAAAAAAAAGTTGGCAAAGTTAAATACCAAATGTCTAAATGATAAAGATGTACCAGATGATTGGAAGAATGCAGTATTAATATTAATATTTAAAAAAAGTGTTAAAAAATATTAAAAATTACAGACCTATCAGTCTTTTATCAGTTTTATACAAAATTTTTACTAAGATAATTACAACTTGTCTACAGACAACACTGGATTTCCACCACCAAGAGAACAAGCTGGATTTAATAGTGGTTTTAGTACAGTAGATCGTATCCAGGTATTGAGAGAAATTATAGAAAAGACAAATGAATATCAGTTGCCATTATGCTTAGGATTTGTAGACTATGAAAGGACATTTGATTCTATAAACATTACTTCAGTAATTAAAGCATTGGATCATCAAGGTGTAGATCCACGATATGGTCATATTTTAAAGAATATTTATAAAAATGCAACAGCAACAATTAAATCACATAATGATAGTAGGAAAATTAACATTGAAAAGAGTGTAACACAGGGTGACTCCATATCTCCAAAACTTTTTACAGCAGTGCTGCAAGAACTATTTTGTGGTTTAAAATGGGAAGCTAAAGGAGTGAAAGTAAATGGAGATTATTTAAGTCATTTAGATTTTGCAGATGATGTAGTTGTTTTTGAAAATTATGTTTTAGACCTACAGGAAATGTTGCAGGAGTTATCAGATGAAAGTAGGAAAGTAGGACTAAAGATAAATGTTAAAAAGACTAAAGTAATGTTTAATAGATTTTCTCAAAATGTGAAAATAAAGATTGATTATGATGAGTTAGAAGTTAACAGTTACAAATCCCTTGGTGAGATTATTAATATAGATGGAAATATAATGGATGAAATTAATCATAGAATTAAACTTGGTTGGAGTGCTTTTGGTAGAAATAACTTGATACTAAAAGGACATATGCCTATGTGTTTGAAAAGGAAGGTTTTTAATAAATGTGTTTTGGGAGACTTGGACACTTCATAGAAGAGCAATTCAGAGACATCAGACCACTCACATAATAATGGAGAGATGCATCTTGGGAGTAACAAGAAGGGATCAAAAATGCAATGTATAGGTAAGAGGACAAACATGTGTTATTGACCTCATTGAAAAAATTAAAAGACTGAAGTGGAGTTGGGCTGAACATATTGTTAGAAGAAATGATAATAGATCGACAATTGAAATTTTAGACTAGATTCTAAGACATTGTAAAAGACCCAGAAAGAGACCACATGTTAGATTGATGGATGAAATAAGAAAGTGTGCAGGGGTGATGTGGAAAAGAGAAGCTAAATATAGGAAAAGATGGCTTGAACTTGGAGAGACCTTCATCCTGCAGTGGATTGATAATTGTTGAAGATGATGATAGAAATTAATGATATTGATAATATAATAAATTATAGTATATGGGATTTATCATTATAAGCATCAGACAATAAAAGTTATAAATCAATACATCAATCATCTTAACTGTTAATTTAAAATATGTGATGATTTTCAACTGCTTTTTCTTCTAAAAAACAATTAAAAGTAAAAGAGTTAAAATTATATATATATATATATATATATATATATATATATATATATACTTTTATATCTTTTAATTTCTATATATATATATATATAGATAGAGAGAGAGAGAGAGAGAGAGAGAGAGAAGTAAAAGAGTTAAAAACATTACTTTGTTGTCATTGAAAACAAGTCTATAATTACTTATCATTTGAAACTTTATGTTAATATTTATATGATTTATATATTTTGTTATTACTATATGTATTATAACAGAATGGATAACTTAGGGTTTTGAACCTGGGATGATGGGGTAATCCATCATCAACACCAGTTCAACAAGATATTTCAAATAATGAAATTTATTATAAAATATAAATTAATGATCAATAATATCATAATATATATAATATTTAAAATTTAATTAAGATATTAAAGTACTGTTTAATATCATAATGTTATATATTATAAGAACATGAGATCTTGACAAGTCTCTGAGAGATCAGCACATTTATCTCCCTAGAGTAATTATGATTAAATATAAATGCACCAGAATTATCAATAAGTATAAATAATACTCCCATGATAATCAGCCAGCATCATAAATGATAAACAGTCAAATGAATCAACAATCTATTTTGTGGATGGATTTGAAATGTATCTACTGTAAACGAAGCCAACTATTTAGCCTTTGCCAGCTTGAGACAATTATTTATGCATAATTTGCATGCACAAATTAAGTGCTAATCCATCAGAATACACAACCATAATATTAATAATGCTAGGATATTAAAACATGCTGATCATTATCAATGCTTTGACCACTTAGTATCATTAGTGTACTGACCAACTATAATTCAAATTCTAATAGAAACTAAATTAAAATATAATATAGTGCTTGGACTTTAAAGAAATATCTTTTTGTGCTAACCAGGATGATGGTGATTATTGATGGAATTATCATCATCATCACTGGATTCTCATAAAGACTAATATAATCCCCTTCTATATAATATAACATTATGCTCAAATCGAACTCAGAGAACATAAAAAATACCTAATTAAAATTTTTAAGATATATTTTAATGATACAAATACCCTATATTAGTTTTATTTAAAATACACACATATATAATCACACAGATATATGATATATTAATTTATTAACATAATATATTTGAATTTATCAAGCTAATAAAATATTACAATATTTCATAATTGTTTCCATTTGAAAAATATACATGAAAATCACACATACATGTGTTTATCAATGGAATATAGATGATATGAATTAGTTATAAAATTCTATCTTTACTGATTATACTTTTTTTTTTAAAAAAAAAAACAAAAAAGTCAATCTTGACAGGATTACTGTTGATTGATTTATTATCATGTTTTTAAAATTAAAACACAGATTTTAAATGCTTTTTTCACTTTATTTTCTAATTTAAAAATATTTCTGAATTCTTTTTTTGCTTTTTTCAAAACAAAATTTAAAATAATACTGTTCTCTCTATATATGTATCATTATTACAGGTTGCCTTTAATTATAATGATTTTAAATTTAAAAATATAGATTTTAAAATGTCATTTTATTGAAGAAATTATTTAAATCATTATTCTCATTACATGTATACATTACTCATCAGTGTATATACATTTATCTGTGCTTCTCTGCATATAAAAGCATCAGCATACATATAATTACTTTTTCAACCAGCTGAGATTCGCTTGGTAACCTAGGTATAATCAGGAATTGTCATTATTAAAAATATATAATCAGATAACTGTTGACATTTATTTAGTTCCACATAACTTCAGGCAAGCAAAATATCTTGTCTACATTTAAGAAGGCTAATAAACACAAAAAATGGGTCAGACTTCATGTGAACCAAAACTCCTCTGTCATGAACCATAGAGCAGCTTCTGGATTTGCCATCATTTTTTTTCTATTATACTTTCATGGTATTTGTGTAACTCTGGAAACCATCTAACCAACTGTGAACTGCTTCTCAAAACATTTACTGCTACAAAAATTTTATCAACCCCTTTAACATTGGGTGACCAAAGTACATTAAATAAAAACTGTTTTTTTATCTCTCTAATTCTTTTGAAAGCATCTTTGAATTTTATCAAATTATGATCTACAAAGATTTCAAAATAGACAGTAGAATGTGTACAAACATTAGTTAAAAGATTTCAAAGATAGATAATAGAAATTTTAACAATTATCAGTTTTATTTTATGATGAATCTAAATACAACAAAATATTTATTAGACTTTTTATATGTTTAATCATACTAAAATTTTATTTTAAATCCAAAATTATTTAATCCTTTACTATGTTTTTTTTTATTTCAGACATAGAAAATGTGTACAAATTTTTTGTCTATGTTTATTTCTACTTTTCCATTCAACTTTTTATATATTTGTCCACACACACACTAAGCTATTATGTGACATGTAACACACCTGATATTATATATATATATGTAAATTTATAAATATTCAAAAATACAGTTCTCAAAAAAGTTTATAAAAAATATATGAATAATTGTCACTTAGAAGTGCTTTCAACTAACTTGTAGCTTTGTCAACTATCACTTTTAAAATGTCAGCTTTCCCATAATTCCATGATGTCAACTTTCCCATAATTCTGTGATTTTAATGTTTGCTGTTTGCCTATTAATTAAATGTTGCTTATATTTATATATTAACATCGCCTCTTTAATTTTTCTTTTATTATTATTGCTTTCAGTTTCCAATATTTTTATATTGTTATAATTAAAATCAAAACCATATATACATGATTTATTATGGTAATAAAAGACAGATACTGATATAGTATCATTATTTTTAAAATTTTTTGTATTTTGAATCCTTTTAAATAATAATAAGTGCTCTTTTGTTTTTTTTTCCAATGTGCACCTTGATTCACCTATATATCCAATGCCACACCTACACATCCATTTGTAAATGATACAATTTTTATTTATCAGTAAAGTTTTATCTTTTCAATTGTTTATTAATTTATTTAATGTAGGCAAGTTTCATTAAGAAAATTTATAAAGGAATATGTGATAATGCATTTTATGCACCACCTACATTAACCTTTCTGTTGATGCTCATGAGACCTTTTGCTGATGATTGACGTCACTCTAATTCTGTTATTTTTAATGCTAGGATAGCCATTGTATAGTCATTAGTTAGATTTTTAAAAGTTCTGTAAGATGCTGCCCTCTCTTGAATTATTTTACAAGTAAAAAATCAATAAAACTGTCTGTGAAGCTAAACAAAGAAGAAAGCTTGTTGGTAATTGGCTCTCAGCCATCAAAGACATTCTGAATGGCTGGCAAGAACAAAGAAACTGCCTAATCAAAGAAAAATGCTAAGATTTTCAATTTGAAAATGATAAATAAATGTTTTTAGACAATTATAAAAGTATTTTTTGAGAAATTATGAATATATAAGTAAAATAATGCTAAAACCAAAATTATTTAAAAAAATGTTTAATATTTTAGTAAAAATATTTATGATTTTAGCAAAAAAAAATATTTACTTTTTCGTAACGTAAAACTGAAAAAAAATTTACGTCAGCAACTTTTTTTAATTCATTATTACATTCGCCTTTTTAAATTTGCCGCTATCAAATATTTCCACAGTAAACAAATAGAAATTTATTTTTGAAAGAACTTTTGTTCACTTTCATGACCTGACAAATTATTAATATACTTTTTACAAATGAATCTAAAGTGAATATGATATTTAAAAGTGAATATATTTTGACAATTGGCTTTGTCTTGGCCAATTAAAAGTTTTGATTTTTAACTCACCCAGGCCAATAATATAATCAGCGGATAAAAGGTTAAATAAATAAACAATTCAAAAGATAAAACTTTATTGATAAATAAAAAATGTATCATTTACAAATGGACATGTAGGTATGGCAGTGTATATATAGGTGAATCAAGGTGCACATTGGAAAAAAGAACAAAAGAGCACTTTTTATTATTTAAAAGATTCAAAATACAAAACAAAATTTTAAAAATAATGATACTATATCAGCTTCTGTCTTTTATGACCCTAATAAATCATGTATATATGGTTTTGATTTTAATTATAACAATGTAAAAATATTGGAAACTGAAAGAAATAATAATAAAAGGAAAATTAAAGAGGTGATGTTAATATATAAATATAAGCAAGATTTAATTAATAGGCAAGCAGCAAATGTTAAGATCACAGAATTATGGGAAAGTTGACATCATGGAATTAAGGGAAAGCTCACATTTTAAAAGTGATAGTCGATCAAAATATCCAACTACCAGATAAAAGTGATGTCTGCATAACAACCTGAAGCTGCTCAATATCTAATTGTCTTAAAGAAAATGCCTTGGAATAATCAGCATCAAATCTCCACAAAAAAACTTCACATCTAACCGGTTAAAAATATTTCATTAGAAGCAGCAAACAGCAAGATGTATCCATGTTCAAAATCCTAGGTAAAACATTTTCTTATATTCATTTTTAAAGTAGCCATAGCATTTGTAAAACTCCAAGAGTCAAGTTAAAAACTCTATAGCATACATAAATCAATTGTTATTATGTATGTTTAAAATGTTATGTGTGTTCATGCGTTTGTATATTGATTTCATTGTATTTTGTGTTTCAAATATTATTTAATTCTTTCTCATAATATATTATAGCATGTTAAATTAAAATGTGCATGTGTTATATTAGATAAATAAAATATTTAAAATTAGTTTAGTAAATGCCATAATTAAAATAAATTGTCCTTAAAATTAAAACTTTATTTGTTGATCAATTCTTTTACCACTATTTAAGTGAAACAATATTTTGTGAATGAATTAAAACAATAGACTGAGCTAGTCATGGGTGTACCTTGGGCATTGAATTGGTGGTCATTGTTCAAAGTGTGTTATGTATCTTCTGGATAAATAGCTGGTGCCTGTGAACATGGTGTCCTGGAAATGTAATGCTAGTTCTATATCTTATAGCTATCATTTGGACATACATACTCTCTGAGTATGTTCTTTTCTGCCTAAGGTTCCATGGTGGAGCAATACATAAATTGCAAGGTATGGTGTTATATTTAGTCGTATAATTTGCTTTCATAAGATAATTTTATTTGAAGAGTAAAAGTAAATATTGTGTTTACTCCATCAGGCATTGATATTTGTTGTTGACTTATAATTAATGGGAAACCATCCACCCGGTACAATATATATATATATATATATATATATATATATATATATATATATATATATATATATATATATACCGGGTGGATGGTATATATATATATTGTAATGGTATACATATGTGTTACATTATTTTAAAACTAAAATAAAAGGGCAAAATTTCAAATAAAATTGTTTTAAAAAACTAAAAGCCAAAATTAAGAGTTATAATAACATATATATTGTCACACAGATGGAAAACTTTAAAACTATTTTTTTAAAAAAAAAAAGTATTTGAAAGTATTTTTTGGTAAAAAAAAATAAAGATTGATATTTTTGAAAATAGACATAAATGATTTTTATCATGTTTAATTTTAGAAAATGAAAATGATTGTTTTAAAATTAAATGATTGTTTCAAAGCAAACTAGCCCTTGGGGCACTTAAAAGAATTAAAAAGGTCATATAAAAAATTAAAAAATTAGATTGACCAATACAAGCATGAAGCCACAGCACAGACTGTAAATAAAACATTAGAATGAATGACATCATGTTTGATCAATCCCTTGGATTTCTGATGAGGTCTATAAAATTATAAAAGGCAAAATAATTGCTGTTGCAGGATGCTGACTATTAAGCTATATATAAATGGTAGCTGTATAACAGACTTCATGATGTAGTGGTCTTGCAATAGATTTATTTTTTTTGCATGCACCAGATGAGACCTCTCGATGAGAGACCTTGACCAAATGAATGACTTGTGGTGGTTATGTCTCTAAAGAACTATTAGTAAACAACAGGATCAGCAAGAACCTCCATAAATGAATGAAATTTGGAGGAGTCATCAAGATCAAAGGGGAAGTATAAACTTTTACCAATTGAACTTTCTTTTAAATAAATATATCTTCAATAAGTAGTCAATCTATAAAAAAGCCATATAAATAAATGGACTCTTATCTGACCAAGAATAGAACTCTAAATCAATTATTAATATTTATTTTTATATAAGTTTGCTATTCAATCATTTCCATTTTTGTTATATTTATTTATTTATTTATGTATGTATTTAAATAGGTAATTTATTATTATCTGTTATCTAAAATGTATTAAATTAAAGTTGGGTGTAGATAGCTGCATAGATTTGTTAAGGTTTATATTAGTTATTTTTTAAGGTTTTTTTTATACGTGAAAAAAAAAGATATATCGGTAAATATGACACATCATGATGAGTGTTCAAATGTATTTATTCATATATCTTTTAAGTTATTATTGTCAATATGGCACTTTATGATGAGTGCCATTGGGTTTATTTTATTGTAAATTTCCCTCAGCAATTCTCAATTAATAACTTTATATTTTAATCATTTATGTTTAATTTGAAGGGTTTTAATTTTGGGCTATTTGTTTCATAGTTAGGTCGATGCTGGTGGAGGGATATATAGGTGTTTTATATTAATGCAATGTCAAGTGTGTTAGCATACAGGGCAAAGCCCAATTAAATGCATGACCCAAATATGTAGACATTGTGTTGCAATGGACACAAACATATTTCCTGTGACATTGACCTTTTTTAGCTCTATGGATAAGAACTATAAGTCAGCAGATAGACTGTTCTTCCCCGTATGTAGAATTTCTCTTAAATATTATATGCATGATTCCTTCACTAGACAGATGCACATTCCTGTACTGGATGATGATCATGTCCTTCAAATAATATCATGCTGCAGATGCACATTCATGACATCCATGGTTTTATACTAGCATCTTCATATTGTATTGATTAATATGTATATCAGGAAACAAGCATTGGGTTGGCTGCAAACTTTTAGTCTGAGGTTGAACATTTGTTTCTTTTGAAAGGTTTTAAATGAGTAATCTATATTGCCTATCTATACTCAACATTCTAAAGTAAAATTTATTAAAATATCCATTTGTGCAAATTTTCTTAAATACTAATTTAAATTAAAATAATAATAATAATAATAATAATAATAATAATAATAATAATAATAATAATAATAATAATAATAATAATAATAATAATAATAATAATAATAATAATAATAATAATAATAATAATAATAATAATAATAATAATAATAATAATAATAATAATAATAATAATAATAATAATAATAATAATAATAATAATAATAATAATAATCTAAATTTAAAATTAATATTAAAATCAAGATAAATTTTATTCCTCAATTTCAAATATTTATGTATGTACATTAATATAATAATTTTTGTGTATTATTATTGGCAGTGGCTTATTTTATTTTTTTAATCTTAAAAATATATTTTTAAAAAGTTTTATATTAAATTTCTGCATCTTCTTGAGCTAGTGACATGGGCTAATGGTTGTAATAAAATAAATATGTAAAAATTGGATCTTACTGTAAGTATCTGCCTACTATATGAAAATCTGATGTTGAAAATCCCAAATCACATGCTGATGCCAATATTATTGTCATGCCCATGTTGACTCCAAGTCACTTTGATCCCTCATGTACAGGATCTTATCAATTTAAATACATAAAAGAGGGGTGGGAAGGATACAGGCTTAATGTGTAAATATTTGAAATACAGGCACTCTTCACATAACTGGAGCCTAATTGTAAATATAGGGGGCTGAACTCAGACTTTCAAGTACCCCATCAACTATACACACTATTTTATATCACTGATACACATAATCACACACATATAGAAAAGATAAATAATCACCAATATCCATATTTTGTGCTAAACCAACACTCAACAATTGGTCCAGATTATTATTTCACACACACACACATATATATATATATATATATATATAATCAGTGTTCAGTACATATTTCACATACACTGACATATATATATATATATATATATATATAATCAGTGTTCAGTACATATTAAGATAGAAAATCTTTATACTTTAATGGTCAGGCTTCAATCTACTCCAACAACCAACTCTTCAGCCATCCATACCACTGAAAATCAGATGATAAAAAGCCCAAATCCCATGCTTATGGATAACTGAAGAGTTGAAGGTTGGAGTACACTGAAGTCTGCTCATTCAAGTAAAAAGATTTTCTATCTTAATATAAACTAAACACTGATTATATATGTGTGTGGGATATTATAATCTGGACCAATTGATGAGTAGTGTTTTAGCACGAATACATATATTGGTGATTATTTATTTTTTCTACACGTGTATGGTCATATAGTGTGGATAGTTGACAGGTACTTAAAAGTCTGAGTTCAAATCCCTTATACTTACAGTTTGGCTCCAGGTATGTGAAGAGTGCCTGTATTTCAATTGTTTTTATATTAACTTGACAAATTAGATTTAAATGGGTCAACTTTGTAATTGATTTAGCCAAATATATTAGTCAAATTTAATGTACTAATCATATATAAATAAGAATATTCAATCAAAAAAAAGTTTAAAAAAAGACTTAGTTAATAACATTTATTTACATATAATAATGAATAAACATAAAGTCAAGGTGACTAAAGCAATTCACAGATATAGAAGTACAAAATATTTTGAATAAAATTAAAGATTTCCAGAAATGAAATAAAATAAATGTATTAAACATGATTATCAATGAGTGAGTGAATAATAAAAAACAAGTACCAAAACTTAATTTAAACTTTCTTTTACAATATTGATTTTTAAGATTAAAAAAAATATCATATTGATCCAGGAATTAGTTTTACAAATTTATATTCTTATCATTTATTTTTTTTAAAAAGAAAAACAACTGTAATGAAAATGCAGAAAAGTTTCTTAACACTAATTAAAGTTATAGCTTTGACATTTAATGAATACCTCTAAGCAACCTTTTGTTCTTGGATATTTGCTAAAGAATTTCCTTCAAATGCTTGAAGCAAATAGACCCAAACATTATTTTTACCAGATCCATCATTAAATTTAGCTGATTTTTATAGTATTAGATGATACTGTAGTGATCTCAATAAACCTTGCAATAAGCAGGATTAACTGTTTTAGAGATAACTATCATGTATAGGATTTATTGTCAAAAAATATATGAACTTTAACAAAATCGTTTTGCATTTTCTAATATTATGCTATGACTTTCAATATACTACATTATTATCATAAATAATCAAGGCTTTCTTTTACCTGGATTGTAAGAAGAATTTATTATTATATGGTATATAAATTATTATCAATTTATAAATCTTACAATAGAAAATAAGAAGCCTTACACTTATCTTTTGTATTGTGAGATCAAGAAAAGAATTTAAAGAGCAGTAAAAATTTGGATTTATTCAATTTACTCTTTCATTACACTTTCATTTGCTAATTTAAAATTACAATTTATTACTATAAATATTTCTCATCCTACAAATTAATGAAATATCATAGTGAAAAACAGTTCAAACTAGTTATAATTTTAAGTTGATTATTTTTAGCAAAAACAAAAACAAAAATTAATTAGGTAAAATACTAAGAATGTATTTAATAATGTATCACCAGGTGGCAACATAAACAGGAACCAATTATTTAATAAGTAGAGGTTATAATTTGTGCAGGGTATTTCTAGCAAGCATTTTATATGAATATTTTCTAATGTATATCAAATTGCCCAACTTTGGAATTTTTGAGTATTTCATTTTTAAAAAAAACACATGATATGTGCTCTTTTTTAATACCTCATGTTGCAAAAATTAAATCTAATGTATTTTGTCATGAAAATAATTTACATTAATCAAAAGCAGACACTGAATGTTTTTTAATTTGAAATTAATTTAAATTCTAGTAATGTAACAAACATTAGTTATAGTTAAGATGGAACTCATCCTAGACTTATTTCTAGCTTTAATATTATTTTGTGTTTTATTTTAATTGTTGGGATTATGTGTAAAACAGCTCTTTTATTTGTCATTGTGATTACATGAATCATACTAAAGCAAAGAAACAGATTTTTGGCATAGTCATAAATACATCTATAATTTTTTTATAATGATATAAATATTTTTATATGTTAAATAAGATTATATAACTTTTATATAATTTATTTAATGTCTAAGTAAAAGATGTTGTTGATAATGTACACAAATTCATTGCAACATTTTTGTTATTTTTCATTAAAACTTTGAATCATGTAGTGGTATACAGTATATTATTTCTTTTGGAATGGAAATGTAATGCAGTCAAAAAAATAAAGAACTAATGTATAGCCAATTATTGAGAATATATAATATCTAATCAATGACTATAGGATTAGAAATATTACATAAGCAATCTGAGTCTATCAAAAGAAAGTCACATAGTAATGTGTAATCTCTATTATAACAATTAGAGAAAGGAAGTGGTAAAATTTCCAGTAACACATGAAAAAAAAAGATTTAAAAAAATAGGACACATTTTGAAGGAAAATAAAAATGACTTTTGCATTATTGGGTAAAGATATTTATAGAAATATGTATCTTTACTTATAAAAAGAGCAAATAAGTCAATGTTAGTTAAAAAGAGCATATAAAAGTTTTGTGCAATAATATTTGAATGAATAGAAAAATGAAATTTGAAGTTATATTTATGGAAGACTTAATGTAATATATAAGAATTGAAAATATATTAAAAGTGCTGAATTGAATTTTATTTTTTTTTAAAGCTTGTAACCAAGAAGAATACTTGCAATAGAATTTTAACACTGTATATATTTTTGTCTAAAAGTTATGGCATTTAAAATTATTACATTTATGGCCACTTTTCGTTTGTTTCATCTAGCCTATTTTTTATGTTTTTGTACAATCACTTCTACTATTAATAGAAATAATATATTTTTAATCATCTACCAAGGATTTTCTAAAAACATTCTATTTTTATATTAAATTATCATCAAATAAAGGGTAGATTTCTATAATTTGAAAAAGATATTCAACATATCTTTAATATATAGGGTATATGAGCACAGACTTTCAGATGACCCATCACTGTCCACTCTATCTAATAACACTGATACCCTCAAGCACATATATGCTGAAAAGATAAATAATCACCAATATAAGTATTTCATGCTAAACCAGCAATCATCATTTGGTCCAAATTATCATCTCCCACACATATATACTATAAGTGCTCAGATATATATTAAGATAGACAATCTTCATACTTTAATGGACAGACTCCAATTTACTACACACTCCAATTCTTCAACCATCCATCCAATTGAAAATCTGATGATGGAATGCTCGAAGGCCACCCTGAGGCCGAGATTCTTCTCACATCCATGTTGACCTAAGGTCAATCTGAACCCCACATGTACAGAACATAATCCATTTAATACATATGCAAGGATAGGCAGACATCTCTACAATATAATAAGTGAAACACAAGACGGTTGAAGAGTTGGAGTGTATTGTAGATTGGAGCCTGTTCATTAAAGTATGAAGATTGTCTATCTTAATATATATCTGAGCACTTATAGTATATATGTGTGGGAGATGATAATCTGGACCAACTGATGAATGTTGGTTTTGCATGACATACATATATTGGTGATTATTTACCTTTTCAGCATATATGTGCATGAGTGTATTAGTGTTATTAGATAGAGTGGAGAGTGATGGGTCGTCTGAAAGTCTGTGCTCATATACCCTATATATTACATATATAGACACAGGTATATAATAAACCTGTGTTTCACTTATTACATTGTAGAGAGGTCTGCCTATCCTTGCATATGTATTAAATGGATTATGTCCTGTACATTCGGGGTTCAGATTGACCTTAGGTCAACAATGTGACAAGAATCTCGGCCTCAGGGTGGCCTTTGAGCATTCCATCATCAGATTTTTAATTGGATGGACGGTTGAAGAGTTTGAGTGCGTAGTAGATTGGAGCCTGTCCATTAAAGTATGAAGATTGTCTATCTTAATATATATATACATATATGAGCACTTATAGTATATATGTGTGGGAGATGATAATCTGGACCAACTTATGATTGCTGGTTTAGCATGAAATACGAATATTGGTGATTATTTATCTTTTCAGCATATATGTGCTTGAGGGTATCAGTGTTATTAGATAGAGTGGAGAGTGATGGGTCGTCTCAAAGTCTGTTGTCATATACCCTATATATTACATATATAGATAAACACAGCTATATAATAAGCCTGTGTTTCACTTACAACATATCTTTAGTAAAGAAAATTACTGAAACTGTTAAATGAAAAAAAGTCATGTCAGAAACAGTTTCTGTTATTACATTTTATCATTCAACTTTACTTCTATATTTATGCTAATCAATTCAGTTGCTGTATCAATCCCCAGACATTATTCATTATGCAATTTAGTTGTGACTTGAGACTAATTTTTTCTTAGAAAAAAATTGGAGTAGCTCATTTTGTTTAAATTGCTTAACATATAAGCATTTTGACAAAATGATTTCACAAGTGGAGCATTTTTTGTGCATTATAAATTAGAACTATTTTGTTCTGAGTCAATGAACTAAAGATAAAAAAAGGACTACTATTTATTATTAGTAATGTATCCATTAGACTAATAACATAAGAATATAATAAACTTAATGACATGTAATTGGACTTTACAAAATGCTTACTGATTATGTATTTGAATTTTAATAGATGTTTTTATCAATTCTCTTTCTATATCAATTATTATATATAAACTACTATTTTTTTTACTTACAAAAATTAAATCTTTTATATACATTTTAAAAAAACAATAACATAAAATCTGATAAATGCCAATAATAATTTTGATTTAATTTTTTTAAAACATTCGTTTTAATTGCAAATAATTTTGCAATATTTTACCAATTACGTAACATTATCTAAATGTATTTTTGAACTGAGGGTGATCTTTGAATCTATATCTTTTAATTATTATAAACATTCCAAACTCCATTGAATTTTTTTTTTTTACTTTTTAATTGAAAATATATATACATAATAAAAAATATCTGCTGTTTGTTTTTTCATATAAGATGAAAAAAAAATCATGACAAAAAAAATCATGTTTTGGTTTTCAAAATATAATAATAACTTTAATTTAAAACTGTTGGACATGAAACAACTTTTTATCTTGAATTCGAATCATTTTAACTTCAAAAATAAGGCCATGTCAAAATATCTAGTTAAACACTTTTAATTAAATTGTATAACTAGATGTTAAATGGCTTATAATGGTTTATAATGTAGCTGTAAATATGCAAATATTAGAATAACTGAATTTAAAAAGTGGTAATAAAAATTTACCACTGACTATGATCAAGAAATATATAGTGTTTGTCATATTCTATTATTAATGAGAAATTAACATTTTTGCATACTTATATACATAAAAGCATGCACACACACGTCATATTATGAAAACATAATTAAAATATTTTCTCTTGAGCATTTCTTATAACCATCCGATGATAAGATTTTATTTTCAGCTAAATAATTTGTTTTAAATAGTTGCTATGCATACATTGATACATTTTTATGTAAAAATCTTATATTAATATCTATTTAAATGTTTTTAGGTATCCATAGAAACAAAATATTTTTTTTATCTGAGTCAGAATTTATAGTATGGTTTAATAAGAATTTTGGTATATAGAACACTCATTGCTGATTTGTAAGCACCTTTAAAGTAATTGATAAATTTTAACAATATTACAACGTTATTTCTCTTCTTAAATTGGAATTACACTTATTAGGACGTGCCATAAATAAGTTTAATTGATATATATATATATATATATATATATAAGCTAACTATAATTTTCATTTTTGAATTAGCATGAATTTAATTTTAATTTTTGTTATCAGGTTTTGTAATTCTGAGTTAGTTTAAAATTTTTTATTATTTTTTATTTTTCACTTTTCAACATTTTGAAATTGCTGTTTTTTTTTATTTTATATTAAGTAACGTTTTGATTATTTATTTAATCCCAAGAATATACTTAATGTGTGCTGCATTCATTATATAGAGAGCTGTTGAAATACTAAAGTATTGTTCTGAAGCATTAATGTTATCAATATCTTTACTTGGAGTATAATATTTCAAGATATTATTTTAATATGAGGATATTAATTGTTTATAATGGTATTTATATGATGAAGATTCTAGCTCATAATTTATATAAAGACCATAAATTTTTGTTGTTTAGAATTTTAGAATTAGATATATTAGTTTTCTTGCTTTTTAAATAGCTAAAATAAACCAATGAAGCATAAGAGTCTCTGATATTACATCAAATATATCCATAGTAATAATAATATTTTTATCCCCTATTTCAAAATGCCAAATATTTAAAGCATCAACACAATAATTCTAATCTATTTTCCTGAGTGTCTGACCATTGGTCTATACCATTGATAATCATTAGATTGCCAATAGAAAATATAACTAAAGTAACAAAAATATGACTTTTGGCTAGTACTTATATTTATATAGGTAAACAAGACATTTTACTTTTAATTGAAAATCTTAAAATGTTTGAAATATTCTCGTCATTAGCTTAGATGATATAAAAGAAATAAAAATAGTCGCTGCATATGTAATGTTTATGACAGATGAATGGGCATAACCAAAGCTAATCTGAAGATTTAGTTGCAACAGTAACTGACATATTTGTTACGCATGTTTGCAAATGATGATTCAAGAATATGATGATAGAGTTATTATTTCTCTTGATATAAGAGAGACGTATACACTTTCAACAAAGCAATGTAATAGACTGTTATATATTTTTTTTAAAAGGAGCAGAAACACAGACATATATCTGTATAGAAAGATAAATAAGTATTGAACAGAAAATAAATCCCTGCTCAATCTTTCATGTATAAATATTATTGATTTTTTTTTTAAATTCTATTTTAAAATATTAACTGAAGACAAATTAAGATGTACCTTTTCATTTTTTGTCTTTAAAATAAATAATAATAATAATAATAATTGTCAAAAGATTTACCATTTATTTTTATGCATATTAACGATTTTTTTTAACTCTTAAAAATATCTGTTAATTAAAAATTTAAAACTAATTAGTGATATCATGCATATAAGAAGTTCATCAGGTGAAAATAAAAATCAAAAATAGAATAGGAATTATTTGGGAATTATCAATAAAAAAAAATTGGCATATTAATGAAACAATGGAAATGACACACTTTACATTAGTTGTCATTGAATTAAATGCTGAAAACAATTGCGGCTTATATTTAAATTTTAAAAGAAGCTTCTGTCAAAGCAGGAAGCTTTTTAAAAATATGTACATATATCTTTACTATGCTATTCATTAAATGTTAACAAATAGTTTTTAACTAGCTCATTTAATATTCCTGATGTTATTTTTTCTTTAGCTTGTGGTAATTTTCTCTCAATGTTTTATAGATTTCTTATGCACTCAGCCAATCTGGAGTAGATTTATTATTAAATTTCTAAGCTTTATGGATGCCAAGGTAGTTTGAAAAGAACACAATATTCAATAACATGAAATATTAATGACACAAGACCGCTGTTGTTGTTTGTAATAACAGCTCTCACAAGTCAATCCACTGAGTTATTTTTTTGTTCTCTTAGCATAGAGATCATCTCATAAAACTTAGTTCTAAACAAATGCATCAGCTTTCAGAAAGAAAAAGAAATGAAAGAAAGAAATCGTGCACATTAGAATAGTATTTTAATTGTATGATTAACGAATTATAAATCATTACAAAAGATTATTTTTAACACTATAAATAATAAACAAAATAATTTTAGTATTATTAAAAATGCTTAATTACTACATGTGAATATTAATTAAGTTGCAGATATTCTTTTGAAAATAATAATATATAAACACATTCACATTCTTCACTTTCGTAGATATTATATTCCGTTTTAAGTATATTAGTCATGGCGAAAGCTTTTAAAAAGTATGGAAGTATATATTTTTTCATTGATGTAGAAAAATTAACAATACAGATATAAAAATACTTCATATTTACTGACAAATTATTCGGATATTATTACTACAATATATAAATATGTAAAAGATGTTTTAATAAGATTACATATTTTCAGAAAATAGCTTTTTTCTTAATTCAAAATAACAAGGATTCAAAATATCTAAAAGTAACAGTATAGTGACATAGGGACATATGAAGCACAAATTTTTCCTCGTTCATACTTCACAGTATTAAATCTCATTTACTTTTTATGATATCCCTAGTCAAAGACTTTTCTAAATATATTTAAACAATTATATTAGGAAAATTACTATGTAAACAGTGATCTGTTAATATTTTTCCAACAAGAAGCTTTTTGACGGAATTGGATTCTTTCAATATTATTTCAATTATTATTAAAGATAGAATGCACATCTGATTTAATCTATGACAGATACATGATCTACAGATTAGAGTATGCCAAACATCAATTATTTAATGAATAAATATTCATTGAATTTATTATAAATGTTGTTGTCCAGACCAACAGCTATTGGATGTTTGTAGCTTACTTTGCAAGCTCTCTATAAAATTCTTGCAATCATATAATATTCATGAAAGAGCAAAGATATAATTATTACAAGTATAAATGATACTTACTATTGAATGAAATTTTCTTATTATGTTATTACTTTATAAACAATAATTATGCTAATAAACCAAAAATAATCTTAATGACAAATACAATCTATAAAAGTGAAAATATCTACTTAAGAGTAATATGTTTCTATTTTTTTACTTCAATAAAAGTGAATATATAAAAAGGTTTTGTAAATAGTAAAATAATTAAATAGCATATCTTCTACAGAAGATTTATTTGTTAAAAAGTAAATGCTATATATGGTTTTTTTTTTAAGATTATCACATCTGCAATTTCTATAATTCTCAATTTCTTGTCTGAAATACTATTTCTCTAGTATTTACGATTTTTTAAAACATCTATCTTTTTCTTAACTTTTTTTATTAATATTACTTTCAACATAAGCTATAAGTTATCATTTTTAAATCTGAAGGTATGATAGTTTTGATATAAAATTCTACTAACTTGTCTTTTTTGTTCATATTAGTTATAGAATTATTAACTTATGTAAACAGACAGTACATTGTTTTCAATAATTTATGGCCACCATATTTTTTTTACATAATTTGTCAATAACAACATAAAATATAATTTAATAAAATACTTTTTATACTTTGAAAATAAAGCTACAATCATAAATAAAATCCTGTTTCTACTATGTTGTTGTAGATAATAATAGCTATTAGTAATGATACACCTGATATTTTATCATCTTGGCTAATTTATTATGTAGATGATGGTAATATAAATATTTGAATGAATATATGCATGTATTTGCTTGATAATATTATCATGACAACATTTTATATTAATCTCACAACACATTGTTCAATCATTAGATGTGGTTCAATAATGTTATAAATAACAAAAATCAATTTTATATAGCATATTAGTATCTTCTCTGAATGATTCTAATTCACAGGTAATAATGATATTATAATACTAGCAGCAATCAAAAAATATGTTCACATCTTTTATCCATGAAAATCTTCACTTTAATGTAATTAAATTTATGAAGAAAGGCAGAGCTGCAGCTAATAATGTGATTATTATTAATATCTTAAAAGGAGGTGAAGAAATAGAAAAAAATGACAAAATTATATACCAATGGTTTAAATTTTTAATGATGTACCAGATAATTAAGAAAAAGCAAGTATTATTATTAATATATAAAAAAGGTGATGAGGAAGATATTAAAACTTCCATATTAGTCTTTCATAAGTTTTATGCAAACTTTTTACTGAAATAATTACAACTCTACAGTGAACTCTGAATTTTAACCAATCAAAAAAACAATCTGGATTTAAAAGTGGCTTAGTACAATGAATCATATTCAAATAATGAGAAAAGTTATAGAAAGGATCAGTGGATATGGGTTGCCATTATACTTTGTATTTGGATATTATTTAAAGATATTTGATTGTATAATCATTTCTCAGGTGATTAAAGCATTGGATCACAAAGTATAGACAAAGAATATAGTCATATTTTAAAAAATATTCATAAAAATGCAAAAACAGTAATTAGATTAAATAATGATGCTAGGAAAATTAATATTGAAAAGGGTCTAAGACAATATGACTCCTTGTCTTTAAAACTTTTATAGCAGTTTTACAAAAAGTATTTTGTGGGTTAAAATGGAAGGGTAAGGAAGTAGAAGTAAATGGAAACTAAGTTATTTAGATTTTGCAGATGATGTAATTGTTTTTTGTAAATAGTGATTCAGAGCTTCAGAAAATGTTGCAAAAGTTATCAGATAAAAAAAAAAGTAGGACAAAAAGTAAATATTAAAAAGATTAAAGTTATGTTCAATGTATTTTTCCGAAAGAAAAAATAAAGATTGAAAATGATGAGTTAAAAGAAGTTAACAACTACAAATACTTCTCCCAGATTATTACTACAGATGAAAAAATAAGGGGTGAAATTAGTCATAAAATTAAACTTGTTTGGAGTGCTTTTAGTAAAAATAACAATATTAAAAGCAAATATGTCTATGGGTTTAAAAAGGAATGTTTTAATAAATGTATTTTATCAGTTCTTACTAACAGATCTAAAGCATAGACACTTAAGAAAAGAGAAATACCGAGACTTCAGATCATCCATGGAGAGATGTGTGTTAAAAATAACAAGAATAGACTGAAAATTAGATACTTGGGTGAGGAAAAAATAGATGTTACTGATATCATTGAAAGAATTAATAGACTGAAGTTGAACTGAATATATTTGTTAAAAAAAAATGATAATAGATTGACAGTTGAAATCTTAAACTGGATTCCAAGCGATTGTAAAACCCTTAGAAAGACTCCATGTGTACATTGATAAGAAAGGGTGCTGGAGAGATGTAGAGAAGAGAAACTAATATTGAAAATATAGATTAAAATCGGAGAGATCTTCATCCTGTAGTGTTTTGGTATTAAATGTAACTTTGACAATTTAATAAACTATATCTCAGAAAATATAACAACCAAAATGTCTGTGTATTCATATTAGATATAAGTTTTATATTGGAAAATTAGCAAATTATGCCTAGCACACTTTCAACTACTTGATCTTTATAGTCATAATGTGAAAAGAGAATTTCTTGCTATTTTTATTAACGAAATGCCAGGATCAGTTTAATGAAGATAACTTATTTAAACTCAGGGTATATAATTAATAATGGTATCCTAGCAATATCAAATGATGAAAGTAATCTCTGTTTACATGGATATATATTTTTTTATTTCTAAGTTTTATTATGATAATGTCCCTGAAAATATTTAATTCAATATGACAGAGTTTACCTGCTAAACTTTTTATAAATGTATATGTATTTTATTATTATGTCCTATAAAATGATGTAAAATAAATTATTAAAAAGTTTTAAAAAATATTAATAATTGTAAGACATAAAAAAAATTGAAATTCTTTATTGTAAAATAAAATTGACTATTGAAAATATTAAAATTCTATGGAAATACATTCAAAAACAGAAAAAAAAATTCTTAGTTCCTCTGCCTTTACAATAAAAGATGAAAAACAATCACTTCTTTTATGGCTGCTTGTTTAAAGGAAGTCAAAGAAAGTTTAATACCTAGTTATGTGGATATAATGCAGTTACAGGGGTAAGGCTTCAGAGTGCCCCCCCCCCTAAACATTTCATTGCTGTGGCTTATTATAGAGTTGTAAATACAAAACTGTTTTAGTAATAAACAATATTTTTTTTCAATCCAGTAGTTTCAACCTAGTAACTGTTTGTGGATGCTAAATATATGACAATAGATGTATGACTGCATTAAGGAAATCTGCCATCTAATTAATTGTTTATCAAGCAAAAATTTTCATAAATGGATTAATAATTAATATGTGGCTGCAGAAAGGAGTTTGCTATTAACTGAAAGGAGACCCTTTGATTCCTCTTGGAGGCCTTAAAGGAACCAAGCAGGGCAAATTCCTAATGTCCACTCCATATGTACTTTGTCATTGCAGCTATTATTACTATGTGATTATTCATATCGTATACGAACATGGATGGGCTGCTCATCAGCACGCATTAGCCAGCGTGGTGAGTTTATTGGCTTTTTACCTCCGAGTTTAAGAATATTTTTTTTAATATATACAATCATGACAGACAAAAATAAATCAAGGCCCTTATTCCCAGGAGGCTGTAAAGTCACCAACCAAGGCAGCAGTTGGTGGCTGAAGGTGGAGGCTGCTAAGAATTCCCTGATTGCAGACTCAGGCTGTCATTTGATGATGATTTTTTATTTAGGTACTTACAACTGCAGATCACATTCAAGTGAAGGAAGATTGCAAGAGTTAAAAGAATAACTGTCTTATATTAAATGGGACATTATTGGACTTTGTGAAGTTAGAAGAAAAGGTGAAGAAACAATTGATTTAAAAAGTGGACATATACTCTATTATAAAGGCACAAATATTGGAAATACAAGTGGAGTAGGATTCATTATAAATAAAAAATGGAAGAATAACATTGTGCAGATTGATGGTGTATCAGAAAGAGTGGCAAGATTAGTTTTACAATTTAATATCAGATACCAAATGCAGATAATTCAGGTTTATGCTCCAACAAGATCTCATAGTGATGAAGTTATAGAAGATTTTTATATGGATGTACAAAAGGCTTTTGATGAGAGTAAACAACATTTTAAAATTGTTATGGGAGACTTTAATGCTAAAATTGGTAAACAAATGAAAGATGAAAATGCTGTAGGTAATTTTGGTTATGGTAATAGAAATGAAAGAGGACATAGACTTGTGGAGTTTGCAGAAAAAGAAAAACTTTATGTTATGAATTCTTTTTTTGAGAAAACATATTAGAAGGAAATGGACATGGAAACATCCAAATGAAGGTACGGCAGAATTGGATTATATTTTGACTAACCAAAAATACATATTTCAAGATTGTAATGTTCTTAATAAATTTAACATAGGAAGTGATTATCGATTAGTAAGATGTAAGACAAAAATTATTAAGAAAAACAATATTCACAGTTGATATTCCTAATCTTCAGAAACATTCTAATGAATTTAAATTAGAACTTACAAATCGGTTTCAAGTATTGGTAGATTTTGAACATGATTCAGATTTGAATGACATTAATAGGAAAATAAGTGATACACTTTTAAAAACTGCAACAAAGATAGCTGGTAGAAAAAAGCAGCAATTGACCAATAAAATTTCTACTGAGACTAAAGAATTTATGAAGAAAATAATGAATATGAGGATATACAACAATGATGCATTAAAAAAGATTGAATATCTCGAATTTTGTAAAATAGTATGGAAAAGAGTTGAAAATGATATAAGAAAGTATAATTGTGAACTAGCAAGGAAAGCTGTAGAAGAGAATAAAAGTCTAAAGTGTGTAAAACAACATTTTGGTATTGGTAGGACATTTATATCTGCAATAAGAAAAAAAGATAGCATTATTACTAAAAAGATAGATGACATCATAAAATGTGTAGAAGACTTCTATCAAGAATTATATAGTAATAAAGAACAAGGGCCTCCTATACATATTATATCTTCCGAATTGCCCAGAATTTTGAATGAGGAAGTGAGACATGCAATTAAATTTATGAAGAAAGGGAAGGCTCCAGGTAATGATGGAATTGTAATTGATATATTAAAAAAGGCAGGTGAAGAAATAGAAAAATTTTTAGCAAAATTTATATACCAAATGTCTAAATGATAAAGATGTACCAGATGATTGAAAAATGCCATATTAATATTAATATTTAAAAGGGTGATAAAGAAGACATTAGAAATTACAGACCTATCAGTCTTTTATCAGTTTTATACAAATTTTTTACTAAGATAATTACAACTTGTCTACAGAAAACACTGGATTTCCACCAACCAAGAGAACAAGCTGGATTTAAAAGTGGTTTTAGTACAGTAGATCATATCCAAGTATTGAGAGAAATTATAGAAAGGACAAATGAATATGAGTTGCCATTATGCTTAGTATTTGTAGACTAAGAAAAGGCATTTGATTCTATAAACATTTCTTCAGTGATTAAAGCATTGGATCATCAAGGTGTAGATCCAGGATATTGTCAAATTTTGAAGAATATTTATAAAAATGCAACAGCAACAATTAGATTACATAATGATAGTAGGAAAATCAACATTGAAAAGGGTGTAAGACAGGGTGACTCCATATCTCCAAAACTTTTTACAGCAGTGCTGCAAGAATTATTTTGTGGATTAAAATGGGAAGCTAAAGGAGTGAAAGTAAATGGAGATTATTTAAGTCATTTAGATTTTGCAGATGATGTAGTTGTTTTTGCAAATAATGCTTTAGAGCTACAGGAAATGTTGCAGGAGTTATCAGATGGAAGCAGGAAAGTAGGACTACAGATAAATGTTAAAAAGACTAAAGTAATGTTTAATAGATTTTCTCAAAATATGAAAATAAAGATTGATTATGATGTGTTAAAAGAAGTTAACAGTTACAAATACCTTGGACAGATTATTAATACAGATGTAAATATAATGGATGAAATTAATCATAGAATTAAACTTGGTTGGAGTGCTTTTGGTAGAAATAACTTGATACTAAAAGGAAATAAGCCTATGTGTTTAAAAAGGAAGGTTTTTAATAAATGTGTTTTGCCAGTTCTTACTTATGGATCTGAGACTTGGACACTTAATAGAAGAGCAATACAGAGACTTCAAACCACTCAAACAAGTATGGAGTGATGCATGTTGGGAATAACAAGAAGGGATCGAAAACAATGTATGGGTAAGAGAACAAACAGGTGTTACTGATATCATTGAAAAAATTAAAAGACTGAAGTGGAGTTGGGCTGGACATATTCTTAGAAGAGATGATAACAGATGAACAATTGAAATTTTAAACTGGATTCCAAGAGATTGTAAAAGACCCAGAAAGAGACCACATGTTAGATGGGTGGAAATAAGAAAGTGTGCAGGGGTGATGTGGAGAAGAGAATCTAAAGATAGGAAAAGATGGATTGAACTTGGAGAGACCTTCATCCTGCAGTGGATTAATAATGGTTGATGATGATGAATTAATATGCAGATTCAATATGCTCAATCATAAGGAAAATAACTTGATGGAAATAAACAATGAATAAATTGAAAATATTAAATCAAGATGATTATGGCTATACATATCTTGATTCTAAATTCTCCCAATGTGAAAGAAAACTGTGCTCAACTGGATAGAAAATAGATCATTTAATAAAACATGTATAAAACTCTTATGAATTGTTATTTTCTATTATGCATGTTTTCTATATTTGCACATTGATATAAATATGTAAACTGAAGTTGTTATATTATTTTTATCATATTTGTTAATTGAAATTATTGTTAATATTAATCATTTTGTTGCCCATTTATTTCTCATTGGAATTCTAAGTAGTCTATTTTACTTTTCTTATAATAATATCATAAATGAGGAGAGAATGATGCCCAGTAAACATGGCTGGATTTTTATGAAGACTTGTCCTTCATGTGGTCTCAGCCTGATTATTATCCATGACTATTAGAAAGTGTTTAATAAAAAATAAAAATTGTATAGTCAACTCACCATGTATGCAGTTGCCCATTTGGTATTCATATTGCCATAAACTAAATTAATTTATAAATAGTTTCATTTTATTATATTTTTTGATTAATTACCTTTGTATTATTTTCTTATTTAGAAATTGATGCATTTGATGGACTGTCCAAGATAATCTCAATCAAAACAAGCAGGGATTAAACCCAGTTTAGTTTTATAATATTTTTATTAGCATTTGGAAAAAATAAATTAGCCATTGAAATATAAAATAATAATTGAGACTTGTGATAATATGTTGGGCCATATCAATCATTTATTATTAAATGTTAAATGTATAGAAACTTTTTAAACTTTATTTAGTTTTCAAATACAAACAATTTCTTAGTAATAACACACAAATAGACAACATAGGTTGTGTTGTCTATTTGTATGTTATTACTAACAAGTTCTTTGTATTTGGAATGTTAAAATTAAGTTTAAAAATTTTCTATATATTCATCATTTAATGATAGATGATGGAAATAGTCCAACATATTATCACATCTAATCTTCCATCATCACAAACCTTCAGGCAAATAATAAGAAATATTCAGTTGAATGACGAAGATGAGAATTTATATTTTGTTGGGGAGGGGGGGAATCATTAAATAAATGTATAAGTATATTTAAACAGCAATAATGATACAAACAGGTTGGCAGAGATAAAATAATAAGCAAATAAATAAAGTAAGGTATTAAAAATGAAATATAGTGTAGTGATAGATATATGCCACATGGTTGAAAGAGGAATGGGCATTCTAATTTTAATTAAGGAAGAAGCAATACAATTAAAGTTTTATAAATATATCTTTCAATTGGTAGCAGCTGATTTTATTATTGTTTTTATATGTAATAATTATATCTAATAAGAATTAAGGCAAAAATGGAAGCTCAAGGAAAAATGAAACTGAGACTCATTATAATGAGTTTATGAACATGATCATGGACATATTATCAGAAATTGAAAAAAAATAAAGAGGACATGGATAGCATGTTTAAACAAAATAATGATCTTAAAATGCAAAATAAGGAAATAAAAAGCCCAAATGGAAGAACAAAACATAGAACTAAAGCCAAATTGAGAATCAGATAAATGAGAATATAAAACACACAGAACAAGTAAATGAAGAAATAATAAGTAAGTTAGAGAGTCACTTTGCCAGGTTAGAAGATAAATTTAGTGGATTAGATTTTAAAATCCAACTGAATAAAGATGAGTCTAATGGGTGGGGAAATGTCTGTACACCATGCTCTCCTTAAAGTCTTATAGGCTTTAGGTTAATAAAAGACTTTCATTGTCTGCAACATAGAAGATTATATAGGTTCTCAGCCTAGGTCAAAACCACATCTGGAATCAAGAGCTGCCATAGACTATATTCTATGCAACACACCACATACCCTATATTCCCACCATCCAAGGTCAAAATTGGGAAACCACTCCTCGCTCAAAGATCCACAGCACAATTTACTTAACTCTCACAATTCAAATCATAAAGAAATAGACACATATTTGATTCTTTTTTTGTATATTAGAATCTATATACCTTTACTATATAACAACTAATTAACAAACACCAAACACACATACTACATCATGATTAATTTCAGAATATATATTTAAATACATTTTTTTCTTTTTTTAATAATTTGATTAATGGCCATCTTTTGATATTGGTGGACATGACATTTTCCCCTGGTCTTAGGTCAGCTTAAATGGCAGTCACTGTTCTTCACTTCCACCATATAATTTTGGTACTGTTTTATTGTCTTCTTTTTTACAATTCTTTGGTTTTTGATTTAGGACCCAAACATTTCTGTTAAATCTTGTTGCTATTTCTCTCACCACTAATTTACTTATGATGGCTATTTTTATTATTTCAGAACATACCTCCATAAACATAATACCCACATAAACATTTTAAAATACTCTACTGGAACTTCTCCCATTTGACTGGCAAACACCCATACCTTTAAGAATTTGTTTACAATTGTCTGGGTTGATGGGTATTTTGTAGTGACCTCTCACCCTTCTGCTATTTTTATGATAGTTACCTAATTTTTCTTGTCTTTGACCAAATCCTGACTTTCATCTATTACTTCCATTACTTTTTTACTCAGCTTACCTTCAATTTCACCTATGCTTTGTTCCTTCTTCCTATAATTATCACCCTCCTTCCCTTGACTACTCTCTTTTTCTATCACTAATCTCTGTTCTAATTCCTGACACCCCCTTTCAAATCTATCTTGTATTTTCTGATATCTTGATTCCATTTTTTACCTGTTCTAATTTTCTCATGTGAACCTCAATTTTGCTTGTTTCTTCTTTCTTTTCTGTCTTCTGCTGGTCCAATTTTTTTGTCTATTTCTAATATCTATTTCAAATGACCAACATGCTGGGCTTAATTTACTCAGCTCATAATGTACTGTGCTACATATTAATTTTCTGTATTTCACTCTACCTAAAATCCATTTTAATATTAATATTTCTTGATTCTAATTTTTATTGAAAAAAATTTTTTTTTTATTCAAAACAAAATAAACTACAACAAAACTTTTTATATACTCCTATCATTCTCCATTCTTTATAGCCCTATTGTTGGGAGACCATTTTACACTATAATATAAATTATAAAGGTAAATAAATTAAGTTCCTTAAAATGAGTACAATAAAATTTAAATTTAAATTAATTCCTGACTTTGTTGAAGATTGATCATGCTCTGTAAACTGGTGATGGATGAAGGGTTTCTCGTCATTTTGCGGCTCCCATGTTGTTATAATAGTCTAGAGAGAGCTTATATTGGCAGTATTCCCAAACACTCTATACTTATATTTGTGTGCCCCTTTGTTTTAAAATTGAGTCAGACATCATTCTAACATCTGTATGGTTTATTAACCTCTAAAGGTCAACAGTAACCCAGGCATAATTCTGAGATAATATATGTTTATCACTTCTAAGTCTCATAGTGGAGCTATGTTTTAATTAAGTGCATTCATGTTCATTTATATGTAGATTAGGGTATGTTATTTTGGACTTGGGTATTTATTTTGGTTTTTATGTTGCTTGGTATACTCATTGCTAGTGGAAGATTTTTTTATCCATCCCAGCATTGTGAGTGGATGAACCAATCCAATAAATGATTTCAATTAAATATATATATATATATATATATATATTGTACCAGTCGATAAACCCACTACCTAAACTGCAAGTCGGATCCAAACTCAGCTGGTTCAAACTGAATTCAAACCCAACTCACCAACTCAGATTAGTAGAAATCAACAGCACAATGCTATGCACCAAGAAACTAGCTCAACAGTTGGTGAGAATCAGAGACCCCTGAACTGACATTAATATCTGATAATAAACTGAATGAAAATAAATTTAAATCGAATCATATGTATATGTTCGGGTTGCCAACACAGACAGTGAGTATTAACATTAAAATAATTATAAATAAAAAGACTTAAGAAACCAAGTGTGTTTAGAAAATATTTAATAATAATAATTTGTTTGGTTTGAATTTTAAATAAAGATTAAATTAATTAATTCTATTCCTTAAACAAAGTTTATAATTATAATATGAGTGGCAGTCCTTATTATATGCCAATGAATATTACGCAATATTTGAAAGTCTATGTCTATGCCCCCAACAAGAAAATAGAGGCAGATAAAGGTATTCATTAGTAAAAGGAAATTGTTACTCTAATTTTATATGAAAGATTGTGAGATTTATTTTCACATTCGCAAATCCATTCATGAAGAGCAAGATACGTATTTTAGGGTATAACTTTAATCTTTATTGGAAAACTTATTTAATTAAATATAACTGAGAATTTGTTCAACTTTAATTGAAATCATTTTGTCACGAATTACGAGCATCAGAACGGGCTTTACCGGAACAGAGAGGCAACTGTGCTGATGAATTATGAGCTAAAAAATGAAATTGAAAGATGATAGCTAGTCGATAATCAAAGTCCTATGGTGGATTGCTTCTGACAAGTCTTATGCCCTTTGACTAATATAAACAGGAGAGGAAGTGCTTTCTTCCTCGATAATTTAAAATAACAGAAATCTGATCACCGACCAGCCTCACGGAGCGGGAGATTGCCCTACATCAGCAACGTTGAAGATGATGACTTACTAGTCACCGTTTGAGAACTAAAACCCAATTATAGAATGCTCTATGTGATGACTTGATCAAATGAATTAAAGTCAAATGAGCTTTTAAGTAAAACTATTTTAAAGTATTTGTAAATCATATTAATTATGCCCCAATCATCATGCCCTTCCTGCATCTTAATAGAAAATAACAAAGTTGAATTAGAATATATTTATTTGATTCCTTTATCGGCCCTTCGCAAAAAAACATTTTAAGATTATATTTGAATAATAAAAAATGAGAAAATAGTAGTGGCATAGATTAAAAACGGAGCTAATAATTTATTATTAGCCAATGATAAAAATAACAATCATTAATAGTTTCTTTTGACTCAATGATTGATAGAACTGTATAAATCTAGTTCTAGTGGGTGAGAATTATTATCAGATTTAATATTATATTTTCTACATAAGGCAAATAGAACAAGGGAGTTTATCGAGTCGAAAGATTATTGGCATATAATTAAAGTAACAACATTAATAAATTATACAAATATAATATAATAAATGAACCACCAAGTAAGAAAAGAGAAAGTTAAAGACTAGAAGTTGAGAGAATTATGATATAATAGCATAAATAAAAGTAAGTTTACACAGAGATTATGACATTTATAGAATGAAAAGAACTCTTAAAGGGAGTGTAAAGTAAAGTTCGGAACTGGCCAGAAAGTTTAAGGTTCATTATGAAAATATGTTACCCATTTCTTCCGGGCTTGATCTTTAGGTTACATGTCCAAGTTGGTAAAAACATAGGCACCATTTGATTGATTACTTGAACAGCATTTTATTTGATTTTGGCAGCATGATTTGTCTGGAAAAGATTCAGCAGCTCCATTGAAGATTTTCAGGGGACTTCAGGAACAATAGCCAGATTTCTGATGTTTAGCCCCTTACCATGATAGGAACACTTTTTAAATTCATGATTTTGAACAGCACATAATTTACTGGCACTTTTCTGCAACAAAGATGGCTTCTCTTCCTTCTCCAAACTTTTCAGAGCTATATATGCTGTCCTCTGATGCCTTCAGGCTAGCGTTTTTTTCATTATCAATGTTTTTAGATTTTCTGGTTGTTTTTAGATACATTCCTTCGATAAGGCTTTCAAACTCATTAACTTGAATTCATTTTCTAATTAGAAAATGAATTCTTAAAATCAAAAATGATTTTAATTAGGGAATCCTCATCTTTTTTTCTAATTAATAAAACTTTAACTGTTGCTTTTGAAAAGGGAAAATCTGAAAGCTTATCGAAAGAACGTAGCTTTTAATCAATAAAACTTTAACAAATTATTTAAAAATAAAATCAAACATTTCCGACGCAATGAAACTTTCGAACAATTATATATATTTATAATTTATAAATATATACGCACAATACACGAAGTTATAATATATAAATTCATGAATAATTCTATCATGAATTTATTAATAGCATTGATTAATTTAAATCTGAAACTAATTAATTTTAATACGCATTTATGAAATAAGTTATTCTTTATGGAAATTAGCGTGGATTGAACGTATAAAGCTCCATTGCATTGGAAATTTAAGGTTAGTTCTAGGGTTTGAAGTGGGCTTATGGCTAGATGACATGAAGCTAGGATCGAACTCAGATCCAACTGCTTCATTATATATATATAAAGTATAATAGAATTTAGAAAATATTATTTAGACAAAAGATATCATTATGTTTGTTATATTTATACTAGCTTAGAAGATTGCTTTTAAAGAAAGACAGCTATGTATAACATTTTTTAAAGAGAAAATCAAGTGATGTTTATGCTAAATTGACTCCATTTTATTTCTAAATGAAGGAGGGACAAATGTAATTTCCATGGCAGAGTTTACATGCATGTCTTTTTGAAAATGTATATGCATTTTGTATATGATGTCATCTAAAATGTTGTAAAAGTTATCTGTGTAAAGTAAATTATCAAGAAGTTAAAAAAATAATAATTGTAAAAAAATGAATAATATATTAAATTTTTTTATTGTAAAATAAAATTGACAATTGAAAATATTAAGTTGCTATGGAAACCAATTGTAAAACAGAAAAAAAATATTCTTAGTTTCTTTGCTTTTACAACAAAATGTGGGAAAAACTTAACTTCTTTTGTGAGCTTCTTGTATAAACGAAGCCAAGAAAATTTTAATGCTTATCTATGTGAATAAAGGCTTCAGACTGTCTCCCCTAAATCTTCCATATATGTGGCTTCTTATAGAGCTGTAATTATAAAAATGTCTTAGTAATGTATGATTTTTCAAGCCTAGTAACTGATTGAACACTAAAATATATGAGACTGATACTTGATTGCACAAGGAAACTGTCATCCAATTGTTTGTCAAAAAATACTTTATCATAAATGGATTAATAAATTATGTAGATTCAATATGCTCATCAGCCATAGATAATTGGAAATATTAAATAAGGATCCTTATGGGAATACATATATGTTCAATTCAAAAATCTTCCAATGTGGAAAAAACTGACTTCAATTAGGTAGAAAATAGATAACTTAATAAAACCTGTATAAAACATTATGGACTGTTATTTTCTGTTATGCATGTTTTCTGTACTAGTATATTGATGTAAATATGTAAATAGAAATTGTTATATTATTTTTATTATATATGTTAAATTAAAATTAGTATTATTATAAATAAATTTATTGCTCATTTATTTTTCACCTGAATTTCATGTATTAATAATATAAGTGGAGAAAATAATTGCCAGGTAACATGGATGAATCTGCGTTAAGGCTTGACCTTTATGTGGACCCAGTCTGGTCATTCTTCATGACAATTGTAAAGTAATTAATAAAAAATAATAATTGTATAGTCATTCCACCATGTAGTCAGTCATCCATTTGGTATACATATTACCCTAGACTAAAATTATTTGTGAATATTTTTATTTTAATATATATTTTTCCAATTATTATTGTCAGTAATGTTTTTTTATTGGGAAACTGAATTAGTCAAGCATTAATGATGAAGAGATCAGTGACAGCTGCTTTACAAGCAGTTGTCCTGTGTTAGTGGGTTTGCTTCTTGGATGATGCTATGACACATGAGAAAAATATATAGATTGAATTAAATATTTTCAATGGATTGTTATTCTAATAAAGAATAGAAATAATGATATTTTATCTATGTAAACAGAGATAACATTCAACTTTTATATATTCAGGAAACTATCAATTGCTATTAATTTACACTTCATTAGAAAGTCAATAAATTTTCTCCATTTTACTATAATAACTCTCTTGTTATTGTTGAATTAAAAGGTCTTCCTTTTTCTTCAATAATAAATTCCAACAAAAGAACTATTATAGGAGAAAAGACAACTTCTTTAGCTTCAGGTAGATTATAAATCAATAGCAGCTGATAGTTTCTTGGCAACATCAAAGGCCAAAATTATCTTTGTTTACATAGACAAACTCTTCTTATTTCTATTTTATATATACAAATAAGCTTATAAGCAATGTGAAAGGTGACTCTTCTGATTACTATGTGATTTCTTAAAAGAACTAAGCAGTCATATTCTTAATACTGTGTGATTATTCATGCAATAAAAACACAAAAGAAGTAATCACCAACATAAATAAGCCATGGATAGTGAAGATATATTTGAGTTTAAGCCAAAAAAAGTCATGATTGTTTTCCCATTTGTTAATAGTTTTTAATTAAAAATAACAGGTTGTTTTCTTAAAAGTAGAGTGAATGCATATGAATGATTTCTTAGAGATTTATTCTTAGAGATTAAATTATAAAATTTATTCCCTGGAGATTATTAAGTTATCAGAAATGACAGTGATTGGTGGTCTAAGAAGTGAATGTTAATTTCTTAATTGTGATCCCTAGTTTCCATTAAATTATGATTCTTATTTATGTTCATACATCTTCCTATTACTTTCACATAAAGATAGATTGCATGCATTGGAAGAATAATTGTTTAATAACAAATATGACATTGCTGAATTTCAAATTACAAGAATAGTAAAAGGACAATTGATTTGGAATATGATAATGCTCTTTGCTATAAAGGCAATGATGGAAATATAATTGGGGTAGAATTAATTATAAATAAATAATGACAATTCACATTTATGTCTAACAAGTTCTTACTGTGATATGTACAAAATGCTTTGCGAGTCTTAAATGCTAGAATCAAAAATGAATGGGTAAATTTATTTATGATGACAGATCTGAAAGAGAACATAGTCTTGGGGATTTCACATGGTCAAAACAATAGACCCAAACCTTCCAAATAACAGAGAACAAATAAAAAAACAGCAAAATTGGATTTTCAGTAACAGAAATATGTATTTTAAGTTTATAATGTTTTTAATAGATTCAATATAGGAAATTTTATCAATTACTGAGATGTAAGATACATGTAATGCAAAACAAGTGTTAAAGACTATTTAAAACAATAATATTAGCATTTGATATCCTAATCTTCACAATCACTTCAATGAATTAAAATTAAAATTTGTTAATCATTTTTAATATTAATAGAGAAAAGAATTTGCAACAAAGATATCTGATACAAAAATCAGAAATTCACAAAGAAATTGTCAATTGAGATAAGACAATGTATGAAAATAAAAAGGAATACAAAAATATTTAAACATGATTTTTTTAAAGAAAAATGAATATCTGGAATTATATAAAATAATACAAAAAAGTTTTCAATGACATAAAGAAGTATAACTTTGATTTGCAAGGAGTATACTAAAGATAATAATAAAAGCTTCAAGATTATAAAGCAATATCTTAGTGGTAAATAATATTTGTATAAATCGCATGTTGTTATTAGATTAGTAATACATTGAAAATTGCCAGTCTTTCACATGGCTTAATGTTGTTTCTCAGACAGCGAATCAGGTGTTAAACAGTGGTCTTGACTGGTTGTCTTAGTGGTAAAAGAAAGGTGTTTCAGCTACATGAATAAAATATGTAATTATTATTGAAAAGAGGAATGTCATTATTATTATTTAACATTTTTCAAAATATATGGAGTTTAAAACTAAGTATTATATATAGTTAATCAATTTGTTTAACGACTGTTGTTTGTAAATATGTAAGTCAACAGTAAGATGATTAAGACATAACTATTATTTATGTATCATACAACTTCTATCAGAATGTTGTTAATATATTTATTATGAGTTAGCTAGTTAACTCTGACTATTGTAGGTGGAACATTAAAATATTAATAATATCTGGCAAAAAAAGCTCAAATTAATTTATTTTAAAGTAATATCTCTTACATTATGGCTACTTATTCAATTCAGTTTTTAACCACTATTTCATATATATATATATATATATATATATATATATATATATATATATATATATATATATATATATATATATATATATATATATATATATATATATATTATATATATATATATATTTGTAATGGTCACTCAATCTCCTTTTGTTCATGGAGGGCACCACCGGATCACTGAGTATCTGGAAAATTTGTTTTCCATGATCAAAAGTGGATGGTCATGATGGTTTGCACTGACTAGACTCAGGGAGAAAATAAGAGATCATAAATATTGTTAAGACCATTAAGAAATAAAAGCACTAAGACAAAAATCATCAAAATTAAGTTTAAATAATTTTAAAGTTTTATTAAGAGTAATATATAATTTTCACTCCCAGAGATATTATACACAATTAACATGATTCTATCAGGCATGTACTAACAAAAACTAAACATCAACATTTTGGTAGACAGACTAATTTTCTAATAAAGAATTAAAAAGAAGGGAAGGATTTTTCTTCAGTGAGTGATTAACCTAAGCAATTCTGGTTTCCTTATTCAAAAGTTCTAAAATGAAAAGCAAATGAAAGTTTCTTGCTTGAACCAATGAAACCAGCACAGGAAAGTGGTCACTAGTTTATTGACTAATGATGTCATAATGTCTGCAGAACTGATACATGGACCAATCACATTTCAGATTGCCATAGTTGATTACAATGCAAGGACACCAAAATAGTAAATGAATACAATGGAGTACGAATTATAAAACAAGAGAAAGCTTAAATCTCCAATTTACCGAAGTAGTAAAATTAGAAAATACTCTGGTGAAAGTGATCTAAAATTAATAACACATTAAATATCTTTTTTAAGGAAAACAGACATATAATACGGATGAATCATCAACCAAATGACTGGCCAAAACTAAGCTGAGAATAATAATTAAAAGTGTCAATAGGAGACAGGTAAGCCATTAGAAAACTATTTATGTCTGCCCAAGCATTTATTAAGAAAGTGATATAATTAAAATACAAATAACTTTACAACTAAATTCTCAGTACACACTCTGATAAATAAAATTGAAAGCAAACTTGGAATTCTAAAACTAAAATTCCAATACACACTATAAATAGAATGAAAGCAAAAACAGACAATAATCATGAGATTAAATAATTATGAAAACTACAGATTTATTTTTAGATTGAGTGGAGATTTAATTAAAAGATTTATATACCCTGGAAAGAATAAGAATTTTTTTTACCTTACAGTAAAGCAGAGTCCACATTTTTCAAAGAGTGTGCACTTTTATTTTTTGAGTTCCAATTTTCAGGGGTTTCATTTCTTTACAGCAGCAAGTGTAGAGGCATATTTCAGGATCCTTTTTACTTCAGACTTTCATGGCATGATGTAACAATAGCTGGTATCAGGAGTTCATCCTTGGGAAAGTTAGCAAGGCATGTTGTAGGTTAGAAACACATGACAGTGAATTTAGACATCTCATGATAGCAAATTTAAAAAAAAATTATGTCCAGACTGCCAACAATACAAATCACAGCAGGCTAATATGAAACAAAAAGTATAATTATAAGAGAATGAATCAATTACAATGAAGCATAGCTAGCTTTGTTAAGCCAAGAATAATTTAAAATGTCTGAAAAATTTGGGGATATTTGTACCATCTCTCTATCACCCATGTAAACTTTCTTGTTTTTTCAATAGCCCAGGGCAAATCTTTATCTCCTACTCAACCTTACTTAAGAATTCTAACCAGGGATTATCTTATAGAAAAACAACAAGTAAAATTAAATCTCTGCTTTTAAAATCAAACTAAAATGGATCATAATTAAAATAAAAGAAATAGGAATGCAATAAAAAAATTTGCTTGCTTTTAAACAGTATACAATAAATTAGTCAAACTAATAATCCAATATATAACTAATTTAGTTAATATTAATATATTATTATAATGAAATATGTGACATTTTTATTTAGTATATGCAATAAATCTTCATAATATTGCCAGCCTTTTTAGTCCAAAAAGCTATCAAAATATATTTAAATTGACTCTCATCCTCAAATAGATAACACATAAACTGTAATATCAGAATATATACTATATTATCAAAAAATTCAAATTATTTACAGTAAAATAAAATATATTGTTATAATTTAGATTTGAATAAATATTACTTATCAATCACATAATTTGAAATAAAATCTTTAAACTTGTATTATCAATAATTCTGTGTAACTAATCATGTTCTTGGCTATTCATTAAAAAAATATTTAGTGTGGTCAGTTCTTAAATAGAGATGCAAACTCATAATAAGTATTATGTTTATGACTACTCATAATCAGCTGGGATATTCATTCCCAACTGACACTGATGTAATTAATGACAATATGATAATGAAAGCTATTATAAATTAAATATAATAATAATAATAATAATAATAATAATAATAATAATAATAATAATAATAATAATAATAATAATAATAATAATAATAACAACAACAACAACAACATAGAAATCATGTTTTATAATGTTAATTAGCATACTGTTATGAAAGTAACATCATTATTTCACAACACAAAGATAGACAATTTCTAGTATAGCAAGTTACAAACCATAAATAAACATTGCTGTTAAACTATAATTCAATTTAATTTGAATATACTGACTTGTATTTCTAGATGGACATTGTCTATGTCACACTTGTGAACACATGTAATGCATTTTTTACTGTAACTAGTATTTCTGTATTTCTGCTAATACATATCCTTCATCATCACATTGCCCATGGTCCAAATATCAGAGAAATGATATTGAGAGATATGTTTGCCAGTTTATTAAAAGAATATAAGCAAAGATTATGGCCAATTTTTACTTTAACAATATTTTTTTATTTTTACCTTTGTAAATACTGAATTAATGTACCTGACAAAATAAATGTATTTTAAACACAGAGACTAAAATAATAATGCAAATATTTGCCTAAATGTTTTAAAGTGCAGATGTTTTGGATCTAATACAAGAATCAATTATGAAAGATGGACAGTGATTCCACTAGAATTAAATACTAAGATTAAAAAAGTTATGTGAGATGTTAAAATCAAAGCTAGAATAATGAAAATTTAATATGTGATTAACAACAATTATTAAACAAAAATAAGGAAGTGGAACATTTTAACTACATTTAATTATTAAAAACAACAATATACCAAATAAATAATCAAAACTGAAATATGTCCAATAAATGAAATTACTGCGGTTAACAGCTTTTTAATTTGATGGATTCGCAAATGCTATCCAATTACAAAAAAATATTATAAGAATCGAACTTAAGAAAAGATCATATTTGTTATGGTAAATAAATAATCGTTAATTAATAAAAAAGTGAAAGAGTATAGATTTTAAAGGACATTTTGAAAGGTGAAACTCCAAATCGCGTTCTCTTTAAAATAAAAATTAATTTACAATTAAAAAAAAACAACAACATCATTTTAAGTTTTGATTTTTACAAATAATCTCTGATAAAACAAAATGACTATTAGAAAGAATTGTGGTAAATAAAAATTGAAAATAAATCTTCAAAAATAATCATTAAAAACATTTATCAAAAGACACCCATCATAAATTATTTTATCTTTTATTTAAATACTTTAATAAATCATTCTAGATAATAAATTCAAACTGACATTGAAATTATTTTTTCTTTTAGATTTTTTTTTAAAAAAATCTTAATTATTTTTTAACATAAATTCATTTTGAATGTTAATAAGAATAATTATTATTATTCTTTAATACCACTGACAGTTAATTCTCTTGCAGTATGTAAATGAGATATTAATGTAAATTACACTTCTAATTATGGAATTATTGATATTATCCAGCTTTCTAATAATCCATTTCATTTGATAAAAAATCATTAATTATTATGCAGTTTAAAGATAAAAAGCAACTGAATTTTTGTTTTCTTACATTTGAATAAAAGCAACAACAACAACAATAACAAAATCTTCATTAAAAGAAAGGAAAAAGAAAATTTAAATGCTTATTAGACAAAAATATTAATACTTAATTTAAATAATTAAAAAAATCTCTTTATTCTGATAAAAAATAAATTCACGTTACAGATTGTAGCTTTTATATATTTTTTTAAATGAAGGAAGTGCAATTATCTATGATTTAATTATAGGATGCTGAAAAACTACAATTATTTTAAAGTAAGCAAAAATATTTTTTTTTTAAAAAAAGATTTTTTTTTCTAATAATGAAAATAATATCATTGCTGATGTGCATGTTAAGTTTTTCTATTTATAAAAGTAGGTGATATGATTACGCAATAAATTTCTACGAGCAAACAGTAACATTGCGTTAACATCGCTAACAATCTACCATCTTTGCTATTAGAATCCAAAAAAAAAAAAATCATTATAGGGGGGCGTTCAAGTAAAGTTTATAGAATGAAAATTTTGATGAAAATAGTATAAAAAATTTAATATAAATATTTAATGTATAATCTTGAAATGTAAATAGTACTAACTACATTGATAATTTATGTTGCAACTTTTTTTTAAAGTGTCATAGCATCGGCCGGGACGCGAACCCGCAACCCGGGCAACTGCCTGCAAGTGCAAGGCAGTCGCGCTGACCTCTCGACCACCAATGCAAGACCATGTTGCAACTTTGATAGCAATAAATACAAGTTTAATACTACTGTATAACTAAAATATCTATAGAAGTTTCTTAAACTGACAATCATTAAAAAATATATTTATTAAATATTATTCCATATAGTATATATTTCTTTAAAATTACTTTTAGTTTTTTTTTAATAATGCTAATTTCCCAAGCTAATATAATTATTATTAGTAGTAAAACATAGATTATTATTATTATTTGAGTTGAATCTTTTAAAATATTTTTCATTTTTGTAATCAAAATCCTGATAGTTTAGTATCATGGTAGAATGTAAATTCGAGAACTAAAGAGCCACAGATTGGAATTTTGTTCCATCACTTTGCAGCTTGAGCATAATATATTTATACTCATACAATCGTTGAATTTTATGTTTAATCATAAAATTTTATAAATATATTTTATATATATACTGTTTCAACAATTGTCTATGTTGGTAACATTATGTTTTTAAATAAATCAATATTATCATTATTATTATTACAGTCATATTGTTAAATTTGATGATCATATATGCTGGGTATTTCCAAAATAAATGGAGATTAGTATTGATGAAGGCTGTTCTACACTTTTCTCTAAAACATCACCAACTATTACTATCACTTGTATAATACTTTCAAAAAAGATTTCAAAAAAAGGACACTTGAAAGCTTAATTTATCATCCGTCAATAATAAAGAAACATTTAATAACAATATAGAGTAAATTTTTAAACAAGTCTACAAAAATTGTTATGATATTTAAGAATTATCAGAAAATAGAATTAATTAAAAAAATTGTTGGGAGGAAATAATTATGAATAAATATGTGATTCTGATGTATTATGTAAAAGAATAATTGTGAATAGGTGTTAGATAAGATTATTGTAAGAGATTATAAAATCACCAATAAATGTGTATAATATCCTAAACTATAAATAATTAAAATAATTTATACTGATAGAAATGGCCAGTTTGTATAACCAAAAATTTGATTTGAAATCTTTTATTTAAAGTATAAATTGCAAAACAAATTACAATTAATACATTTATTCAAAAAATAATCATTATAAAACTATACAGGTACTAAGGCACATATAGCTCATTCAAATATTAAAAGCATCATAGATCTTAGATAATCTAAAGAACACAACCTACTTCTTTAAAGCAAAATTTTATAACATTTTAATGTAAAAAGCAAAATATTTCAAACAATCAAATTTAAAAATATATAAAAAATTGTGAAGTATTTTAAGAATAAGAAATGCAAATAAACTTCCAGAAGATATCTATATATTATAGTCATTTCAAAGATGTGCACAAAGAATAAACTCACATCCCAATACAAAAATAAATATAATAAAAGCAGAATATACCAAAAGAAATATATAAAATTCATATCAACTAAAAAACAGAGTCAATAGATTTAAACTACCTAGATTTTGTGATAGGACATTAAATCAAACTTTGAATGGTGATCTTATATCATATAATTCTAAATAATGTATTTATTTCAAGTGACATTTAAAATTATCATATAGACTTCTATATAACTATAAAATTACATAATTTGTTTACTACTAAAAAAACAATTATTATTAGCAATTGTTCAAAATTTTATATAGCCCTCCTAAATCCATAATAAACATACAAAAAAAAATATATAATAAATTAATTATAGATCTTCATAAGCCAAAAAGATTAATTAATGACTAAACAATTAAAAGTCTGATTCACCAATGTGGTCATTTTAATTTTTTATAAACTGGACATAAACTATGAAACCATGATACAATTAAATCAACATATATATTCTTTTACAATTTGATGATAATATGAAAAAAATATTTTGATCAGCTTTTGAATTGGTGAAATATCTTTCCTATCTATACAAATCTACATAAAGTGATATATCATGTTGATAAAGTAAAATAAATATTTATAATCAAAGAGTGGGAAAGATCTCTGTTCTGATTAAATACAGTAAAAGAATTTAAAATGTAGTGATGGTATTGTTTTAGTATCATATAAATATACAAAGTAGTGTTACCTAATATAAAGAATATTTATTTGCTACAATAAGTAATTGGAATAGTAATATCTTCAGGATTATCATGAAATATTATAATTCATAATATTAAAAATATTTCAAGTATTAATTGAATGTATTACTCCTAAAATGGGGATTAACAATATGAAAAAAAAACTAATAATATATTTATTGTCAGGTAAATTAAAAGGATAATAAACAGTTTGTCTAAATATTTCTTCAACTTTATTGAAAAGCTATGCCAAAATGTCATAAACAACTGAATATTTATGGAGCTTGATTAATATTACATAATTTAAATACATGATTACAATTTCTTATGTCTACACAAGCTGTTAATAACAGTAACAAACTCTTCATACAGTAGTGCTTCGCAGTGCAAACCTTGATAATCAATGAATGCAGGAAGATTTGTTTATAAAATTCCTATCTACTGCCTACTTGTCCAATATTTCCACACTAATTTCAAGATTGTGGATTTCATTAATGAGAAGCTTTGTATCTGAGAACACTATTGGGTTCAGATCTATAATATTACTATACAAGCTAATGAGCTTGGATTAAAAACATGATTGTGTTTTATCTTTGGCTCCTAGCACTATAGTTTACTAAATAGGTAAAATATGTCTGCTGTAGGGTTGCATTACATCCTAAGACCTAAGTGCAGTGCTCTCAGATCTGATATGCCTCAGTGATGAATGTTACAAGCTAGAAACTAATCTGAGGATATTGGATAAGTATGCACTAGATAGGAATTTTATATATAAATCTTCCAGAATCCATTGTTTTCTAAGGTTTGCACTAGATAATACTTACTATAAGGAAAGTTTGCTAATGTTATATTACACAATTGTTAAATGACAATGTGAATAGAAAAAAATAATTCTGGTTTTAAAACTTCTAAGTGAATATAAAATAAATATTCATATTGAACAAGAACATGAATATATATTGTAGCTGTCAAAATTGCACAATCCATATATAAATCACCTGAGGGAAATCTACATGTGCATTCCACTTTCTAACATATTTTTTTCTTTTAAAGCCTGCTAAGGTCAGGGAGAAAACAAGAGCTTCTTAACTAATTACCTAAATTATTTTTGCCAATAAAGATTAAAAATGCCAAAAATAACGAAACCATACCATTTATTCACATAAATAAACCTTTCCAAATTTTATTTTGATTATTATTTTCATTTAACTTATGCACAGATATAGTATATGGTGGTATAAATGTTTAATATACTTGAAACTATTTTAAAATATTGTTATTACTATTAATTGTTAGATTGGATTCAATCTACTGCATATACACCTAACTGCTCCTTACTCTCATATATACTGTTCCAAATTCTAACTGATGAAAGCTTGTAAATTAAGGCTAATCTTATTCCTTGACCATTGTGATTAATTACAGGTTATGTTATTAATATGCAATAGGTAATAAAATAATAGTAAAATACAGGGATTTGCATTTGTACTACAATAGTATCTATATAAGAGCAAATACATGTGATAATTGTATGACTATGGTAGGAATTAACTTTTTGCAGCATGCCCAAAAATCACATATGTATCACTATGTGACATGTATGAAAGAAAAAAAAATGGATGGCATAAGATAAGAATTTATTATCTACAACACATCACTGTTTAAATTAGGTAATAATTGTAAGGTATCAACAGCAGCAAATGATGTTACAGTCATCAATTACTAACATGTTATATAAGAATGACAATTAGATATAATTCATAACCTGAATTGACAGATATCAACCATACATTCTTATCAATAATAACAATTCAAATCCAAGACTAGTTAGCTAAAACTGACAACTATTTATCAGAATCCTAATCTAGCTTGTCTATTTAGCCCAATTGAACTCCATTCATAATTTAATAAATTTCCTGATTTATCATATTAAACATAGTTGGAATGACAATTTAACTAATTTATACTTTTAATAGCATGACAAGAGACTGTGATACAAGCTAAAAAGAGACTGTTATACAAGCTAATTGCATTTTATACACTAATTTATTAACATTAGCACTAACTAAACTGTGGCATAATATTTAAATAGAACAAACTACAATCTCCCACTATATCTGCTCATAAACAGATTAATAAAATAACTGTTCATTAATATATTATATTAAATTGGGGTTAATAATTAACTATTAGTTTAAAGTTATACTTATTCTTTCAGCTTATCAGTTCATGTTTGGATATTTGCAGCATTGATTCTTTACCAAAGCTATGGTGGATAAAGGTTTAAATCACTATTTCACATTCATTTTGGATGCATAGAAATCAATTAAGTCTTGTTTTTATGGCTGATTCTTCCTATAGCACTGGATATCAGATTTGTTTCTCTTTTAAGGAAAATATGTAGTTAACACACATTCAGATTAGTGCTGCTATTGTTGACAGCTTCTTTGATGTGACTCAGCAATGGGTTTTTGGACCCCCCCTCTTTCAGCTTGACAAAGTGAAGCAGTTAATGACTTATCTATTCTTGCATGGGGAACTTGTTGGAACTAGCAATTATTCTTGCAGAATGACAATGGAAAGATAAAAGATCAGACATAGAAAAATCTTAATAACAAATGCAGAATAAATTATAATACTAGAAAGAAAATTATGAACATAATTAGCAGCACTATTTATATGATTTAGAGTAATTTTATCTCTATAATTCAGACATTTAGATTTTTTGATTTATTCGGTATAGATAACTCCATAATTATCTTTGAAGTCTGAGTTTATTTGTCCAATATTCTATTTGCAAGCTCATATTTGGAATGGTAATAACAGCCTTTTTAATTAAATTATTTTAATTATTTATCCCCTAAATTTTTATATTTGTACCAGTCCATACTCCCTGCGGAATTCTTTTCCTAATCTTGCACTGAACATGAAGTGACCAAGATTCAACAGGTAAAGAAATGGATATCAATCTAGCCGATTGTCTGTACTCATGTATATTGGTACTTCCAGCTAAATTGATAGAAAGAGTAGATTGACCGGACTCTTCCAGTTAAAAACACCCTTTAGTTGATATCTTATTTGAATGCCCGAATATTTAGAAGAATGGCAAGTACACACCTTTGAAAAATCTATTTACAAAATAGACTTTTGCACGCCACTTCTAGAAAAGAATCAAAAAAATGAATTTATCACCCTCCTAGAAGGATGTGCAATACCATATGTTCAGCGGAGCATAAGAATAAGATTTAACACCCAAGTAGAGCGATATCCCTTTGTGGCTAGCTCAGTCACTCTACAATCTAGGGTCTTCAAATGGGTAAGTTAAATGATTATTACCGGTACGTGGTTGATAAGGAAAGAATACATTTTGATCAATATAAATAATAATATGAAAACGAAACAAGTTTAATATTATGATTAAATATTTATTTAATCCCAAATACCCACCACCGTTTCATACTAATGATGATATAATAACAAAATACTAAATAATTAATTATCCCAAACCATATATATTCGAGGCGTTGAAATAGATAAAATACAATTTTAAATAAGAAAAATAATAAATCCCTAAAGCTATTTACAATGTTTATAAGTAATAGAAGTGGTCTGAGCTCCTTTTACCCAATAGAAATAAATTTTACTTTGTGTGATTTGATATATAGATATGAGATTTTCGGTCATACAGGCATGCCCTTTTACTCAGTGCTTTAAAACCTTTTTATTGATAACAAAAAAAAAAAGACAACTATGCTTACGTATATTTGCAATATGAGATATTTCACTAATTTCATACTTTTCAACAAGTCAACAAGGTTGCATTGGCTCAGATACTATATCGTACTCACCATAAGGTACTGTATCTATTTCCTTCTTGCTATAGATAAATTTCTGTACATATATATACGCGCAGCACAATTATACACTTACTATTACTTTAAATATAAAGTTATTAGAGTACTTGCTTACAGGGAATCTATAATAGATCAATCCTTTCTTGCACGCATCATAAGGTGCAGCAGTGACAAAAAAAATAACTTAAAAAGGATATATGGTTAAATACATTTTTAGATATTCAGCATGAGATATCGTATTTACCGAATATTATAAGCGTAAGTACGCATATATATACATGTATGTTTATATATGACGAATTTCAGGAGTAACAACAAGAGGAAAACGAATAGCAACAACAACAACAACAAAAAAATCTCATTGCAATCTTTGTTGAAAATACTAGAATTTAAAATAGAAAAATTGACTCAAAAGATTCAAGTAAAAGCTTTAACATGTATGCCCGTAATAACTGTAATTCAATATACGTATGCGAGAGACAAACTCTCTTTTTTTAAATGATTAATAATAATAATAAAGAAATAAGAATATATTTAATCGGAAATATCAAAGTTAATTATCTCAATATTAATAAAACATCTTAAAATAAACTTATGTCTGCGTCTTCATTCTTCTCCTCTGGGCTCTGAGTGGGCTTCAAGTCAACTGGCTGTGCGGTGAGGATTTCATCTATTTAGGCATAGGCAAGACATTGTGGGTGGCTGGAACTGGCGTGGTCACATCTTGGTGGCTTGGGACAGAGAAAGGGCAGTGCACCGGCTGGTTGTCTACCCCACGGTCATTTCACTGGACTCTCTGGTCGATTTCCTCATATTTTCTTCTGTTTGTATATGATAATAAGTTTTTATTAAATGTTCATTTGCTATTTGACTGGTTCATTAAATCTTTAAGAAATCATTAGTTCTTAAAAGAACTGTATAATGGATTTCTTAGAAAATGTCAGCAGTAGTCCTGTTCATAAATTAATCTCTAAGTAGCTGATTGCTTGGAGAATTCTGGAGCCAAAAAAAGTGAATGACTTGCCCAGAACGACTGCCAAAGAAAGAATGAATCCCATAGCACTATCAACCCCACTAATAAGAACCAATTCAGATATCCCTCTGAGAAGAATGAATCAGCCAATCCTTTTAATTTAGCTTATCACTTAGATTGCAAACATTCCTTTATATTTTTCTGTTTAAATTCTACATTTTAAGTTTGACATCCATCTTGAATAACCCAGACCACTTGCTTACAAAATCAATTCAAAAGAATTTTTTTAAAAGAGATAACAGTTTAATTATAGCATTATTAAACCTTTTGCTTTTGATCAGATTTTTGCAAAAGCAATTAACATTACTTGCTTATGGAATAAAATTACAATCTTTAGAAAATTAATTAAAAAAAAATATACAAGTATGTTGGAAAAAAAAAGCAATTACATATAATGACATATCATAAAAAATATACAAAAAGGAAAAACAAAAATAAACAAATACATGAGTTTATTATACATGTACAATATTTAAATTTGTGTGTGTGGGTATTCTACTGCTCAGACTGAACCTCCATTATTAATCTAGCACATTTTTATATTTGTTGTGCTTAATACAGACTTTGTGTAAGGCCATTTGATAATGCCTGGCACATATTGTAATCTGTTTACAAGCATTTTAATTACTTTTCCTAGAGTGTCATTTACATCTTTTTTTATTGTTTAAAAAAACTTTTTCTATTAAACTACTTTTAAATTAAATTTTGAATCAACTATCTTTTTTAACTTTTAAAAAATATTTTGTATTTAACACAAAATAACTTTATAATTAATTATGCCATAGACATTATCTGTGCATTTATAATACATATTTCATTCTTATTTTAAAAAAATTATTAGAATTTTTTTAACTTAAATTTTGTTCTATTTTTTATATGCTTACATGAAGTATATATATATCCAAATATATACCTTCAATATATATATATACAAATTGAAAATGCATAAAGCTATTTGATCAAATATATACTTAATAAAACCACAATCACGCCTGTCTGTATTTATCAGTAACATATAATTACTCACAGTAGTAGCTGCATTTTGAGGAGATAAAATATGAATTTCAATCTTTCTATAGCTGTTTAGAACAATAAAGAACATTATTACAAATCATAGAAAGTATTATGTGAACTATCTAAACTTCTAATATGTTTTTAACAAACTTACTAAAATCAAACAAAAAAAAGCAATGTGACTATGTCTGTGGTTAAAGAAATATTTAGTAATGACAGATAAGCTTATGTAACTCAATAAAATAATTGACCAATTGTTAAGCATTGCTCATTTTAGAAAAATTTCCTCATTAAGCCAAATTATTTTCAAAGATATAAAAAGGCTTTGTTGAATTTTTAATAAACAGAATTAATATATATCAGGATAGAATTTTAGAATAGGTTTTCCATAAGTTATATGAAGGGGGTGAAAATATATAATATTTTCAACCAGCACTTTGGCAATGTAACATTCTCAATGATTTGCTTACTATCTAAAAACAAATAATAAACACAATAAGATATAAACCTATATAATAGTATAGAACAAAGGTCAAATGAAACAGATAGAATTTGCACATGTAAAAGGGCTATGAAATCCTGACAACATCTGAGAGTTTGTGAAGAAAATAATGAATCATGTTACACAAAGAAAAATGTTCATTTTAGAACAAACAAAAGATGAAAATTAATAACATTGCTACAAAAACAAGTGGAAATAAAAATTATTCTTTGGAAAGTAAGAAAAAGAGAATGATTTCAGACAATATAGAAATAATAAGATTTGTAAAAGAAATAATTGTGAGACTGACTTGTCAGAAAGAAACCAAAATTACCCACACAAATTAGATTTCATATACCTTATAATAGATATGTATATTTTAAAAAAGTGAAGAAAAGTATACTATTCAAGCTAAAATCAAATTGAAAAATATATCAATTAAAATAAAAATCAAATACATTAATTTGGATAATCATCTTTATAAATTTATTATAAAAATAGATAATGAATAGTAATGATTGTGATGAAAGCCCAGTGAAGATAGCCATGATATCTTTATTTGAAAGTGATAAATCTTTCAAGAGAAATATCAAATAAATAACAATGAAAAGCAAAGAAGCTAAGATACTGAGTAATACAAGAGTTTTACATTTGATTTAAATATGTAAGCATTATTAAAGATATTTAAGGATAAATGCAGACACAAATGAGAATCTAATAATTAAACAACTCTGAATATAAAAAAAAAATATATAAAAAGTTTTATGGAAATAAAAAATGTAAACAAAAGATTACATTAAAAAGTGATAATATATTATGGTATCTAAAAGTGTATAATATTGATATATATTATTGGAAAATCAGAAAAGTGACTGGACTTATATCAAGCAGATTCTGTACGGATGTCATGAATTATTAAAAATCAGAATCTGAATTGTGAGATTGTTCATAAAGAAATCGCTAATGGTGCAAAGGGAATTAAAAGTATTAACATTTAACATTTCATAAAATATATGATTTCTTATACAATGAGACCCATTAAGACCACCAAAGAAATGAAAAATAAAATAAGAATGAATCAGTTTTAAGAAAAATAATAAAATGAATCCAAAATCTCACTTTAAACTGTCCAAATTAATTCTCATTTAGGAAGAAGTGATATAAAAATAGTACTGTATAAGCTATTATTTAAAAAAAAACCTAAAAGAAAAGTAAGGAAGCTTAGCTAGATAAAAAGAAAAATTACCAGAATATAAAATTGTATACAAATCATGAAAAAAAAATTCAATTTGGAGAGAAATAAAATTATAAACTGAAGTGATTAAATGAGTATAGTGAATACAGGTGAGATTATATTTTTGAAGTTGTTGTTTTGAAATTAAATAATAATCACAATATGAGATGAAGTTTTGTAAAATTTAAATCTGCAACATTTGCATGTATATGATATTTAACCATGCAAATTCATTTATGAAATGTATTTATTTATATAAAGGTATAAAAAATTGTAAGATCATGACACCAGATAATTCATAAGCTCATGACTTGTATAAACAGGCATTTGTTTTTTAGTATATGAGATGTGTGAAGGTGATTAAAATATGACATTAATAATTACATTATTAAATTTATTGTAGAATAAAGCAAATAATGAAAACACATTGTATTCAAAATGGAAAACAGTTCTTCAATAAATAAATAAAAACACTATCTGTTGTTTATTCTTAGTAAATATTTCAAATAGTAATAAATTAATATATAGGTTAAAAATTGTATTAGTCCATTGAACATCACATGATCAGAATTCTTTATGTGTACATAAATTGTTTACACAGACGCAAAACTTTTTATACAGTAGCTCTGCTCAGTGCAAGCCAGAATAATCAATGGATGCAGGTTTTGTTCATAAAATTCATATTTAGTGCCTACTCATTTAATATCCCTAGTCTACTTTCTAGCTTGTGGTTTTTATTAGTGAGAAACCTTGGATCTGAGAGCACTGCACCTAGATTTTAGAATCCATTGCAATCCTCCAGTAACCATGTTTCATCTCATTAGCTAACCTTAAAGTTTTGACTTCAAAATTAAAACACATTAATGTTTTCAATTGAAGCTCACTAGCTTCTATAATCATATAGAACTCAGTTCAGTTCAGCATCCATAATTTTGATGACTTTGGTTCTTTAATAACCATAGTAACCATAATCCTATTGGCAGGATTGGTATTAAACCACTAAACATCACATGATCACCAATCTTTATGCTCACACAAACTGTTTACATAAAGCTAAAAACTAATTTGGGGATATTGGCTGAGTAGGCACTAGATAATGTTTTTATTCACAAGCTTTCCTTCATCCATTGATTACTCTGGGTTGCACTGAGTGACATTACTGTATGGAAAGTTTTGCCTCTCTGTAAACAGCTTGTGTAACCATAGACAGTAATGATCATTTGACAGTGGTTTAATAAAAATCATGTCCAATAAGATTAGCATGACTGTGGTTATTAAAGAACCAAAGATACTTTGTATGGATGCTAAACTAAGTTCATATCTACATGATTATATAAGCTAATGAGCTTGAATTAAAAACATTGTTTTTTTCATTTTGGAATCATAAAGCTTTATAGTTAGCTAATCAGGTAAAAGATGACTTTGGGAAGGTTGAATTAGATCCTAACATCCAGGTGTAGTGCTCTCATATTCAAGGCTCCTCAATTATGTAAGCCACAAGTGAGAAACTAGTCTGGGGATATTGGATGAGTAAGCACTAGAAAGGAATTTTATGTATAAACATTTCTGCATCCATTGATTATTTTGGCTTGCAATGAGTGGTACTACTGCATGGATGATTTGTGTTTTTTATAAAAAAAAATGTACATTACAAATGCAATGTTTTTATTATAAAGTATTTATTTTTATTTATTTTAATAATTAATTAATTTTATGTAATGACTGGAAACAGTGAAAATTAAAATGTAAGTTAAATATTGTAGATTTACAAAGAATTTTGTAATAAAGATTTTAATTTCAATGTTTTTATTTCATGTGTTCAATTTACTTACTTTATTTAATCCTTAATAAAAAAATGTAGATGAGAAAAAAACTTACTGAAAACCTAAATAAGATACATTAATATTTTTTTTAGAAAACAGCTAGCTTTACTTCACAGTTTCAGTTTCATGACAACACATAGCACAGTCAGTAAATGTTAGTTGCTGTTTAATTCAGTTAATAAGATAGTTGAATGTGTAAACTTCAATATGGAAAACAAATATTAAGGTTATTAAGGAGAACAAAGCTAAGTCAACACTCAAAGTCATAAGTTATTACTATCATATTTATTTGTCATTATGGTAAATATGTTCATTATGTTTATATTATATAAAGATATGCGGTAAGTTCAAACCTTAGTTGAGTCATTCCTAACTATCAGCAAATGCAAACAATGATGGAACACTGAATAAAGAGCTTAAGGATGTTATCTGGCTTGATTCCTGTACACTTTACATGACAAAGTGTGTCCATAAATTAATAATCCATTTACATACATAAAAGCTGTTAATAAAGTATAATTCAGCAAAATTACTCACATACAATTAATGTAAATTAAACAAAAGCTAAAATAATAAAGTCTGTTATAAAATTACTGTTGTGTGAAAAATCAACATTTGTTTAAAAAAAAAATTAAAATTTAAAGATATGTTTTACAAAAGAGAGAATGCTTAAATACTATCAAAAGTATGGTGAAAATAAATGATGACACTAAATGAGATACCAAAATATGATACTAAACTGTAAATTACTAATAATGTTTATTTTAAATTATAATAAAATCTTCAAAAATTATAGTTGATTAATATATTTGTAATATGCTAGCAATAATGTTAATGAAAAAATAATTTTTAATTATTGTCAGTGGAGTTTTTTTTTTCTCTGTCTCTTTTTCCTCTTTCAGTATTTTATAATAGTTTCTTTGAGTAATATAAGGCTATAACCTTAAGACTAAATCTGTCACATCTAGGCACATAGTTTTCAGATTATAGCCTTAATTATTTTCTTTATAGATAGACAACTTCCATATTTCTCCATTCTTTTTTATTTCATAAATAATTTCATATAAAAAAAGATACAAAAGACAAATAACCCCAATATGCATTTCATGCTGAACTAGCATTCCTCAGTTGGGCCAGGTCATCATCTCTCATATATATCTTTGTTACATTTTCAAGCATCGATTTACTTCTCTTCCAATATTTACATTATCAACTTTTTGATAAAATGTAATGATTATTACTAATCATTTATTAAACTAGAGATTTTCTCTAGCACAGATATAACAAATTATTAGTTATAACTTTAAATAGATTTTTTTTTCTTTATATTTTTCAAAATATTAAACAATATAAACTTTTGAATTAAGAATCTAATTCATTAATTTATTATGTATGATTAAAAATTGATTTAATAAAATTTGTGCAGTATGTATGTATTATTTTGAAGAAGTTGTTTTTGTGTTTATTTTCCTTATATAAAGTTGTGCTATTGAATAAGATAGTTAATTAATCTACAATTTGTACAGATATGCATAATATTTAAAAGACATATATTTATTATATGTGCAACATGATATTTGTATTATAAATTTAGTATTTTTCAATTTCTTTTAATCATTAATGATTTTAAAATGTAATAGTAATAGTTATAACTCTATTTTGCATCATTTTTGGTTAAGTTATACAGAATACATTATGCTTACATTTGTGATTATCTATCATCTGATGTATAAAATAAGTTTCACCATTCTTCAAATTATGCTGCACCACACATAAAGATATGGTATCAGAGTGTTAAGAAACATTCTTATTTTCAAAAAAAGTTAAGCTTATTAGCCAGTATTTATATGGTTAATCCAAAAAAAAATGTGATTGTTGTTAAAAAATATAATAATTTCATCAATATTGCTTTATTACAATCATAATTTAAATAATCAAACAATTTAAATCTATGATAATGAATATTCTTGCAATGATCTAAATACTGACCAATTTTGAGATGAACGAATAAAAGAATTTATGTTGCAGAGACAAGAAGATGTTGGCATGGCACTGTCCATTATGTGCTGTCAGAATTTCAATTTTTGATAATTTTTCACGTAAATCAAATAATGAAAAAAAAATGGATTTAAATCAATAGATACAAGTTGAATATAATAACAATGGTTGCTATTACTCTTCTTTTATGGTGACCCTTACAAATCCTTATTTCTTTTCCAATCCACTTAGATCATTTGAGGCTAAACTTCTGTAATATTAAACATAATTCAAAATCATTTTTGATACTAAAACAGACATGGGTTGTTGTTTTTTTTCACTTTATAATATTAATAGTAATTCTTTTCATCATATAAAATAGAACAGCTAGGCTAATGAATTATACTATTAATTATAATTTGTAACTGTTACAAATTATATAATATAATAATACATACAATTAAATAAAGAATTAGCTTTATTTTAAATATTATCTTAAGATTAATGCAAAACTTTTCTGGACTTAGGAAACGTGTAATTTTGCTCATTTACTATTAAAAATATATAACTCATACCTCTTCCCTCTTTATGGCCAGATTTGTTCGTGAGATTAAAAATATTTCATAATTAAACTGGAGGGCTGAATAAAACAGCTTCATTTAACTAAATTCGATTCAGAAACATTTTGCTATCCATTAATATATTCTTAAATTAAACCAAAAACATTGAGTCAGTATGCTTTTTATATATTTAGTGAATCCGTCTGCCGATTTTTTCTCTGCGACATATTTTAAAAACAATTTTTAAAATTCTTTAAAAATCAATATAGCAAATAAAAAAAATAAATAACCATTATTTGATTCTTTTTTTTTTTTAATTAAAAGTATGAACATGCATTTTAGATATAACTATCTTAATTATTTCAAGAAAACTTTCACTATAAATAATCTTTGCGCTAAACTTTGCGTAGATATTTTTTTTTTTTATAAAAATTATTAAAAATAATTCATCCTCTACTTCACATTAAAAGTACAAATTAAGCAGACAAAAAATTTCTTTTGATTAATATTTAGAAAATTACTTCCACACATTATTGTTTACTAGTGGAAAAAAATCTTCATTCAGATATTTTATTATGCATCAGACAGCCTTCAAAGTCAATTAAAAATTTAACATCACTTTGATTTTTATTAATCTTTTACTTGTTGTGAATTTTTCATGACTTAGAAATTAGATTTGGTTAGATAGTGAAACTGTAATTGTCAATGTGCAACCACCATGCTTGCTGTCAAAGATTAAGGTAGATCTTAGTTTGTATCTGTATTCTCGTTTTAGTATTGTTGATAATATATTTGATTTACATAGTAAAATAAAATGTCAGTAATCTAACTACTTTATTCAATTTTGCATTTAAAAAGTTCGACTCTAGAAAAGCTAATATTAAGAAAGAATTATGATACATGAATAAGTTTATTTTAAGATGTTGTTTAAAATAGATATTTAAAAAGTAAATAAATCATAATTTTATTTTCATTTTTTCTTTACATATATATATATTCACATTAGTTTTAAATAAACGTGAAAAAATGACATTTTTTTAAATGAAGATTAAAACAGCCTTTAAATAGCTCATTATAAGGAAAAAGCTCTCAAAGAGAAAAATTAAATAAAAATTCATTAGTCATCAGACTGCCCTCTGTTGGAGTATTTTTTCATCCTTGACATCCATTTAATGATCAATATTGGGTGGTTAGCTAAAAGTGTGTGTATATACACTTAAAAAAGTGATAAAGGTTCATTTACAGTGCATAAAATATCCATTGCTCAGTTGCTATACCATGTAAAAACTTCAGCTCTGCAAAATGAATACATTTCAAAAATTCTCATTGATCATCTATCTCCCTAAAACTATGCCAATTGTCCATAATAAATGAAGCAATCATTAATTTAGTATTTGTAACATTGAAATGACTGATTTTAATACAATGATCTGCTAGAAATAAGCCCATTCACATAGGTAAACATTAATAATTGTTAAATTATAAATTAAATTTTGATTAATAAAATTATCATGTAAATATATAATTAAATTAATTAATGCACATGAAAACATATGTAAACAAAGTTGAAAAGATACGTTTAATCACAGTGTATAAAACCTTCACTGTTTGTTGCCATATTATGTACATACTGAGCAATCAGATGGTTTACTTTCAATTTTAAATGTCTTTTTAAATATCTTTAAAAAACAGAAAAATCTATACTGAACTTCAAATTAGATACCTCACTAAAAATAACTCAGTAAAACTCTGTTCATATTCGTTAAGTTATTAATCATATGTGTAGGAGTCTTTTGTACAAAAGTAGAGTCTTTCTAACTAGAGAAGAGGCATGTGTATAGATATATAGACTTAATGTTTAGTAGGTGTAAATATTAATACTTTTATAGCTAGACAAATATATTAAGCCAAAAAAGTAAAACTAAAATAAAATCGTGCATGTTTCCTCAATATTTTCTGTTAGAGCATTAAATACATAAAATAATTAAATCATTTATTCATCAGAAGTTGACAAAAAATATGAGTACCTGAAACAATTGATTTCCAGAGTCAACCATTCTAACAATACATAAAATCGCACACAGCTATATAAGTAATTATTTTGTGAAGATAAAAGTTAAACTACATGTATTCAAACTATAGATTTAATATTATTAATTTCCAATTTAAGAAACATAAATTAATTTTATAATATTTATATATAAAATCATAGTTATAAACGTTTTTTTAACACATCATTTGAAAAAACTATTTGGTAATAAAAAGTCAACATTGTTCATTTAACAGAAATGGGACAGTTTTATAAATCACTCTTCCATGTGCGATAATAATCAACATTATACTTTTAGAATAGATTAAAATTATTTTCCCAATCACATAAAATTTCTCATGAAATAAATATATCTGGTCAGGAGTCTAGACTAATTTTAAATAATTCTGTTTCTAACGTCAATAGCTGTGTGTTATATAAACAATTGATACTTTTAAATTTAAGGATTAAAAGTTTTAATTGGATACCATCTGGAGTAGTTTCCAGAGTTCTATTGTAAGTATGTGCTGAACTTCTACTCCCTTTAATTAATCTATTTATAAACAGTGACTTCCTATTGATATAAAAGAATGACAGCTTATTGTCCTTAAAAATAGTTTTCAACCATTGTTTGTAAAATGATGAATAATGACTGCTATAATTGACAATTTAGAAATAAAAATAACTTTTTTTTTTTATGTTTTATAAAAGTTTAAGTTGCACTTTCAACTTAATAAAAAGAATATATATAAGTGTACTTTTATTTGCAATATAATGCGAAGTATAATATTTTAAATTGTATGTATATATTTGGTCCTATAATTTTAAATATTTTTATTTATTATCTCGTTTATTAAAACCTACACCTCAATGGAGATAAAAATGTATTTTATTTTGTCTTGATAACAATTCTAATTAAGAATTCATATATTTCAAATTTATCAATTTCTATTCTTTAAGATATATATATAATTAGTGTTAACATTAGTAAAGCTATTATCTCTATTGATAATAACTACAACGTTTTTTGTAGTGATTACGAAAATGGAATACTTAATGTTTAATTCTTTTTTTTTTTTAAATTGTATTTCCTTTGTCATGTGATGCTTATTCATTCATAGTTATATATCTACAGATAAAATCTTTAGGAATTAAGATTGTACAATATTATAGATATATTTTTTTGCTTTCAAATATTTGCATTTAAATCCATTTATTCTTAATTTGAAACAGTTAATAGGAGGTCTAACATCTGGGCAACAAATCTTATTCACGAGACAATAAAATATATTCTGATTAAATGTGATAACATATATTTTGCTTATGTTTGAACATATGTTAAAATTTTAGAGTTCTGTCATTTGCTAATGAAACTGAGCATTTAGGATAGTAGCCATTTGCAAAGATAAGAATATATGTATTTGAGTATCAATAAACATAATTATATTTTACTGACACAACTTTTAAAACAGGCAAAACTCTCTATATGTATTGCCACTCAGTGCAAGACAGAGTAATCAATGTATTCCAGAAGGCTTGTGGATAAAATTCCCATCAAGTGCCTACTCATACAATATCCTCAGACTAGTTTCTGGCTTGTGGTCTTCATCAGTGAGAAGCCTTGGATCTGAGAACCCTGCACCTAGATCTTAGGATCTAGCATCCATTGATTACTCTGGATTGCACTGAGTGGCATAGAGAGTTTTGTCTGTTTTAATAACAGTTATAAGCAAGCATAGGAAATGGTGATCATGTGATGTTTATTTGCTTTGACACAACTTTTCTTGATGATATAATTTCTTTAATGAAATGTTATCCAAAACATTATTAATAATATCAATAAAACAATTTTCAAAACAGTAAAATGATAAATTTTAAAAATATTCTCCTATTTAAAAAAACTATACCAATTCAATAAAACTTCTGGTTATAATGAAATAAATCAAATAATTAATCCAAATTAATAACCAATTTTGTGTAAGAAAATAGTTTTGAATAGATTAATTTAAATGCAACTAATATTCCCTTAATCATATTAACTTTACATATGTAAAACAAAAAAAAAAAGAATGTCAATTTTAATACAAACTAATTAAACACACAAAAAGAATATAAATAATTATACTATAAAATTGAAATGGTGTTATTACACTGATTCCATATTATCATTTTCATATACTTCCATTATAAAAATTGTTTGATCTTTTTGTTAATATATATCATGGAAATCCTAGAATCAATGTTAATATTGATAACGTTTTATTCTCCATCTTGGTAATATCTACACTTTGTTTTAAATCATTATGAGATTGAATATTTGGTGATCATCTCTTTTTTGTATTGATTTTTTTTTAGTTAAAAAGTGTTTATCCAATTATTGTTAAAATTGTTATATTTATCAACAAATTAAATCTTCAGAAATTGATATTATAAAATTTTTCTTTAATTGGATTAAGTCATTCAAATCTTTTTAACTTTAAAAAAATATTTTACTTTTAAATTCCCATTACATGCAGTTTCTACAATATGTGTAACAAATATCTTGCTTTTCTAATTGGGGAATAGTTAAGAGGAATATACCATCTGAGTATAAAAGGACTCTTGCTAACTTAAATTTATTTAGGTAAAGGTTTTTAGTTATTTATATGGTAACTGTTGCCTTGTATTTTAGTGATAACATTAGTATTCGCTGTGCAATATCTAAATTTACCACTTTATATATATATGTTGATACAAAGATTTTCATGAGTTACAGACAAATATATTTTGTGTTTTTATCTGTGTATGGTATGGATTATTAATATGTGGCTTGATCACACAAACTATCAATTGGGTGAAGAATAGACTATTATAAAAATGGCTGTATAGTAATTGTAAAAACTAATTTATAACAATGTTAAAGCTTCACCAATAGCAAACAGTAAAAAAACAAAACAATATAATTTTCAGTCAGAAAACACATGCACACAGGCTGATACTTACAATTTTCATCATCCAACTGGGATTTTTTCTGTAGCCAAAACTCTCTTCACTAGAGCGATTAAATCTTTTAGATAAATCATATCTGAAAGAAGTAATAAATCATATAAATAGTGTTTCATTGACTAATGGTTTTAATAATAAAATTAATCACAAAGCTTTAATTCATGACAAAAATAATCAAAAAAGAAACAATAAAAAACAAGAAAGAAATTACAGACAGTATTGAATGTATTCTAAAATACTATAATATAAAAACACCAAAAATACATAAAAATTAATATAATCATAACCAAGCCTAAAGATTACATTTCTCTCAAAGATAATGACTTTATGAAATTTTATGTGGCATCTGAAAACCTTTTGTATGTAAGAGCAATTATCACATTAGTACCAGAAGATAAACACATGCAAGTGAAGATATACACTTAACATCAGCATCACTCTCAGTTCACACTATAGATTCAGGTCATACTATCAATTTTTCTAAAGCAGGATACTATCCAGATATGACATTCTTTACCAATGTAAGATCAGAGAAGCTACTAAGACACAAATATGATGACACATTTAAGCTTCCTTCTATATGAAATAATTTTAAAAAAACATTATTACTTCAATGATTTTGTAAATTTTGATTTATTTTTTACTTTTATATACATGTTTATTACTAATAGTGAAACTTTAACATTATTATAAATCAGTGTTTACAATGCCTCTACAATCAACTTTACAATATTCTATTCTTCACCTGGTTAATGACTTATTTGATCAATTGAAACATTAGTATATTAATAATCAAAATCATATATGAATGAATCTGCAAAATGTATCACATGTATATTATAACTAGGAGAGCAGTATGAAGACTGAAAAGAGGGTACTTTAAAAAGAATATAATATATATAAGCTCTATTATTATCATCATCATCATCAGTAGTAGTAGTAGTAGTAATAGTAGTAGTAGTAGTAAGTAGTAGGAATAGTAGTAGTAGTAGTAGTAGTAGTAGTAGTAGTAGTAGTAGTAGTAGTAGTAGTAGTAGTAGTAGTAGTAGTAGTAGTAGTAGTAGTATTTAAAATATCTATAAAATATTGTTCTTTATACTTCTATTTATGCAAATGAAGTTATTTAAAAGAACACAAGATAGAATGGGAAAAATCAATAAAAATTTCTTGAAATGATCATCTGATATTTAAAAAGAGCATTATTTTTAATTAAAAAACCTGGATAAACAGACATAGAACTGAGTGACACAATTAGAGAGAATATCTTCAAACTTTATGATTTAAAACTTAACTGTGGATTAATTATATATATTTTTAATGGCTCAGAAATCAAAAATGTATATTGCTAAGATAGTAAGTATACAGGGGAGATGTGTATCTCTTATTTGCTACTATATTTTCCCAAGGTATCAGATAGAAGGCTTAAAATGTTGAATAAGTGAATTATATTAATGAATATCTCTTTTTAAAATTAATGGATTCCATATTTTTTGTTATATTTATCAAGCACGTAGAAAACAAAAAGACAATACAAAAATATATTATTCAAAAATAAATATGATATTCACAGCTAATTGCTAATAGTTTTATTCAATTATGATGTCACAAGCTTTGACACAGAAGTTTATGGGCCCAAAGAGATACCCAATGATAATGATTTGTGCAATTGATACAGTTACTATTAAATATCTTACCATTCAGGAAAAATAAATAAAAAATGGTAATATTATTTTATTTTTATTTTATAAATAGTTTTATTTTCCAAAGCATTCTATATAAAAATAAAGTATTAATAATTTTTTGTTTAATAAATATTAATTTTAAAAAAGTGTATTAATTAATGATTGATATGTGCACATGTGAACATATTTTAAAGTCAAGGAATATATATTACTTTACTTAAAACTTTATTTTTATTTATATGATAGATATTAAATGATTATGATTACAAATATTTATTTTTGGTATGCAATAAATATGTTTAACTCAAAGCAGTGTAGATATATATGTGTATTATCTTACCATACTTGGTACAGTAATTATTGTTAATACTTGATGAGATATACTTCTGTTCCGTTTCATAATTTCAATAATTATAAATTTAAAATAATTATAATTATACATATCAAACAAATATGTGTGATGATTGTAATTGTTTTTAATAATAAACTATAATAAAAATGGTTTGAAAAAAATTTGTGATGATTGTAATTGTATTTAATAATAAACTATAATAAAAATGGTTTGAAAAAATATTATTCTATAACATTACACATGTTTATATTTGAACATAAGTGAAATATTTTTAAGGTTGTAAAATTTCTTTATTGAAGTAAAGAAATTGTGTATAAATATTAATTTAATATTTTGGTGTTTTAATTATCATATTCATTTTGTATATTATGTATAGTTAAAGTAGTATTATTATTTACCATGGTGAACTCCATCTCAAAACTTTACTGTTGTCTCTACTTTACTTTGTAGTAAATGCAAAATATGTCAGTGATTGATATTGCATTGGGCCTATTGCATCTATTCATTATGTTAATCTTATTTTAGATTTTTAATATAAAACTTTAAACATCCATGTCATGTACTTTCACACTTACTACAGGCCATAATGTCCAAATAGTATTCATAAGGTTGTAAAAATTATCTAGATTGCATGGAAATCATCATTATAGCTTACAATGTTTCTGTAGTTAGAACACACTCGTTTTTGTATTCCTGGCATTATGGGTGTAAAAATTTTTATAACTAAGAGAGAAGAATACCATACATTTATATCTTTAAAATTTTTGGTGGTTTAGCTATAGGGGTCTCAATAGATAAACTTCTATGTTGAGAGAAGAGAATACTGATGCAATTTTGATTTCCCAAAGTTACAATTCTTGATAAGCTTATACTCTGAGAAAAATGTATCATAGAAGCATATGTTTAAACATTTTTTTACTTCTTAACTTTTGCAATTCAAATAATTCTTCTTACACTTTTTTCAGCAAAAAATTATTATTCTTATTACAGTTTGAATTGTGCCTGGCAGTTTTCATCAGATCTACAAAATTCAGATACATATAACAATACAAACATTACATAATACATTTCATATTTTATACAAACTTATCAATTCTCCAAATATTAATTTTTCATTAACTTCTTAAAAATCTTTAATACATATTATACCTCTTATATACAATTACTTTTTTAATTTTAAATTATTAATTATTTTTTCCTATCTTCCTATTATTCTAATATCCATAATATTTTATTTTATACATATTACACTAACATTAGCTTTTTTACTACTCTAATTTTATTACCCTTATCACTATTAATATATCTTTCTTTATTCTTCTTATCTTATCTGTTCTTACTTAACACATTTTTTTACTTTATTATTATCTCAATTATTACACATAAATTATACCTTATTCTCTTCTTCTACTTCTCTCTACTCTCCATTTTCTACTAGTAATTTTAATTTCCTTTAAACCTCTCTTAACTTTAAAAGAAGATCGTATTTCTATAAAATGATTCTCTTGATGTAAGAGTATGTATTTGAAATTAATATTCAATGAATTGATATTTTATAGTTTAAAAAAATAAAATATTAGCAGTGAATGTGTGATGTGAGAGGGATTAAATAAATGATAACCAAAAAGGGAATTTAATATTGTAAAGCTATTGTCTAGTCTGTTGACAATGACAGTAAACAATCTAATAAATTGGGAGTAAAATCATGATTCCATGAAGATTCTTTATTATATGTAAATTAAATCCATAAATAAATGGATGTAAGTACATTTTATACAGAAGAGTCATTTGACTAAAATGATATGTTAAGTAAAGTTAGATAACTTGTGATCTTATGGTCATAGGAAGATGTTTGCAAACATTGATAGAGTGACAGATGATAACTTCCTAGACTTATCAATAATGTGTAGATACCAGAGCTATAATTCATGGTTTTTTTGTATTTATATTCCATGCATGTATTATGGGAAGATTATCCATTATTTAATACATTATATCAAATGTACAATTCCTATTGTTCCATATTTATATTTGTTACTTACTAATATAGAATGTCCATTATTTCTATTTTAAAAATGCAAAAAATAAATTGAATATTAGTTATTCTTATGTCTTTAATTAAAATAGTAAGATATGTATGCTTCACTTATTATTATATTTTAAATAAAGAGATTATCAAAGAAGTTCAATATTTTTATTGATAGTAGCACCATTAGTGAGTTTGATATGAGTTTAATTTATGAAATTTTGTGTAAGTCAACAATCATTTGCATGTGGTAGAAAGAAAATGTAGTAAAATGAAGAAACAAAATCTGAAATAAAAAAATGAAAAAAGACAAAAGACTATACCATATATTAAAAAGTTTAGTTTGGAGAATCTAATAAAAAAATAAGAAATAACAGTTAATAATAAAAAAAAATTTGAAAAGAAAGAAATGTTAACTTTTAAATATATTTATTCAGTTGTTTGTGTAATTTGTGGTTGATGAGAAGATAGATTTTGACATCTTTCTTGTTAATTTATTGATCATAAAAAGTCTTATTTAAAATGGAAGGAGAAAGTATAATACAATTGAATGAAGAATCAAAATCACCATTGACTATGGGAAAAATATTTGAGCTCTTACTGTAAAAGATGGATTCGAAATTTGAAGAAAATAGTGTAAAGAAGAAATAAGATATGAAAGAAAATAATAATGTACAAATAAAAGAGGGTAAATTCCACATTGGAAAATAATGTAAAAATGAAATAAATAAATTCCATATTGGAAACAAATAGTGTGATAATAGAAGCAAATAGATTAAAATAAATTCAAAGTTAGAAGAGATGGGTTTTAAATTGGAAAATTTGAAATCAAAATTAAAGAAAATAGAAGAAAATAGTAAAAAGTGTGAAGTGAATTTTACTAGTATAAGTATTCCAATGGACAAACAAATCATGAATTTAGAAAAAAGACTTCAACAAAGTTTCACACAAAAATTTCAAAATTTAGAAGGCAAATTTAGAAGGAATTAAAGAAAGTTTATGATAAAATAGTGGAGATTGATAATTAAAAAAAGATGAAAGAAAACAATTAATCAAGTTAAAAAGGTTCAATAAATTGTCAAAATATCCAGAGGAATTAAAAATTAATTGGGAGAAGTTATGTGGAAATTCTCAGTGTGACTAAACTAAAAGAAAATAGTTTGAATGTCTAAGAGAAGAACCATAAAAAAAAAAGTTATTAGTTTTTCTAGAAAATGAAAGTAAATAATGATCAATTAACTACCCAATTGAAAATTTATCCATTACTAATAGCTTTCTAAAAAAATTCTAATGTTAAAGATAAGCAAACAATCTGATAAAATAGATAAAGTCATAAAAGATGTGCAGGAGTTAGTAATTATATTACAATCACTCCATAATGAATTATGTAAACAGTTGGACATTTTGAAAAATCAAATGAGTCAATTGACTGTGAAAGTGATTAAAGCAGATTATAATACAGAAAATGAAATTATAGATAAAATAAAAAAACTATATAGTAAAGAGAAATCGTATTATCATGATGTTATGAAAAACTCTATTCTCTTTTATGGATCAGGGGTAGGCTTTATTAGAGGAGAGAATTTTGAAGAAGTAATACCAAAGAAAGTCATAGATTCTAAGAAGACAAATTCATTGACTATAATTAATTAGAAAAGAAGGTATTTCAGAGATTCACTCTGTACTCATGAATAATGAGTTTCAACAAGAGCTAACAAAAGTGATTTCAGAGGATGTGTCTGGAAAATCTAATTCTGTAACCAAATTTATAATTATAAAATTTTTAAAGTTGAAGTTGAGGAAATTCCATTACAGCACCTGAATGATACAGTAGAACTGTTTACTTTCCACCATTTAGAGGAAATTGGAAAATTTTGCTGTCACTAGTAAATAACTTGTATAGAGCAGCCATGAATTGGTAGGCTTCATTATTTATCAAGCCTAAAACATTCAATGAATATAAAGCCTCATTAATTAGAACAATTTGGAGTGATGAGCTACAAGGTAACATTCAATTTCAAGTATCACAGGGAGAATAAGGGAGAACATTTGTCTGTTTTTCTATAGGCAGTCTCAATATAGAGATCATTGACTGAATTTAATTTGTCAGAAGCCCAGATTATTAGGATTATCCATTACAATTTTCCTAAAGATTTGTAGCATTATTAATAGCTACAAATTAGTCCCATATTGAGGAAAGTAGCAAAAATTTTAAATACTATTGACATTAGTAATTTATATCATCATCATGCTAAAAAAACTGAAAAAATAATAAATTATTTGCATCAGTTATAACTGTCCCAAATTATTGTTAACCACCACTTAGAAACCAGGATAAATTCAGAAATAAATAATTACTGTGAAATCTAGAAGAAATGTAAGTCATGATGGAAATTGTAGTATTAATCAGACAAAAACAGAAAAAAGTTATTATCTCAGAAGGGATGCACAGTAAGTAGGACCAAACAAAGCAAGTGGTCTAACATTACCAAAATTGTTATGTATAAATTCGGAATGGAATTAAAAAAACTGTTGGAGAACTTGTTAGGGAGTTCCTCATGGTCAATCTTTTGTTCCAGAGGGACCATATAAAATTATCTCAGAATATGGAAACATGCTTTCTTGCTAGAGAACAATAAATGAATTAAAGTTACTTTCAATGGATAATAATAACAACAACATTTGATTTTGTTATTTGTTTAGTGCAATAAGTTTTAAAAATTAGACATATGTTAAATTCTCTGAAAACATGAGGATGCTTCAGATAATAATTTATATAGATATTCATATATCTAAAATTAGAAAAGTATTAATCTTCTTTGCAAATATAACAAACATTATACTTATATTGATATAAAAAATTTGCAACTGAAGTTATTTTCTACAAATTATTCAATTTCAATATAACCATATTTTAATCAAAGTCTATTCTAATATTCATTTTATGTAACCTTGATTAAAAAGTCTTATATTAAAATATTTAATAAATAAATAAACACATATTGAAATCTGGAAAGATGTCAGTTTCATTATTATGATTACTTAAAAAAATGAATGATTGAGTTTACCTTGAATAAAGTAAAACTGTATTAGAATTGTTTAATTATTACAAAATAACCACATTGCCAAATACTCAAAGTCTGACATCGAATTCGTTGATTTACCAATAATAATATAAGTAGTTATATTTACAACAAAGATTAGATTTATTCAAGTCAACTGACGATAATGATTTGATTTTTTATTGTTTGTGCATATAGCAACATACAATGGATATTTAATGTGTAGTAATTGATTTTGACAAGTCTTCATTTTTTATAACATACATGTAAGCTGAATTTATTTATCTATTATATAATTCATTGTCAAGTTCATATATTGTTATTAAAGTATTCCATATTAGAAATAGCTAGTTTATAGAAAATGAAAGCCATGCTAAAATTTCATGTTGATCATTTTTCTAATAATAATATAAGACAAATAGTTGTTATACTGGTATAAAAATTAAGCTTCATTTTAAGTGAATAATAATGATTCATTATCTAAAATATTTACATATTGAGAAATGAATTGACATTTTGTGCACATTAATGTAATTATACCTAATTTGTGACCAGATTTAATCATCATCATTATTATAATTATTATTATAAATTGATTTACAAGAGTCAAACTATATGTACTCACAACTTTTACCTTGACAACTTCAAATAATTTCATCAATGTTTATTACTAATAATTTACTAGCCTAGAGATTGTCACATCATCCCTAATTCAATGTAGACATTAAATTTTAGTTGAAAATTACTATTTGCATTTTTAAAATTTAATCATAAATACATGAAATAATTATACTTCACCACTTTTTATATTCATAAGTAAAGTGGCAGCTTTAAGTATATCTAAAAAGATATTACATACAGAAAAAGAGAAATGAAGTTGAATTATTTCACATATTTATGTTTAATTTAAAGAAAAAGCAGATACATTAATGTTTAATTAAGATTTAAGCGTTATATCTGGAATAGAAGTGATATGATAATCTTTAATCTAATAAATGATTAGTAAAAATCCTTAATATATTTACCTAACATAAATGAGGTCAATATTGTGTCTAGAAAGTTTGATACATTATATTAAATTTAATAATTTGGAAATAATAAAAAGTGAACAAATTTTGATGCTAAATAAAAGATGTGATCTGGATTAACTGAGAATCTTTGTTTGTAATTAGTGGCATCTTGGTTTACATATTCACTGTATCAATTTTTTAAATGACTTAACTTTTAACAAAATATAAAAAAAGTCTGTAGACATTCCAATAAGGAGGTAGGTTTACTAATGCTTGGTTAAACCTCTCAATTTTACCCAATATATAGCCCACAATTTATTTATATTTATATAGATTAAACACTGATAAATTCCATTTATCAGACAGATGAGTACAGAAAACATGGATTATTATTCATTAAACTCCAGATAAATCTAAAGTGATCAAATTTATTTGGTTTATTGTTAGATATGGAAACAAAATATTATTTGGGATTATATAATAATTCTATTCTTTATACTGTCATTCTCAAATAAGATTTTAATTTGAGATTAATCTTAGATAGCAAAACAATAAGTCAAATGTGTTTAATAGATTTTTATTCATTTTCTGTGAAGCAACTTGCCTTATGATATCTGATAGAAGAATATATACAAAAATAGAAAACCCTTACAAAGATGTAGACTTGCAGTTGGTAATATTTCTCATTGTAATTTTAATTGAGTATCAAGAAATTTAATGTGGAAAACAGAAACTCAGTTTATTAGCTGGATGTACTAACACGAAGAAAGCTGAATGAAAAATTCTTGAATAGCAATCTCATCCAACTTTTCAAGATTATTCCTAGAAGTTTATTACAATCTAACTTTTACACTAGTGAGAAAAATAAGATAATCTGTGATCCATGGTCACTCTTAAACTGTCTGGATTAGAAATGTATTTATTAGATTATTGCAAAGGTTACATTCAGATAATGAAATGTCATTCATTTTATAAAGAATGTGTATTACAATGGAAGTTTTGAATACAAGTAATATATATATATATTATTAATTTAACAGCACACAAATAAATTTTATTACTGCTTGTATGCAAACTTATTTCTATAAAGATAATTTCTTAAAGTAATTTCTTTATATGGTACAGATTGATATTTATCAGGTTGAATTACATATTTTAACTCTTTAATATTAACATAATGATTACATATGAAACAATTATTTTTTTATATTTTTAATTACCAATAAATTTAAAAATTTCAATTTAATAAAATCTAACTTCCTCCTTCTATAACATATTTTATAGAAGGATCAAAACAATTAAAATCATTTACCAACTGCTTCAATTTATCATTCTCAACTACAAACAATCATCAAAATATTTAACAATTAAGTTTAAATATAAACAGTCTTTTTTTAATAATAATTTCCTCCTCCAAATAATTAATATAATCTGAACAAATTAATTGAAAAATAATATAATCTATTATCCACCCCTTTTTAAACTTATAAAAATTACCATTATAAGTAAAATACATAGAATCCTCCAATAATAAAAGCAAACCTTTAATAATTTAATCTTATTCTTTGACAAGGATCCAAATTTAGCCAACACATACATAAAAACAACAATACTGATTAATCTACTAACAGATTGGTAAATATTCTCAATATAAAAACTACCAAATACCCAATTATGTTTCATTTTAAAATTATTAATCTTATCAAAAGCCTCAAAAGAAAAAGAAACTGTTAATGACCAAAATTAATTAATTGTTTTAAAAAATTATTCAAGAATTTAGAAATGCCCTACACAACACTATCTGTAAATTCAAAAATAAATTTTGAAAGAAAGCCATCTTTGTTAGTCTTAATCTGTTAACTGGAGTCTTTGTCTCTCAATGAACATGTCTTTAACTTGCTTTAAAACTGGCAGTTTTTACATGATTGTAGTGAATTTATGCTCATTTTGAAGCTTAAAAAGTACCATAAGATGCTGCTCTCTCTAGAATTATTTTACAAGTAAAAAAATCAATAATATTTAAATTTAAAGTTTTAATGATGAAAGAAGGTGGACTTTATTAGGGACTGATTGGTTGTTGCTTATATTGAGCAAAATGGAGCACTTGTCAACAATTTTCACCACTCCAACTTCTTTGTTTTGATTTTGAAAATGAAAATCAATGTTTTAAAGTATTTTTTTAGTATTATTTTTATATATTATAAATTATTTTGAAGAAATATGCTGAAAATAAAATTATTTTAGAAAAATAGTTAAGATTTTAGTCACAATTATTTACTTTTACATGGACATAAATTAAAAAAGAAAATCACTGGCATATGCAACATTTTCTAATAGGTTACAAATGTTCTTTTTAGATTCTCTGCTATAAAATATTTTTATAAATATAAATAGAAATTTATTTTTGAAAAAAACTTTTATTCACTTTCATAATCTAACAAATTATTAATTTTCTTTTTACAAACAAAACTAAAACAAATATAATATTAAAAGATGAATATATTTTTACTTCTGATTTTGTAATTGACCAATCAAAAGTTTAGAACTTTAATTCACTCAGCCAATAGGTGATTTGAACAATGAAAAAAGTTAGTATTTATAAACATCTTATATGATATGAAGTCATTAGTATAACATTTTAAATAATCTACTATATTTAGAAACTTTTAATTTACATTTTTTCATAATATATACTAACATCCTTTTAATCACATCATCAGAATCTTTGTGTGAACAATTTCATTTACCATTATTTAATTCTTTATCTACTTTTTTCTAAACTCATCATGAAAGGAAAAGAGTTTAGGAATATATTAAAGAATTGAATGATGTTAAATATATGTTTTTTAGAAAAAGATTATGATATGATTACGAGGAGATTAATAGATGTTATGAAAAAATGGTAAATTAAAAAAAAATTAATAGAATAAATTATTTAAAATTTATCTTAATGGCTTCATATCATCTAAGATGTTTGTGATTATTAAGTCTCACAAAGATGATTTTCCATTAATGATTTAATTTTAACTTTATAGTTAGAGATGTGGAGAGTATTTTTAAGTTCTTGAATATGCTTTAAAACAATTTGTTAATTTTGATCATTACACAGTTTCTTCTTCTTTTGAGGCTTTTGATAAGATTAATAATTTTAAAATAGAAAGTAATTGGGTATTTGGTAGTTTGGATATTGAGAATTAGTAATTTATCTGTTAATAGATAAAGCAGTATTGATGTTCTTATGTCTGTGTTAGTTAAATATGGATTTTTGTCAAAAAAATAAAGTGAAAGTTATTAAAGATTTGCCTTTGTTATTAAAGGGGTTTTGTGCTTTACTTATAATGGTAATTTATATAAAATGAAGAAACATCAATAATAGGTTATATTTTTTTTCTTTTTATTTGTTCAGTTTGTATTAATTCTTTGGAACAGGAAATTATTATTAAATTTTTTTATGCTTAAAGTTATTTGTTAAAAATGTGAATGGTTGTTTGTTTGTAGTTGAGAATGATAGATTGAAGGAGTTGGTAAGTTTAATTGTTTTGATTCTTCTATAAAATATGTGGTAGATGAAAGGGATTAGATCTTATTAAATTAAAAGTTTAGATTTATTAGTGATTAGAAATGTAAAGAATAATTGTTTGGTATGAAATCATTATGTTATAATTAATGAGATTAATTTTTTAATTAAATCTGATAACTATCAATCTGTGTCTCATGAAGTAGCTGCTTTAAAAAATTATTGTTAAAATAATAAAATATGAAATAATTCTAATGAGATAGCTTTGTTTCAAAAGATGAATTTTATAAAGATTATTTGAGTCCTAGTTACTCTGACAAATTTGTCAAAAGTATTTTTTAATAGTAAAATAATATTTATTATTATGTAAAGAATAAATAAAAATATTTTATTTCTTTGCCATTTAAACTGTCTTCTTATAGAATTGTATGTAAAAATAGTAATTTGTTAGGAAATAAAAAAAATTGTTTGGAAAAGGTATATTACTTTGAATAATTTATTAAATAATCCAAAGATATTTTTGATAAGAAGTGTATTCCTGGAGTAGTGTATATTATTTCTTGTTTTTGTAGAAAAGTATAGAAGTAGGGTTATAAATATCTTAGTTCTGCTTTACATATTCATAAAAAAAGATATAGTCAATACAATTAATTTTGCTGAAGCTAAGATTGTTTTTTTTAAGAAATGAAATAAAAAGAATTAAAGAATGTTTATTATTAAAAATTTCTGATTTTGAAGCAATTAACTTATTTAAAAGTACTTTTAATGTTAAGGATGTATGAAATGTAAGTGGAATTGTGGGGAATGTTTAATATTAATATGCTATTTTGTAGTCCTTTTCACTTGAGAAATTTGCTTGCCACAGTGAAACTATTAGTTGTGTTTTAGTGTTTTATTTGGCTAGTGTGATTGAGTTGTGATTTTAAGTTAATTTTGATTATATAAATATGTGAACTCAGTCAACAGACAATCTTGATATAGATAACAATCAACAATCATAAACTGCTGTAAAAGTAACCTTTTAACAATAAAGGTAGAATCCCTACATTTATTTTTGGTTTCATATATTTATATAGACACTAAAAATTGCAACTTGACCACAGATATTGAAATTATTGATACAAAGAAGTTTAAATAAACCTCATTAAACAGGTAAATATAAATATTCTGAATGCAGATTAATAAAAATTCAATTATAACATTAATAATGTTCAACACTAAATGAGTTGCAATATTTAGTGTTTATATAAATATATAGGACCATAAATAAATGTGGGAATTTCACCTTTATTGTTAATAGAATGTTGCATTGACAGCAGTTTGTGATTTGTTGATTATTATCTATATTAGGATTGTCTAAGTGTTGACTAGTTTCTAATGGTTACTTATAAACTCATTTAGCCTTGAGCATTATTATACTTATTATTAAAGTCGTACTTTAAGTGCAATTTAAAAAAATATAATTGCAATATATAATGTTATAAATTAATATTTATTAGTCTGCATTCAGAACAGGTACATTTACCTGTTTAATGAGGTTTATTTAAACTTTTTTGTAGCAATAATTTCAATCTCTGTGGGTAAGTTACAATCTTTAATGTTTATATAAATATATGGGACCATAAATAAATGTGGGGATTCTACCTTTGTTGTTAAAAGGATGTGGCTTTGATAATAGTTTATGATTGTTGATTGTTATCTATATTGAGATTGTCTAAGTGTTGACTGGTTTCTAATGGTTACTTATAAACCCATTTAGCTTCGAACATTATATATATATATATATATATATATATATATATATATATATATATATATATATATATATATATATATATATATATATATATATTGTTGTATCTTAAATTTGAGATATATTTCAGTATGTGGTTAGATGTGAGTCATATTTTTTTAATCTTTCTTTCTTATTTGTTCAGAGGGTTCAAATACTTTAATTGATTGTGATAGAAGAAAAATCTTCAGAAAATTTTTAATTGAATTGTTATCAATTTGAAAATATTGATCAATTTAAATACATTATTAGTTTTTTATGTACAAGATTAATTTTGGATGTGTGGCTTCTGTATATAATAAGTAAAAGATAAATTATTTTATTAGAGCTATGTTGATATTGAAGTTAATTTATTTATATCTTGTGTGCTTTTATATGTGTTCATCCCATAAATACTTAAATTAAAAGTAAATTTTAGATGAATAATTTTAAATTTTATAAATAGTCATATTTGGTTGTAAAGGTAATGACATTAAGGATTACCTTGGTCATTTTGAAGTTTGAACCTAAGATAATTTAAATTATATTATTATAAATACTTTAAGTCTTAGTTAAATTCTATATTTTAAAAGCATATAATTAGGTAAAATAATAAAATATAACTTAATATTAATAATTAGATTTATAATAATATTTAAAACATAGTATGATTTAAATCATATCTATAAATAAGAATATATGCTGTAGATTATGTGATCTTGTTTGTGTGCATATTATTTGATAAAGAAATAACTATTTCCGGTAAAATATTGATTTATTTAAGAAAAACAACTAAAATAATATATATTCATTTTATTATTTTTAAATAATAAAAGGTTTATAAAATCAACTTAGGATTTATTCTATAAAAGATAAATTTTAAATTGTTTAAATTAGTATTTATTTAATTATCTTTTAATTAAGTTTATTAAAGAGATTTTTATTATTATTTTGTTAGTAAATATTTGTAATAATAATAATATTGTATTAAAATATTACTTGAACTATTTTGTAACTAATTAAATATTCATTATAAAATTATTTTAAGAATCAACCAATGAGTGATCGTGGTCTCAAGTATTTGAAATTTAAGCAGACAAATTTTTGGGAATTAATTGAAAAAATCACAGAAAAACAAGAAGACTTTTATTTTATTCATAAAATTTAGTTATAAAATTATTAAAATAATTTTTAAAAGTAAGAATAATTAATACTTAATTAATTGCCTAAAATTATTTGTAAAGTTTCTTGAAAATCATGGAGTAATAGAAACCTAAAATCTCTGCTAGTGGCACAAAATATTCAGTCCTCTGAAGAATACAAATGGAATCATTATATTACCTAAAGCATTAAGATAATTGAAGAAAAAAGTATGTAATCATATGCAAAAAGAAATAGATTTAAGAATAATGAGTATTTTACAATATGTAATAAATTGATAACAAACTTATTTAATTCTGCATTTTGTTGTTAATAAAAACTATAATGGTAATGGTTTAAATGTATTAACAGATGGGGAAAAAATGTCCATGTTGTATTTAATAATGGTAACCAAAAGTAACTTAGTAAATAATTTAAATAAAAATATTTATTGAAGAAAACCTGAAGTGAATGCTATAGAAAAGATAAAATAATTTTATTTAATTAATAATTTAGATCAGTCAACCTTCATTGGAATATTATTTAGTGTATCATGATGATGATCATGTATGATTGATATTATGGATGGAATTAATATAATTAATAAATGATGTAAAACTAAAAGGATATATTTATGCAGAATGAACTAAAAGGAAAAAAAAACAACTAGATGATTATTTAATTTAATTGTTGATATAAGTTCTTGACTGTATAATATAAAGGAAAGTTTAAATTGTTTGTTAATGAGATCTAATGGAAAATACTATAAAAGAATGAAAAACAAAGGAGGCATTGGTGGTGAATGATATAGTAAATAAATATCAAATTCAGTTGGAATGATTTAATGAACATGTGAAATAAATATATTGTAATTTAAGATGTGTAAAGGTTTTTTATATTCAAGACAATGCCAGTCTGCATATGAGATAGAACATTTGTATAAAATGTTGGTTGATAAAAAGGATAATACTTGAAAGGGATACCAATAAAATGAAGCAATTATAAAAATGTGATTAATAAAATTACAAAGAAGAGATGCTATAATAAAGATTAATACCTCAGTAAAATATACTTTAATAAAGTAATAAAACATTTAATTGTGATTTAAAGGGAAGAACATTAAATGGGATAATAATTTATGTTGGTTAGAAGTTCTGCAGTTAATTATTGTGCAAGAAGAATTAGGTGTATCAATAAAGGAGGACACCAACTGTAATTTATTTAAAACTTTTAAAATGATTTTCATTGCCAGGAAAACTTCTGCCCCCCAAAAGAAAACATTATAAAATTGTTTTCTGTTTTAAAAGGAAAAAAAATGAATATTATAAAACTTATAAGGTTAGTTGTATTTTTATACTGGACTATTTTCATCATCTAAAACTTATAATGTTAGTTGTATTTTTATACTGGACTATTTTCATCATCTAAAACTTATAATGTTAGTTGTATTTTTATATTGGACTATTTTCATCATCTAATATATGTATTGAATGTCTTTACAAAAAAATTACTTTATTTAAATATTCCAAATACATTCCACTGTTAGTAATAGCACAGTAAATAGGATAGTGTATACACAATGTTTCAAGAGGTATTAGTCTCCCCTCTTCTTCAGGTGTTGCTGGCCTGACCAGTGACAGTACTAGCATGGGATTCAAACCTGAATCCTTAGATTCTTGAGTTTTGGATTTTAAGGTAACGCTCTAACCAACTGAGCCATCCTGTCACAGGGAAGTCTGTAGTAATTTTATATTCTTATGTATGAGGTTCCTCCTGATTTCCTAAAGACATTCATTACATATGTTAGATGATGGAAATAGTCCAATATAAAAATACAACTAGAACACCATCACCACAAACCTTCAACAAAACATTATAATGTTAGTGTCTAAGTAATTATAATTTGTATATTTTATACAGAGATTACAGAGGCATTTAGAATTTTAAATATTTAAATATTAATAACCTGTTTTGCTTATTTTTTATTTTTTATTATTTGTTTTAGTATTATTAATAGCTCATAAATAAAAAATTAATATTAATATTGATAAATAGAAGTATATATTAATAACATATATTAATATAAATGGGATAAAATACGTGTGTATAATAATATAATGTCAAAGTATTAATTATGATATTTGTTTAGATCACATGTGAAATATAATTTATTTGTAGTATATTTATATTTAATAATGCCCTACTGTGATATTTGTTTACGATTATTGTATTATGGTAAAATATATAAGTTAGTGATTATGCAATGGAATTTAAATATTTAAATCAGAAATATAGATAGTTATTTTATAAGTTTTTTTTGATACATAAGCAAAATGTAGAAATTTCTTGGCTTAATGATGTTCAAAGATGTATTATATTCATGTATTGGCAAAATAAAAATATTTCTTGACTACTATAAATTTCAAAGCACATTTGGTGCAGGTTATAGCCTGTCTTAAAAGTATTTACATATACTTTCTGTGCACTAAATAAATAATTACAACTTCAAAATGATATAGTGAAATTCAAAATGAAGTTCATATTAAAAGATGATAAGTTTTAGGGATTTGGAAGTTTAATATATAATGTTTGAATTCCTGAAAATAGTTAAATAATAAAATTACTATGAAAGATTAAGAGTAATTTCAAATTATTGTTTCAATAATTAGTAATGAATTTTTGTTTTTGTATGAAAGAATGGAGATCAAAAGGAATAAATGTCATAAAATACAAATATATTAATATTTAAGGACATGAAATTAATCTTAGTTATTTGGAAAAGTATAATCACCTTAAATCTTCATATAGATTTTAAATGGTCAAATGATTATAGATTATATTTGTTAAAAATAAGCTTTAATAATAATTGTAAATTTTGGTAATAAAATTTCATTTACCAACAATAAAATGTTACAATGAAGTTAATATAAATACTTATATTATATAAAGACAATAAAGATGAAATATAATAGTGTAAAACATTATATTATTAAAGGATGGTATTTAATCAATTAATGATTAACAATGATTATTACTGTAAGATAGACATATTTTAATTTGTAAATAATATTATTACGTTATATAATTATATTGTTTTATTGTGTTGCTTATCAAATTATTTATTAATTTAAATATAATAATTTATAAAATTTGTAAGTACTATATTAATAAATTTAATGTTTATGCATTTGAGTATATATATATATATATATATATATACTCATATGCATATATATATATATATATATATATATATATATATATATATAGTCCATATTTCCTTATTCTGAATCATCATTAGGACAACATATTTAGAGGTTGTTAATGATATATTACAAATTAATTTAAATTATAAAATTTAAATCTTGCGTAAGAATTGACTTAATAAGAAGATAATGTATAATAATTATTTAAAAGTAAAATATTTTAAACGATGTACTGATTAGTATTAAGTTGCTATGATTACATAAATCATAAATGTAAACTGTATTCTAGATGTAGAAAAGAATGTCATTTTGCAGATAGTCAGATTATTAATTATTGTAATTGATTATATTATATATTACTACCATTATTATGTTTACAGTAAAATTGGTCATTTGATTTGAGGCATTAAAAATTATAAAATTATAAAAAGGTGAGATAGTTCTATTTATAATTATAATGGTTAAGAATTTTCTTAATTGGTACATTATCTATATATGTAAGCAAAATCCCTCTTTGCATCTAGTAGGTTTAGTAAATGGTTCATTAAGAAACAATGATAATCCTGAGATCTTATTATAATATTATTGTTATTATTATTAAATGACATTATTAGATAGAAATTATTGGAAGCAGATAATCAATAAGGTTATATTATAATATTATTAATTAATTCATATTAAAGTAAATAATTATAGATATTTTATCCTAATTTATTAATTATTAATGTTAGTCATGGGAATATCTAGAAGGTTAATAAGGAGAAGAATTTTGGTATTCTTATGCCATTGAATGAATATTTTGGTATTTATTTAATATTAAAAGATTTGTGATCTTGTTGAATAGGATAAATGGTGTCATGATTAATAATATAAAGCAAAAAATAGTTTGTGATAATAATAGTATAAACATTATCCCTAAAGAAAATAGAAGTAAATCTAAATTTACATGTTTGTAAAATTATATATGTTATCATCTATTTAGCAGGGTACAATATAAACCTGTTATTTTGATTGGTTTAATGATTAACTGTGATATATTAATCTACTTTTGATGAAACATAAAAAGTAAACAAATTTTGCTTAAAGATGTTGCATATAATTCTAAAAGTATAATGTCCCAGTCATAAAAGCATTAGTATATGATGTTACAAAATATATTATTTAAACAAGCATCTATTTTTATAGCGCGATGTTTATAATTGTAATTCACTAAATATCAGCCTTTTACAGCTACTGTACATGTGCTTTAATGAGTGTTAAATAATAAATGAATACTTTTCAGTGCCCATACAAGATATAGCATTTAAGAAAGAATAAAATGAATCCACTTATTCTTTCCGAACCCAAATGTTTATATATGGGCAAATCTTAAGTACTGGCAAATAAAGCATGAAGATAGATCATTCACTTTAAATTACGGTTCACATTGTCTGACTTAATGACATCGACGAAATTACTTAGAATTTACTTAAACGTCACTTTCAAATGAAACTCAAACATATGGGCACTGAAAAGTATTCATTTATTATTTAACACTCATTAAAGCGCATGTACAGTAACTGTAAAAGGCTGATATTTAGTGAATTAAAATATATTATTGTAAATGCATGTCTTGGTTGGATTAGTGAATATGTGAAGAAAATGAATGATAAAGTATTTATAAAAAACTATTTAATGATAAACCTGATGATTTTTTTTGCATAGATGTATTTTATTATATTACAAACATTGTTTAAAATTTACTATAAAAAGTGTAATATTAATCTATTTATTTTGGAAAAATAGAATGTACAGCTACAATTAGACAAATTTTGATGTATTTTAAAAATTAATATTTTCTGCAAAATTTTAAAAGACTGTATTGCAAGATGTCAAATAAACATATTAAAGAACCATGAGATTATATATATATGGATATATTTTTGGTGAATACATCGATCTGTAGAGATATTACAAAGTTCCTCTAAATTTTGTTTTGTTTTTGTAATTTTATTTTTGGGAGTAGAAATGATATTATTATAAACAATAAAACAAAACTGGAATTAACAATATAAAAATATTGCTTCACAAACATAAATAAATGTTATATTAGATTAAACTTAAAGGCATAATTACCAACTCAATAGCATATATTTTCTATTTTACATAATAAAATATAAATTCTCAACTAAATTACGTGCGTTGTCATTTATTCCACAATGCATGTATTTTTCCTAATGTATTAAAGTAACGTGGAAGATTTTTTAATGTAATACCTCAAATTACATACACCTGCAGGAGAAATGTATTTAACGATCTATCTGTAAATAAAATTCTACTCAAGGTTTTCATCATATATTTTCCTCACACATTTTTTTTTTAATTTCACATCTGGAAATCATAGCTGTCACTGATCATGGATTGCAGAGAGGAATAATCATATTTTTAATATATATTTATTATCACTGTTATTTCATTTGTCTACGCTTGAAAACAGATTTTCTTGAAAATTAATACGAAGATGATTGGCGGAAGCTAGCATAGCAAAGCGTAATTTTGCAAAGTGGCTAAAAATAATAATAAATAATTGTTCAAAGATTAAAAACAAAGCAACAAAAATAAAGACAAAAAATTATAATTCTAACATAAAAAGATTAATTTCTAGTAAATAGAAATTATTAATGCATTCTAGTAAAAAAAATGACAAAGAGGAATTTAATTATTCATTTGTATCAGATTACGGAAGACAGCACTCCCCCGCAGCTACCAACTTGTGGATTTTAATCACGTACATGTATTTAGTTTAGAGTGAAATTAATAGTCAAATAACAAATACTTTAAACAATTAGTGGTTGGAAAAATAATATATTCAAATATTAAAATCTATTTTAAACTTCATCAAATTGTTTTTATTTTAATCTAGAATTTTCAGTGGCAAAATGATAAAGTATATTTTTGATGAATATATCAAATTCTAATTCTACTGGTCATTTCAACGATTTTCTCAACAGTCAAAAAATAAAGCTGCAAGCTAGATAACAATATTTTGAGAGCTAAAGACTATAAAAATACTTTTACTTGATCACTCTTCTACTTAAACATTGTATGACCTGCTGAGTAGCAAACCATTTACTTATTTACTGTATTAATAATAAATATGTAATTTTTTATATCAGTAGATACACAATTTAAAAAAGAAATATTTAAAATAAAAAATTGTAAGTTAATAACTTTTTTAATAGATTTAATGTTACAAATCTAATAAAAGTGGTTACATAGAAAACATAATATTTGATACACAAATGTGCTCATTCAGCATTAAAATATCATAAAAACGTATATACCTATTTGTCAATCAAATTAAATGAGTTTCATTTATCTGATGTCACTAGAAACTTAAATTGGAAACAGGTTTAAAAATGCTAACTACAAGAATACACCAATATTTAAATGACTGGTGTTTAAACATATGGTCAGGCATTAGACAACAAGTGGTATATCTCAGAGTACCCAAATCCTGTAGTGCAAGTAAATGATTAATATAAATAATTAATACATTTGGATTCACACCACCATAACATTCAATAATCAAATACTTCTAAAATATTTTCCACAAAATATAGTGAACTTCTCTTCAATAGTTCCTTAAATACATATATAAATTATTTGCTTATATATTGAAATGGTCATATATATATATATGCTTCATGTGTATATTGTTGCCATTAAATTGTAATTCTAAGGCATTTAAAAAATAATGTATAAAGAAACTTAATTTCACTGTACAATTTGGTTTTCTTATGCAATTTAATGTTGTTAAGTGGGATCAATTGATGATAAAAAGAATGTACAAATTAAATTTTAATTTTGTAATTATTTTAGGAAAAAGAGTGACAAGAATTTAATTAAGAAATGCAATTAGTAAAAAAAAATTAAAATTAAACTAGATTGAGATCAGAAAGATTTTTTTTAGATAGTAAAGAAAATAATTTTCTCATTGAAAATTAATTAATCAATATGAAACATCCAGATGCCTTTGTTTTTGAGAGGGATATAGAAAGAGGGAAAATAGAATTTTAATTATTGTAATCTTCATGAAAAGATTTTTTTTAGTTATTAAATTAGGTCATGATATGACCAGTGAGTAGACTGCCACAAATTCTCTGGCCATCTCTCAAGAAGCTGAGTATAAACTTCCCTGGTACACTAGCATATGATGTCATTAAAGTCTCTGCCTACAATTCACAATCCAAATTGCTAATATACTATGCCATCTCTGTCAATAGAAAAAGCCCATTATATAATTTCACCTAGTGACTAGCCAGCCAATAGCCAAGAAAACTACTCTATACAGGTATGAACTATGCTGGGACATTAAGCATAGTATTTGATTATCAAAATCTTTCAAAGATCTAGTAAAATAGTGGTTATTTTACCTTTATAAATTTAAATTCACTGGTAACCAATTAAAGCCTCATTAATATTCTACATTCTTTGCTTCCACAACTTATTTATTAACCATGATTTAAAGTGTGTTTTCTTTTAGCCCTATATAAATATTTTTATTGTATTATTATTATTTTTTCTTATTGTAATATAACACATGCTTAATTAATTGTACATATTAAGGAATATCAACTATTGTAAATATATCTAGTCATTGTCTAACAAATGTAAGACTGATCAAATTATTTGAATCCAGTAATTCAATCAAATCAAGACATTTAAATCCCTCCTCACTGATTCTATTTTTTTTTCTTTTATTATTTATTTGCTATTTAAACATATCTATTCAAAATCTATTATTTCAAATATGTAATCTGACTCATTAATGCAATTATGAATGGTTCACAAACAATTTTTTTTTTTAAAAAAATAAAACTGAGTTTACAAAATAAAAGTTTAATCTTTAGTCGATTTTAGAAGGGACAAGTATATATGTATAAACATACATGTGATTTATAAACACTCTGCAGTTTTAAAATAAAATGTAATGTTTGAATTTAAAAGTTAAAACTTTTTTTTCTTTTGAAAAATAGATATGAATACTGCAGGTACTCTGTTTTCAATTCCATAAAACTTATGTTTAATTCTTTAAAAATTTTAACACAATTTAATATATATTCATTGTAGGCTATCATATCAACATTTTGCTTCTAGATGTAAGACCTATGGGATGGATCTTAATTAAACAGGAATAATTTTATTGGAAAATATTTTAATAACTGCATAGACCATAATTTAGCCTACATAATAGATGTCCGCATATTATAAATTTATGACATGTCCATTTACATTGTATTATTTTATATAGATAGTTAATTTTAAGACCACTCTTTATATTATTTAAATTGGTATTAATGGGTTGTCTGACTTTATGTGTTTTAGTGTGATTCTTCAGCAGGCATATATCCCTGCTTCAGAAAATAGAATAGCTTTGTTTACCTTTGTGAATATAATTCATGAAAATCTAAAAATATTCCTTTCTATTTCAGACCCAGTGGATCTTTATTTCATATCAATTGGGCAGTTGATCATTCCTGACTGTTGGTGAGAATTATTAATGATTATGGGGAAGATGCTCATTCCTTCTTACAATGATCTATTTATTTCTTAGAGACTTGTATATGGCCTGACAGTGATGAGCATATTTCATTCTACCTCGTTATTTGATTGATTATTACTTTAGCAACTTAGTACTGCCTTATTTATTTTTTGAGTATATTAAAACCCGATATTTCAGCATTTATTAGTCATGATCATGAGAGTTATGCATTTATCTATTTAACCATATTTTTTATCTTTACAAACAAAAATCTTGTTACAAAAATCAATCTGACAATTATTTAAAATCATGAAATAGTCTGAACCTATTATGACTTCATGTAATAACCCAGGCATAATAAGGCAAAAAAACATGCCCAAACTCAGTATTATTTATAGTGAAGGTAATCTAGACTGGTTTATTAGATAATTTGGTCCTCTTTCCATTTGCTAAAGTAATCTGAATCTATTTTACTGGTAATGAAGATATTTTACCTTCCATTCTTACCTGTTTGTTAGACAATTTGGTCTTCTTTTCATTTTCTAGAGTAACCTGAATCTATTTTACTGGTAATGAAGGTATTTATATCTTCCATTCTTACCATTTTATTATACATTGACTCTGACAATATGGAAACTTGGCTTCCAGAGTCAATTGGAGATTCTACTGTAATGTCATTGATAACTAAAGTAATGATAGGATACTGGTAAGATATAAGTGGTTAGCCTATAATAAAAGTTTCAAGATAATCAATATCTAAGACTAAGTATTAAGCATCCACATCACATTGTTCCCCATTTTGTCAGCAAAGGATCCTTGCAAAGATGAACGGACATACAAAGACCTGCCTAGTTTAACTTATTAACTTTGTCTTAAGTTTTACCTATAGAGTTTTTTAAAATTGTGATTATATCATTAGTAGATAGTAGACTGTCATGTTTTAATTCCATTATAGTTTTATTAGGTGAAATTCTTACCCTACTACTATGATTAGAAACTTTCACTGCCCTTGTATTATATGACCAACTAAGATTTAAGTTAATATTAGATAAGAGATAACTCCCTTTATCTTTTATCATTTTCATCCTACTATCAGTAGATATTTCTGTAATATCTAAAGACTCTAATATTGCTGACACTTCCTCAATAGTATATCTGTCTGCTGCAATTAATATCTGTTCTATATTTTTTGGTAAGATATGCCTTATAATTCAAACTATCTGTTTCTCAGACAATGGAAAAGTGGTTAAAGTTTTCAACCCCCACTTCCTGATTAAAAAAAATAGTATAACTTCCTTTACTACTATTATATTTCTCTTGTGAAACTTGGTAGCATATACTGTCTTATTTATAACCAGCCCAGAAGCTATCAAGAATGATAAATTTAAAATCATTGTAAATACAGGGTTTCTCAAAAAGGGATGGCCACCAATCTTTGACAGTTCATTATAAGTGATTACTGAAAATGGCTATTTTTACTTTCTCTGAAAGTGGTCATAAAGAAAATATCTCTTCAGAATTGTTCAAAAATTCAGAGGTTTTTTTTATATAATCTCTGCTAAAAGGTTTTATTTTAATAAAACATTAAGCCATGGAGCTGTTCAAACCACTATCTACATCTACTATCTCTTTCACTGGAGTTAACTCGATCTCTCTGAAAACATTACTATCAAACAGTTGATTTTTTTCAATTTTTCCAGGGTAATTTATCATATTACAACTCTGTAGGCATTCTCAGATCAAATAACATTTTTTTCTTTTTTTACTTCAATCCTTTTACTCACAGTAATCTGTATCTCTTCCACATGATCATACAACTGTTGAAACTTTTTTCAAAATTTATCTGATCAATAACTTGATCCACATATATTTTTTGCTCAAATTTATTCAAGTTCTGAACTATAATTTATTTGCATCCACTAGCATTCCTTTCCAAAATACTATACTGCCTTTTATGTATTTAATATTTTCACCTATCTTAGACTGACATTTTTGCTCATCTAAATATCTCCAATCCTTTTAAATTTTCAGCTAATTCCTTCTCTATCTCATCCTTCAAATTTATTTTATTTTGAATAACTTAACCTTTCGTAAACTCAATTTCTTCCATCATATATCTAACATGAGTCTTTACTTTAAAAATCTCACTAGTCAATGTCAAATGTGAACTCTCAATATTTTGATTAACTCAACACTGACTAACAGCCTCCTCAACCTTATTCCCAAATTCTCTGATTGTATTATCTATAAACTCTTGCAATTTCTGAATCAAAATCTCTTGATGTCTACTAACTGCTTGATTATCTTCTGCCCTCAAAGATTCTACTGCCTCTGTATTCTTTTTAAATTATAAATTAAGTTGATCAATCTTACTTTCTACCTCTTCTTTAAAATGTTTTACTGTTTCACAATTCTCTTCTATTTTGTTACTCATTAAATCCATAGTTTTTTTGTTACATTCAAACATATTATTTACAGATGCAAGTCTATTATTCAACAATTCCAATTTACTACCAATATCCTTTTTAAGAGCTTTATTATTCTCACCCATCTTATCATTTAAAGATTTATTACTTTCATACATTTTATTAGTTAAAAATACAATACCTTCCTTAGAAGATGTAATATTTTCATCCATTTTTATCATTTAAAGATCTATCAAAGATATATGTTCTTTAGAAGATTTAATATTTTCATTAAAAGATTTACTATTCTCATTCAACTTCTAAGAGATTTACTATTTTCACCAATCTTATTAGTTAGAGATTTATTTTTGCTTCAACAGCTTTTAATCTACTATATAAATAAGCAAGCAATTGCTTCAGATCCCAATATTGAGGATTATTAACAACCACTTCAGGAGTCACTTTTTCCTCCACCTTATTTATTTCAGTCAAACTGGTTTCACTTACAGAATCTGACATTTCTGTATTGAAATCTTTTCAAAATTACTCATTTTAATAAATTCACCAATCAAAACTTATAATATAAACAATATTTAATAAATATTATATCAATATTTCATGAGAAGAATTCCATATCAATTTTTACCACTCTACACTTAACCATTCCCTACAACAATCTACAGAATACAACAAATAACACTAAATTATTTTCATATACAACATTAAAATTATAACCCTATAATATTCAATTCAAATTTAAATAAACTACAAATTACAATTTCAAAGTTGAATTTATCTGCAAAAATAACATTGATCTTCACCAATGCATGATGAAAATAAAATTAATTGCACATGAGATAAAATTCAACTTTAACAATTATGATATTATTTTGGAATAATTGACATGATCATAAATCTTAAAATAATTACAGCCACATTTACATAATTCAATTATTTATTTGTTCATTAATTTACAATCAACATAATAGTTTTATGTTAATAATAATTTAGATTGTACTTACCACATTAAATATGACACTTTATATAATAAAATGATCCATTATAAAGTAAATTATAAATTATGAATCAAATAATATGTAGAATCATAAGTTGCTACCACAAAACATACAAACTATACCAGACTCTCCTATCCACATCAGGCCAAGCATTGTAGATGCCATTTAAACTTCTATGTTGTGAACCCCCCCCCCCCAATCGTCCAAACTATATTTGTCAAGCCCAAAAGTTGGGCAGCCATTTAAGATACAAAGTACCCATTCCTTAAAGAAAAAAATGAACAAAGAGAATCCAGTTAACTGAGATAACACTAATATATTAAATTCAGTTGCATAAACAATGACCATCAAGGTGATTAACATGAAGACCAGCTCAAGATACATTACTCAGATACAGTATCTAATAAATATATAGGGTATATGAGCACAGTCTTTCATACAACCTACCACTCTCCACTCTATCTAATAAAGAAACTTTTTTTAATAATTAAATATAAGAAATTTAATAGATTAAATGTAAGACAACTTATAGTTACCATAATTGATTAGGGTTGCAACTATAATATTTAATACATTCATTTTACTAATAAATCTAATTTGTAACTAGATCAATATTATAAACAAATTGGGTTCTATCAAAATAACATATAACTATAAATACTCTTAACAGGAGACTTTCAGAAAGGTACACTATCTTAAACATTGAGGAAACATCCCAAAAGATACATTTCCAATGGCATAAGAATATTATTTCAACAAATCCACATAACAAAACTGCCATGTAATACTCTCATGACTTTATAACACACATTCAATAATCCTAAAACATGATTTTATAAATTTATTACAGAAATAACAATAAACTAATTAATATTCCTTTAATAAAGTACTAATTGCATGTTTAACATTAACTAATACTTTCACTCATCATCTTTCAATAAGAAATTTGCAATTTTTTATAGTAGTAGTAGTAGTAGTAGTAGTAGTAATAATAATAATAATAATAATAATAATAATAATAATAATAATAATAATAACAACAACAATAACAACAACAATAATAATAATAATAATAATAATAATAATAATAATAATAATAATAATAATAATAATAATAATAATAATAATAATAATAATAATAATAATAATAATAATAATAATAATAATAATAATAATAATAATAATAATAATAATAATAATAATAATAATAATAATAATAATAATAATAATAATAACCATCATCATTATTATCATCATTATCTCAGGTTTATTTCTAACAACCTAATAACAAAATGAATGAATTAATTAATATCTTGTAGTTCAATATGACAAGGGATTTTACATGATATCTAACTACTCTTATAAAACAAATACAACAATAAGCAACTAAAATAACTTAATGACTCTCAACATTACATCTATTTAATGATCAAAGTTTAAGAATAAACACAAATAATATAATAAGATTTAAAATAAACATTATACAATTATTCTTTGTTTAATGTGGCATTCTTAAAGAATATAATGTATTTTAATATTGTGGCAATTTCAAGTACACCTGTGTCTCATTTTATTCAGATTATTTTAATGCGATTTTGAAGTTATGTGATTCATGTTTCTTCTTAATATTTTTCATATTTCACTATATTTATTAAATATCAAGAAATTTAAATTATTAATAACTTATGTTGACTTGAAATACTTTTTTTTCAAAAATATAATGTTATATTAGCAGCTAATGTTAATATGGCCTGAAACTGTATTTAGAATAAATAACCTACTTATACTAATGAGTAAATAATAATAATAGATTTATACTTACATATAAAAATATCACAATAAATATTCAAAAATTTTAAATTTTTGAAAAGTATTTTGTTAGTTGTAACAGAAATAAATAATGTAGATTTTTAAAATAAATCATGAAGATTTTATTAGTTTTATAAACTGAAAATAATGTTTGTAATGATAATGTATAATCTTTTCGGTTTGATTGCGATCTCACTTTTTTAAATATAGAAACAAAATGTGAACATTTAAAATTTATTTCAGTAGTAAAATAGTTGTAAACAGAAAACCATTAACACAGAACAAGACTGAAATTGGCATTAGTTGTGTAAATGGGATGGAGCAGAATATGAGAATACTTAGCACTGGAAATGGAAAATAAAGTGGCTAACTAGTTTTTCTGGGCATAATTGCTGAGAGATTCTTGACTTTGTTCAAGGAGAAGCTACATAACATTGACAAAACTGATTTCTTACCAGTTTACAAATGAACTGCATATCATCAAATAGTGATAATAATTAAAATACATTGGGGAAAATGTCAAATTAAATACTGTAGTTAATAAAATAAAAAGTAAAAAAAGTTTGACTTGTACCAATTTTTTCAAATATTTGATATTTTTTATTAGCCATATTTTATTTCCTTATTTTTTTAATGCAAATTTTAAAGTAATTGTTCATTGTTGCTTTGTTTTTATGCAAATTCTGAAAATTACAGACCCTATCCCCCATTTTTCAAGATAAGTTAAGTCTATTTTTGTGCAATTTTTTTTAATACAGGTTTTTTGTGGAACCTATCTACTGCATAAAATGAGACCCAGGTATATATCTCTCATTGGTGTTATATCAGTTTAAAATAAATAATTACTAATGATCGTATCTTCTATGATAATAATAACAATATACTTGGCTACTTAATTAAATATAATAAAAATAATATCTAAGTAATCTTAAAGATCATATGGCAAATAAATAATATTTTAAATTATTAATTTCTGTGGATCATGCATGTAGAATGAAAAATCATATAAATAACATGCAGATAAATCACATGACTAAATGTAGATTTAAAAAAAAAACAGTTCACAAATTTATTCACAAATTAACAATAAATTTACAACATAATATAATAAAATATTTACAGACAATAAATAAGAATTAACATTATTTAACATAAAAAAATATTTACAGTAAATCTGATCCATAAATACAAGAAATAAAGTAAGAATAATTTCAAAATAAAATAAAATGAAACTTACAACAGAAATGATAATATGTAACCTTCATTCAGTAAAATAGTATTTTATTATTTTTATTCGAAATAGTTAGAATAAATTTCCCATTTTTAAAAAGAAAAACTTAACATTTTACTTATTCTACCATAAAATGTATTTCTTATGATGTAAACACATCAATATAAGTTTCTATTTCAAACTACATTTTTTAAAATCCAAATAAAATTTTAAAACAAAAATTATTTTAAAAAAACTTTCTTTGCAGTTTGGCAAAGTTTCATTCCAATATTTGGACATCAGAAAATTTTAAATAAAATATACATATAAAACTCTCTAAAATTAATTAGGTATTATGCAACCAATGTTGAAGAGAAAATTTTATAATTTTTTGTAACTTAACTAGGTTTAAATTATTTATAATAAAATTTAAAAAAAAACATTCATAAGTTATATTGCTTGGCATTTGTATTACTTTCATTTTTATATTCTTTTATACATCATATCACCCCAAAATCATTTTCACTATTCCCACTTTCATTCCATTTGAATATACATCTGATTGAGCTAAGTGATCACTAATATTTTATATGGGCATCAATTATTCATCACTTGTAATACTTGCTATAGCAACCATTAAACAGACCAACACCATTAGTGAAAGAAATTCCTATATACTGCATGTTGCACTCTCACAGAATTGTCTACTTCAAATGGTTTAGTCATTACTTTTCCAATGTATAAAACTATTGTCTATGATGATACTTGTGGTAATAGATAGTGATTAAAGTGTAAAGTATGCAATAGCAACAAGAATTTTTCAAAAGAGTAAGATCATATCATCATGGTTAGAGGGCAAATCATAAGAGTAGATCCATTTCAAGTCATGGCCCTATTGTAGCATTTGTTGATGATAAGGAAATGCAACTGTCCATGGAAAAAATATATTGCCCTATTTTATCTCTATATTTAATAACTTTAAAATATGGAAATATAATTCACATACAACAGTTTTTAACACAACCCTAATACATAGGGTTTCATAAGAATATTATTACTCTCCCAATCACCTACTATGTCTTCCACACTGAATAACTCATCCAACATCATAAAATATACCAATAGCATTCAAAAATAACCTTCCAAAACACAATACTAAAGAAAACAACAAAGATCTAAATTTATTTCAAGTTGTTTTTAAAAGTTTTCATCCCCAATGATCATTATTAACAATTTATTAGTACTATACATTTTATTTATTTGTTATGATATAATTTAGAAATCAATATTATGTCCTTTCTGTATTTCAGCAGATAACATTCATAAACTAACATATTAATAATTTAACAATGCTATATAATTTATGCATATCCAAGCATTCACATTAAAATAAATATTTAAAAATGTCTTTAGATGTTTTCAAACTTTTGTCCACATTTATCAACACTTTCACACAATATACATGATAATTTTATCAAAGGTTCATTCTTCCACTGTGTAACATTAAATTCAAGCTATGTGAAATATTAATCTTAAAATACTAATTAGGATATACTTTTTCTTGAATAAAAGAAAAGAAACAAAATTATTAAGCAAAAATGTAATCTAAATCACAATGAAAATTGCCAATGATCTCATTATAATGTTAGATCATTTATGGTGATCAACATTTTAACACCATACATTCAAAAAAAAATTACAATTGAAATTTGTCTTGTTCAAAAAATTACTTTCTTAATAGCCATTTGTTTTTTTTAGAAAAACATAATAATAAAGTTAATCTATCTTAAAACTAAATAATAACCAGTTAATTTTAAAATAAATAATTGTAATCTTTTAAGTACTAATATTAAAACAGCACTAAAAAAATAAAAATAATAAAATTTAAAGTTAGAAAATGATTTTTTCCTCCTTGTTCATAAGTTGAATTGCCTATCAGGAATTTGCTTAGCCAGCAGTTTCCTCCACTATGTAGTTACAGTTAAACAGGATTGGGTACAATTATATCTTTATATTAGTGGCATCATATGAAGAAATGTACAAATGACAACATTAAAATCCAGTAAAATATAAGAAGAATATTAATAAGCCTAAAGAAATAATTGTTTATTTCAGTTTTTTTCTCTGGGTATTTATTCAGGCATATAATATCTTCTTTAAATAATTTACAGATCCATTTATAAAATATTTATGTCTATTTTCAGCCATTTTATATATAACAGATACATTGCAATAAATACATTTTAAGCAACATTTGCATTTTCTATCAGTAAAAAATATTAGAATAAATATTTTTTTCTCTAAAAATTTATGATTTTTTTTTCTTTTAATTATATATCATTTCACTAAATATTTTTCATTTTGCAGATAAAATGACATCCATATCATTCAGGCATTTATTCACTGATATAATTTTAATTCTTTTAAAAGATGAATCTGATTTGATTATTTCTAAATAAATTATGTTAAAATATAATTTATTTATTGATTTTATCAATAAAAAATTCTTTAAAGGGCATGAAAGACTTTCAAAATCATTTTATTCAATTTATCTCTAAATACATCATTCTTAACCTATAAGTTCATTTTGATTTCTTTAAAGACAAATCAAATATGGGTTATTACTATCAATTATATAAAAAACAGACATTCATCATACCATAAGACATTTTAAGATCAGTTTTAAAGCACAGATGCAGAGTCTTAATTTATTTTTCAAATTTAATATTACAAATAAAATTTTTAAATAATATCTGGTTCCTCTTATGTAGCTTAAATAAACTAGCTTCATTGCAATTTGATAAAGTTATTTGAAATAAATAGTCACTCATTATAAATATACTATCTATAAAAATTACAAAGTGTTTACATAAATTCATTATGGTTTTATTGCAGTAATTTTTCTGATATTTGATATTCATACTCACAATATCTAAGTAGTCACTATCATGTTTGATATAGTTCTTGAGGTCCTAAATTAAGTTTCAAATAGACAAACTAATAGGGAAATTTTTGTTTAGTGATTCATTATTTAAGTAGTTATCCTAATTATATTTTTCAAACATTATATTCAAGTAAATAATAATAATTTAAAGGAAATTACTACTGTTACAGTATAAAAATAAATATAGTTATGAATTTCAAACTAAGTCTGTAAAACACTGAAAACACAATTAACTAATGAAAAAATCTGTCTAGACTGGCTTCAACCTCTCTTTTTATACTGATCTTAATTCAATAATTTTATTTGTCAGCACTGCTTATACAAATTTGCTAATTTACATAAGTACATCAATATGATTTTTAAAATTAAGTTTTAAAACTATGAGTCTTCAATATTAGAATATTATCAAATTATTTAATATCTTAAATATTAGATATTTTTATCTAAAAAAAGGAATATTTTTTGCTAAAACAATTTTTAATATTTAAATAACCTGAAATTGATTTAAAAAAATAAATTATTACAATTAAATAAAATAAGTTTAAATATTATTTTCCTAATATGTTTTTCTAAACTGAATAATTTGCTACGCATTATTATATATCAATTTTTTAACAAGTTAAAACTAAAGTTTTCTTTCCCTAACTTTCTAAAAGTGCACATATTTACACACATCTAATGATGTGATACTTTAAGCTTTTTTAAAATAATATTAAATTAACTTATTTTAAATAACATTTTAAACAAAATAATTATCTTAAACATATAATATAAAATATTAATTGCTATAATTAAACTATTCTACTATTATAATATCTTTAAATATAATAAATAAAAATTAATATTATCTTTTAAATAATTTATTGTATCATTTTATATTTAATTCTTTCAAAATGAGGTCAAATTATCTAATATATGTGTATAAGCTCCTATCTACTGAGTTTGAACACATTCTATCTATAACATTTAAATTATACACTAGAAAATGACCTCAATTAATAACCATAGGCTTAATTTGTGAAAAAAATTATTTGCTTTTTCTCATGTTAAATTAAGTAAATCAATCAGTATTACTCATAAGATGGCAGGTAATAAAGTTAAAAGTGAACTTAAGTCTATTAAAATACTACCTATTGTAATAAACTGATAGAAAGTTACTCAAAATTTCTTCCAAACAGGTTTTATTAACCAATGCTTAGCAAAAATACATGCATCTCAATTTCCCCCTGTTTTGCAAAAAGTACAGTTATTTTTTTATATATGCAAAGAGAAATACAAATATACAAAATTGATAGTATAGGAAATATTCAAGATATGATGCATTATACCAGCTACAATAAAGTATAATATTTGAAGCATTAATTTAATAGTTATATTATGAAAATTGAACAACCAATATTATGATAACTAGAACAATAAAGTTTAAGATTTTTTTGAACATATATGTGTGCATGAATGAATTTTTCTATAATATAATATGTAGTCAATTTAAAAAGTTACCAGTGTAAAATAATTAAATGAAAGTTGTTTTATTTATTATTAAAATTCAGTTAATAGATTATTTATTAGATAAATTTTTTAATAAGATTTTGAAAACTTTCAAATATACCCAAACTAATTATTATTGTAATATTCTGATGTTATAAATTATATGTGTGTGTGTGAAATAAACAATTGTATATTTTATATGCTCAGTAATAATCTAAAGTAATATATAACATTAAATTTTTGAAACTTGAATTTATTTTAACAATGATGTCTCAAAATCTGCACTTTTAAAATCCCAAGAAACTCACATTTACCTAATTTCAATCATTATCACAGCAATGGAACAGATTTTTATTCAAAAAATTTTGAAATGCAAAGAATTTTGGGTAACATTAGATGATATCACAGACCACATGATAATAAACTATAAACACAATTCCCTGTTAAAATTCAAGTAGTCTTCAAGTGCATCAAGTACTCTACCCAATTAAATTTTAATATTTTACCATCTTGTTCACCTTCTTCAACATGATAAAGTAAATGAATTTACTAGACATTTTGCCTGGCTGACAAAATATATCTTCACATCAGGCTAAATGAATAAATTGTAACAACAGTAAATATTTTCACCAAATATTATTTAAAAGAAAATCAAACTTAAATGTTTTAAGTTTCTAATGATATTTATAAAGTCAATTAGGGGATGCTACTACATCTAAATATTTCACAAATTATTCATTTCATCTCAGAAAATGAAATAATTTGTTTGAAATGATATTGACTATCTCTCCCTATAAATTTATTAAATGTTAAAACCTTTTTTACAAATTATGAATTAACATTTAATATATAAATGCTGTCTAAAATTTTAATGAAGATAAATGAAAGTAACTTAAGTTAGTGGATTTTTTTTTTCTGCTAGGTCTCATAAGTTAATAAAATATTCCAAACTATAGTTGGAGAAATTCCATTTGTATAAATTAATGGATCATAAAACCACTGCATTTAATCTAGGGATAAACACCAACCATTAGTATATTATTTCTTTATTCCTTTTTAATGGATTAACTTTCTCATTTTATGCAAAACTACAATTCTAATCCAAAGATAATGAATTTATAATTACTGATGTTATATCCACAACTAAACAAAAGTGTTAAATGAAATTTTCTAAAATGGATTTTTATAACCACACAAATGAGAATAGATGTAATAATTGTAATTTACTGTAAATTTTTGGAAAAATCATTCTATTAATCTGTGCTCTAAATCTTAATTTCTGAATGGATTATTTGATCATGTGAGTTTAATGTTAAATGTATATTATTAAAATTATTGCCAGTAAAATGTCAATAATATTTGGATGTTGCTTCAAACTGTGTTATAATCCAAACATATTTCTTTTGAACTGTGCATAAAATTTGGAATTCATTGTTAAAAATGATTGTCTTCTGAATTTTATTCTGAAATTATGTAATTGTTTTTATAGTTATTATTGTTGTAATTAAAATATTAATAAAGTTTTCAAGAGAATGCTAATATATAAGAATGTACAGGCAACAACTTTATATTATTAGTGATACATATGTATAAATGTATTAGCTGTTTCCTTATATTTTGTATTGGAGATAGGCTGCATCAAGTTAAATTAATTTACAAACTCCATAAACTCATATGTTTAATTTTTTTTATATTTTACTTATCTTTGTTTTTTAGCCTTAATCTGATCATAAATATCATGAATAGATAATTAAATTACCAGGGAATATTTACCTTCATTGTGCCTGTTAAAGATTATACATAATTTTTTGGTCGATATACCATTCAGCTAACATTTTTATAGTAGTAATAATTCTAGACTTATTTGCTAATTGAAGTTTTCTCCTAACTAAAGATTAACACTGCAATATAATATAAGCTAAATGATGTACCCACACATGCCACTAAGAGATATCATGAACAGATTTTATGAATTTATTACCTTATATATCATTGATACACATAATGTTGGTAGTGGGCTGATTGCCAATATAAATAAAAATTAAGGACATTATAAAAAGTTCCTACCTATCTGTAATTAATGGTAGGCATTGAATGAATGGTATACAACTATCTCCAATATATTCTTTTGAATTTGCATCACTTTATTGACCATACACATAATCAATCATATCTCAATGCTGGAATATTTATAGAGAACAAATAGTAATATTTCTAATTATTTTGTTGTGAACTTTTGATATTAAAAGTATGTTTATAGTTTACTAATATTTTTTTTTGTTTTGTTTTTATCTAATTGCTATTAATAATAAAATAGTTGTTATATTTATAATATAGTTGTCTGTTGTTGCTGAAATCATCATCTTTTTTAATAGTCTATAAAGATTTTTTTAAACGTCATCAAAATAAAAGAAGTCATACTGTCACTTTGTTAAATTAATTTTCTTTTTTCCATCTCTAGTTAAAATATAGAATTCAATAAGGTGTGGAGAGGTATAACAAAATTCCTTTGATTTTTTAATCATACTTTGAATAAATTAATCCTAAATTTTAATTTTATTTTTCGTTAAATAAATGATTTAATTAGATTTAGCTTAAAATTCTGATAGAATTAATCAATTTATCCTTACTTTTAATCTGGGAATGAGAGAATAAACTGCTAATTATATCTGAAAAAAATACTCATTACCCTAAAGTAAGTCTCTATTGTACATTGCAATACAGTCAGTGCACATAAGAACACTTTACAATTATTTTAGTAAATCCATAAAAGAAACCTAAGATATTTAATCAATTGTGCAATTATTATTTATTATTGTTGTTAGAATGATAAAACAAGCTTATGTTCATTTTAGTTTACTTTCTGTAAAAACGCAACTAACCTCAAACGCATTTCATATATATGCACTCGTCTGAACCATAGTCATTTGCTCCTGTACAACTGAAATAAATAAATGCAATCATATTACTATCTAATTTTTTTGATGTGCAAATCAAATCAACAATAAATATTGTAATTACACATTTAAAGTTTACCGTCAACTAATAATAATCCACTTAATTATTTAGGAAAAATATAAACAAATGTAAACATCTGTTAAAGCTCTAATACAGATAAATGGAAAATTGGTATTATGATAATTGGAAACTTTAAAACTGTAATTAAATTATTTGTTTTGTAGTTTTGATTTACACACTGAAAATTTCGATATTAAGCTTATTGTTTTAATGTATTATATTTTGAATAATATCCATTGGATGAAAATGTGATGATTAAAAGGAGATATCTTGATAAAATTCCTATAAGAAATGGAAACTGGATTAATGTTTAAAATGTTTAAGAGTGATCATTATTTTAAATATGTAAGTGTAAGATAACAATTATTGTTCTTTGAGGATATTAATCTAATTTCTTTCAGTACCTGATTCCACTATAATATTAAATGGTATTAATTTAGAATGTATTCTCTGCTATTTTGGTTTCTGGGAGGGAGGGCTAACCAAGTATTAAAGGATGTCAGATAACAGTCTACATGATAAAAAAAGTGTTCCATTTATTTAATTGAATACTGTTAAAAAATGCAATTTTCATCAGAAAAAAAGCCATAACTGTTATACAAATAAGTGTAATTATGTGACCAAAAAATCCAAATAATTCTCAAAATAAAATACCAAAAATATAAATAATTAGGAAATTGCAAAAAAATAGTTACATAGTCAAAAAAAAATAAAAATAAAAATTAGTAAATATAAAACTTAGTGTAAAAAATTTGAAAACAGTACCAAAAATTTTACTTTTAAAGCATGATGTATCAAAAAACAATATTTTGCAAACTTTAGTAATTAAAAAACTGAAGCAAAAATTAGTGTAATAAAAAATTTTAAACAATCTAATGTGTTCTACTTTTAAAATAGCATGTGTAGGTAGCAAAATAAATTACTAAACCAAAATTAAAAAATATTAGCACAATCAATGAAGAACAAATTAGCTAATAATATATTGCAACCTTTTATATTATTATGTTATCTATCCTAGTTTTGAAAATATAAAATAGAATCATAGATCTTGCAATCATATATATAATACAATTATAACTTAATAATTACAAATACATATGAAATTAATAATAATAATAATAATAATAATAATAATAATAATATTAATAATAATAATAATAATAATAATAATAATAATAATAATAATAATAATAATAATAATAATAATAATAATAATAATAATATAATATGAATACAGATGTTCTACATATAATTAACATAGATGTAATAAGAAACACTCTGTATTCACATTAGTATCATTTTTAAAAATCTTTTTAAATGTTATTTAAAAAAATATTCTACAGATAATTTACCTTAAGTTATTTTTACTATCCATGTTTAATACAGATCACTTTTAACATTTAAATATATTTTGTTACTTCATTTTAATGTAAAATATTAACAACTTTAATCAAAATAATAATTATCAAATGAGAAAAAGCAAATTAAAATCATCCATATGATATGATTAAATATTATGGCAATTACACTCACAAATTCTTTAAATATATGTATATGCACAACTAGGATTTTTTTTTCTACAAAGTACATTGACACACACACACACACACATATATATATATATAAACATATAAATAAATATTAGAAAATACAGTAATTAATATTTGTTAAGAAGATAGTTGAAAGCACTCCTAAGTGATGTTTATATTTTTTAACAAATTTTAATTACTGTATTTTTTAATATTTATTTATAAGTTTATGTATATTATTTTGAAGAAATACAGACATCGATTTGTAGTATTAAATATATATATATATATATTGTACCAATATCGTATTGGTACATATAATAACTTTCTCTAAAAATTATTGAAATAAAAATGTTTGTTAAAAGAAAATAGTATGTAAAAGTTTAAGAGTTTTTTTCTTGCAATTTGTTTTCGAAATGTAAAATTAAAAAGCAAAGAGATTTTATTTTCTATTATTAGTAGTGAAATAAAAGTTACAATTAATTAATTAAAAGGAGGGAGGAGGTTTGCTTTAAAAATGTCAAATGAAAAGAAGTTGATTTACAAATAAGTAAAGAATATCTCTTTTGAGTTAAAGATAGAAAAAGTAATCTTAAAACTAGTATTTAGTTTATTAGAATAAAATATACAAGTGTGTAAATGATGAATTAATGTTATGTATAAGGAATAGTAATATATATATATATATATATATATATATATATATATATTCCTTATACATATACATATATATATATATATATATATATATATATATATATATATATATATATAAATGCAATTGTAAACATAGCATAAATACATGCATGTTAAAATGAAATAAATGAAGGTTAACAAATTAAAAACACTCAGTGATGGCTACTAAGTTAAAAATCTACAAAACAACAAGTTTGTGATGGCAATTAAGTTTAAAAAAAAACAACAACAAACATGCAATGGCTGTTAATTAAAGCAACTCCAACAACAGGATTAAAAGCTTATCAGAGAAATGCAATTAAAAACAAGGAAGGAATTTTGACAATAGATGTTGCTGGAGGACATCAAAACAACAACAGGTCTTATGGATAAATAGACCAGTTTTTCATTGGACAAACAGTTGAGATTGAGTTCAGTTGACATTGAGTTCAGTTGAGATAATAGTTGAGAAAGAGTTCAGTTCAGCAAGATCATAAATCAGCCAATTGATCAGCTGATAATGCAGGGTTAGAAACCTCACAAACATATGACTTTCTCTATCCTGAGTCCAGTGAAACAGCAAATCAGCCCATAAAAGGATAATGATTGCCTAACAATTTGAAGAATCACCAAGAATATTTAGCTGTCTCTAAGAATAGTGCCACTGAATAAGAATTAAATCTCCTCAAGAAACCTGATGTCCAGCCAGATAGAAATATTCTCACTTGAAGCAGCCACCTATTAAAATAAAATTCACAGCAAATAGCAAAAAGAAGTCCACATTCTAAAATCCTAGGTAATAACATTTTTTTCTTATTCTTATTTCTAAAGTAACCATCACATTAATTTGAAGCCTTCCAGAGTCAAATAATAATGAACTCTATAGCATACATAAATGAATTATTGATGTGTTTTTAAATGTCAAATATTATTTAATGCTTTGTTATATGATATTCTAGCGTGTGAATTAAGAATATGCATGATCATTTGTCATATTTAGTATTTAAAATTAGTATAATAAATGTTAATTAAAATAAATTGTCTTTTAAACTTAAAACTTAATTTGTCAGTCAATACTTTTTTACCACTAATTGAAATAATTTGTTATTGAATTAAAAATAGACTGAGCTAGTTAAGGGATTTTTAGAGTGCTGGATTATGTGCCTACTGTCCAAACATGTTAGTTTTAAAAACTAGCTGGCACCTGGGGTTTACTCCAAAACAAATAAAGTGCTTGGATAGTAGGGGTAGAATATAGCAGTCAAGGCAGGCCACAGTCTGGAAATGTGACCATGTTATGCATTGCATAGTTTGGTCTGACTGTTGGTATTGATGATTGCCCTGCCATCAAAAGTATTCTTCATTCTGCTCAGATGGGCCAGTTTTTTCATGTAATGTTTATAAGATAAGATTATAAATTTATTAGAAATAAGGTTTAAACCCAGCAAAACCTAGTGAGTAGAGTACATTGGATAATCAACAGATCGAATGCAGTACAATATATATAAAAGACATATTTTGCGGGTTCATCCATGTTAAAATATTTTAAATATTGATATACTGATGTTTCGACTTGGTAACACAAGTCATCCACTGAGTAATAAAAAGTAGAAAGACAGTTGTAGAGGTACTACAATCACTGATTTGAAAAAAATGTTAAAGTTCAATCCCTCTTATCAAATCTCATGTGAAAATTGTAAGGCTTCTTACATAGGTATGAGTAATCATCACATCAGTGTTAGGAGAGATGAGCATGTTAATGCAGTTAAACAACATTCATCATCATCAACACTCTCACTCCATACTATAGATTTAGGTCATAAAATTAATTTTTCTAGTACCAGGATCATATCCAGATGTGATAATCTATACCAGTGCAAAATTAGAGAAGCCATTAAGATACTTAAAAGGCCAGATTGTATCAATAAGTGATATGCTACAAGCAAATTTCCTCCTATTTGGAAAGATTTTTTTTAAAAAACATTCTTAATTTAACATTTTTGCTTTTGGTGGAACTTTAACGTTTTTTCAAATCAGTGATTGTAGCGCCTCTACAACCATCTTTCTACTTTTTATTACTCAGTGGATGACTTGTTTTACCAAGTCGAAATGTCAGTATATCAATATTTAAAATATTTTAACATGGATGAACCTGCAAAATATGTCTTTTATATATGCAACCCATGAAAATATCCGTATCAACATATATATTTATAATGAGCATATACCATCTATAATAAAGTAATAAAATAATATTACAATGAAGGGATTTGATATGTTTGATATGAAAAATGTATATTTTATTTTATTAAATGCTAAACCAGGCTTTCAATATGGTGCATCATTATGAAAGCATGACTGAGTGACAATTCCACTTGCAAATAAATTAAACTGTCATTTGATTTTAATAAATTTGCATATTTAAATGTGTGATTATATTTATGAAAATCAGTCAACCTATTAGATATGCTGTTGAATTAAATGACAAGTGTTTGCTAAGGGAATAGTATTGGCTCTTAAATTTATGGCATTTTTGGAGTTGATTATGTGGCAGGATTCCTTGATTTTATGTTTTCTGTTGTCACTTTAAAGACAAATAATGTTTGCATTGGCAGGTTTAAAAAAATACCCTGTGTTTTTTCATTGTCAATGAATATTGAGCTATAAGTGATGTTGGATTTGCTCTACTATAAATGAACAAATTGGGTAACTCTTTAGTACAAGTTTGCACAAATTTCTTCATAATATATGCCAATACACAAAAGGAAATTTAGGCATGTACCAGTTCAGCCTTATCTTTATCAATGTCTTTGGAATTATTAATTAGTCTGTTAAGTGATAATGGGCATTTAAAACCAACATTGAGATCTTTATTTAAAATGGGTATTAATTGTGAAAGAATTTTAGGAATATAAGGCAAGTCATTCCAAGATTTAAAAATAGGTGGCTTATTGAATTTTTTTTTTTTTTGTTAAATCTCTTTATTTGTTTGTCAATAACCTACTTTATTTAAATCTTTTTTATAGTGTTCTAGAGTGAGTTCCTAAATATATATTTTTATATCAAACATATCAAATATCTTCACTATAATATTATTTTATTACTTTATTATATATATTGTAGCCCTTGGGTTTGCCCAAGGATCCATTAGATTTAGACTTAGCTATGTAAGACAGTGTTTAATGAAAGTTTTTTTCAAGAGCTGTATATTTTTATAGAAAAATTTTCTAGCCAATGCTAGGTTTGAACCAAAGTCATATTCTTAGGGATTGCATACATTTTACTTAGTAGGCAAACTAAACATTTTTGTCATAAAATATTTCTAAGCAAAAAATTGCTTTATTTAGTAATGATTTATAAGACAGTTTAATAGCCAAAGATATAATTGATAAATTTATAGATTAGCAATATTTATACATCACTTTAATAATTGGAGATTGGAAAGAAGGGAGGAGGTTGTGTGATTTACAAAACTACTTTGGAGAGTGAAAATAGGTAATTGTAATTTTACAATAATAGGTTAATTTATAAAATCAAATTGTAAAAAAAAATCAATAATTAATCAGAGTATTGAGCAATTGGTCTAATTAGAATTGTATGTGTGAGGGATGCATGTATGAATATAATTTAGTTGTGAATTTTAATTATAAAGTTCATGATTGAATAATAACTATCCTGTGTTCTCTTGTGGGGAGCTCCTTTAAAGAAGAATTAATTCGTTTTAATAGTTTATTCATAGCAGTCAAAATTTTGGTTCAAGATTCTGGGTTTGAAGTTGGGTTGCTATACATTTTTTTTATTATTATCAAAGAAAAAGGGGGTAAAAAGAGCTTTTTATCATTTATTCTTAGGGGAGAGTTTTCTTTCATTTGTTCTTTGGGGAGATTTTCATGAGCAGAAAATTACTAAAGTAAATCAAGTGATATCTGTGACACAGGAATGTATAAGTTTAGAAACAATGGGTAGTCAATCAATTGGAATCCAGACATGAATTTGGCAGGTCAGTCATTCAGGAGGGGATAAGTTTAAAACAACAACAAGAAAAAAAACTATAGGCAATTAATCAATGAAAACACAGACATAAATGGTTTAGAAGGGCAATCATTCAAGGGGAAGGTAAGGAACCCAGACAATATAAGAGCTTGATTTGTCTTTAGCAAAGTGGGTTGGATTGCTCTCTCTCTCTCTTTTTATGGCTATCTCATCATCGGTTATTTCGAGAAGCCTAGTTGTCAGGTTAAAGAAAGTTTTTTTTTTTTTTTTTTAAAAAAGAGAGAGAACAGAAATTGTTTGTTATTAATTTTCTGTTCTGTCTCCTGAATAATAAAACTTAGCCAAATTTAACAACATTTGTAGAAAAATGACAGGCATGTAAATTTATATATTAGGTGCACATCCCATTTTCTCCTGAAATTGATCAGCTTCATGATTTGTCTTACATCTAAATATATCTAATTTATCAGGAATCGGCAAATGATGAAACTTAAACTACAGGGAGAAAATTGATTTTGATTTTGCAAATAGGGCAGAACTGAACACCACAATCTCATATAAAGCATCAAATCTAAACACTACAATCTCATATGAAGAATCAAATCTGAATACTGCAATCTCATATGAAACATCAAATCAGTCGTAAGTGAACTGAACATCAAGAAAGTGGACTTTTATATGTCAAAAATTAAAAGCAAGTTCTTTTCAGCTGTAAAAGTGTAGTTAATCCCTAGACCACAAAATGAAAAAAATCTTATAATCAGAGTGAAAACTTTGTTACATTTTGCCACCGGAATTGAACTTGTATAAAAATGACTCTTTCACATAAAGCCACGAGTGCACACAAACAAACAAAAGAAGGAAAAAATGGAAAATAGAAACCAGAGATCAGAAGGACAATATGAGAGGACTGTTTAAATATATTTTTAATATTTGTTATTCATTTCTAATATTTAATCTAACAAAAAAAAATTTTTTTTAATCATATATATTCATTTAAAGTTAATATATGTTAAATTATTATTATTATTATTATTATTATTACATTCATATCGGCTTTTTCAAACCAAATTGTGCAAACACTTTTTTTTTTTTAGAGGGTATTCATTTATTATTTAACACTAAGCGCTAATTTGGTTAAAAGATATAATGTACAATTGTATAGACGCTATAAAAAATAAATGCTGATTTATTATTATTATTATTATTATTATTATTATTATTATTATTATTATTATTATTATTATTATTATTATTATTATTATTATTATTATTATTATTATTATTATTATTATTATTATTATTATTATTATTATTATTATTATTATTATTGTTGTTGTTATTATTATTATTATTATTATTATTATTATTATTATTATTTGAAGGGGGTAAATAAATTAACATCAAACCATTTTGTATGTGCCTGTATTAAATGCTTTACATTTATATTTTATTATGAAGAGAGTGAGAGATATTGTTAAGTAAAATGTTTTTAGATCAGATCAGATATTATTATCAAATACTTAAACATATTGATATGTTTTTATGAAGGTGGTGAATGTTGGGCTAAAATATCATCATTATGATGTAAAAGTGCAGAGAGATAGTCTTAAAAATTTAATATGCATTTCTTATTACTATTATCATAAAGTTAAAGTCAGATATAAGCTAATTAAGGCTTGGAAAAATTGTTGGCTAATGTGCTGGTGTACTATTTCATGAAAGGAATGTAGATGTAAAAGTTTTACTAATACAAATTGATGTTTGCCCTGTGTATATGTGGATGGACAAAGAGTCTACACCAAGCTAGCAGAGTCATAGTTTAGCTTGCTCACTAAGACATTTATTCCACATTTTATAAAGTATTTAAATACAGTGAAAGAGTTCCCCACTTGGTTATTTTTTACACCGTAAGATGATTTCTTTATTGATGGCCAGGGTGAAATAGGCATACCCAAGTCTCCCTATATGACTAGCGATAAAATCCTAGCATATCTCAACCTTAATGAAAAGGTTTTCTCTTATTCGAGTCACTGCCTACCTCATATTAATGTTGATAATCCTTATGGGTGTATGAATTACAGCTATTGCTAAGTATTACTTATAAATGTTGGTAACAGTATCACAAACTCAATTTGATGTCAGGATGAATGCAGTTAGTGTGTGTGTGATTAGTATACTTTAACATTGTTTTGTTGATATACACCTGGGTCTCTTTTTACGTGGACTTATTTAACATGATTTTGAAGTTATACGATTCATGTTTCACCAGACGTGTGTTAAATAAGTCCGCGTAAAAAGAGACCCAGGTGTACAAACTCCGATAATGTGCTATTACTTTAAATAATAAATTTTGCGCACTTATGTTATATTGAAAGTAATAGCACATTATTGGAATTCGACTTTCATCTTAGTAATTTCAATATTTTCAGTGCTTTATAATAGTAAGATTTTATGCAATAATAAAATTAAAATCATAATTTCTACATTTTATGTATACACACATTAAATTTTACAAGATTATAATGTAAATTTGTTCAAACATTGTACGTGTTAATTTTGCATTTTAAATCACATTCTGTTTTTGATTTTTAAAAAAGAATGTAATTATTAATCATTTAATGTCCACAAGTTTATTTTTAAAAGGTCAGTAATGGCAGTGGGCATAATTAAATTTGACAATTAAAAATTAAAATCTGATTTTTAATTGTAATTAACAATTTAAAAATTACTTACTGCGACTTGAAATTAATGTGAAATTTGATTTTTAAACCGAATTGAAAATTAAAGACAAAAATAAGAATTTAATTTTTAGTTGTTAGTTTCATAAACAATTAATAAAATCATCATCTCAAAGATTAATTACTAATTACATTGTCACCAGAAAACCACTGTTACAACATGAGTGTAAAGTTGGTGCTAGTTGTTTGCAAACGAACGTGTTTGTAAATTATGCATAAAAATATATTATTTTGAATAAAATTAAATATTATAGTTAAAAAAAGTTTGTCTTGTATCAATATTTTTCAAATTTGAAATTTTTTATTAGTCATATTTTATTTCCTTATTTTTTTTTTGCGTGAATTTTAAAGTAATTTTACATTGGTGTTTTGCTTTTACGCTAATTTTGAAAAATTACAGACCAATCCCCCCTTGTTTCAATGTAAGTTACATCTATTTTTGCATGATTTTGTTTGCATGTGTTTTCTGAGGAACCTATCTATCATGTAAAATGAGACCCAGGTGTATTTTAATTGATTAATAAAAGTCAAGAATAATAACATAAATGAATATTAAACTTAAGAGTTAAATAAAACCTGAGAACATCGTAAGCAATGCATATATAAAATTATCTAGAAAATATATCCACAGCCAGCTGAAAACTTTGCTGGAATGGAAAGATTACTGAAATATTATTATTGTCATAAGAACATGAATATAGATTGTATGCACATATGATAATGATTAAGCTAAGTACAGATTTGTTGACATTTGAAAAGTAACTAAAATTAATTTATTGGCAAGAAGACCAACCATACATAAAATATCTCCATTGTAAAGCATAAGGTGAAGGCATATTAGATTAAAATAGTTAATAAAAATTATTACATTTTATTACTGGGAGACTTATTTGTAGAAATAAATCAGTAATTGAAAATATTAAACACTGGGGTGGAGAAATTTAGTACTAAAAGTAAGAACAAAATATATGTGAAGGTAACTATTACCCTTATCTCTGTGTTATTAGTATTACTCCATGGCAATCTTGATTCCCTAATGATTACAAATTAACCTTTATATTTTAAAATCTCTTAAAATTATCTGTTGATTTAGGAATTTTTTTATTATTTTTATATCATACAGTTGTAGAACAGGAGAAAGCCATGTGAACCATAGAATTAATGTACATGATATTTTATTGAGTTATAATTTGTTAATAAAATTTGTTACTTTTTTTTAAAATAAAAATTTGCATACATCTCAATGTTTCGTGGGTTATTACAATCTAGAAATCTCAAATCCAATCATACATCATTACATTATTTTTTATATCTGAAGCATCATTTTGGTAAATCATATCAGGTAAAATTTATTTAAATGGTTAATTTTCTGAGCTTATGTAGCATGACAATACTCAAGATTACCAATACTCTGGAAATAATTTAGTATAGTTGAAATATAAATTATGAATAGGGATGGTTATTGGGTGATAGTAGATGCAGTGGGTGGGCATAAAATCATTTTCCCATCTGCTGTATTCAAACACCTCTCTAGATGCACTTCATTATGATTTTATTTTAATTATGAAAGTATTTATAATATATTATTTCTAAAAGATTTAATGTAAGCTTAACTATTCAAGCTTGAATGTAAGTGGACATTGGCTACATTAAAGTCAGCCAAGATCAACCTTGGAGGTGATCATGAGAAGGGTGTTTATCACCAATAATCCATAGCAGCTTGTTCGACTTTCAGACCTTATTGTTCTAAAATCCTGAGAATAGATGATCATAGGAGATAAATGAGCTAGTATGATGGAAAATTTGAGAGTAAAAGATATAGTAGTGCAATAGACCTATGAATGTGAGATGATGAAGGGATAGATCAGGAGGGTGAAGATGGATATAGAACTATTTGTATTCTGAAACAAAATTTTAATTGTAACTTCAATGATAATTAATGGGGAGTGTGCTGAGAATATAAATTGTAATGGTTGTAGAGCTTAAAGTTTCTTCTCTTTAACAATCACGAGTTTACAAGAGTAATAGTATTATGATTTTTAATGCATTCTCAGTGTTCTCTTAGTCTATTGATTATTTATTAACCCATTCATTAGATATCATTATTGAAATTTATTAATAAGTTATTGTAATAAGGTTTAGCCTCAATATTTTCATTGAAGTTGCAATTTGGTGCCCTGGCAAATATGATTATGTATGTTCTATCTAGAAATAATGTTAGTTGGGAATGGAAAAGCATCCATTGATCCATCTGACCAAAAGGTTATAAGTATCTAAGAGCAGTTGAAAAGATTATAAATGGCACATAACATTGTTGTGTGACCAAAATAGTTATAAATATGGTGCCAATTAGGGCCAGAAAGGTGCCATATACCTGAGAAGTCAGAATAGCCTCAAGTTCCATTTGGTAACAGATATTGTATTGGTTACAAATTATAACAGCTATAATATTCATATTATTATGAAAAGGTTAGAATATATATATATATATATATATATATATATATATATATATATATATGTTAAAACGAAGATTTGCACGGGTTAAATATATAAAATACATATTTTGCGGGTTCATCCGTGTTAAAAACTTTTAATATCAATTTACTGACATTTCGACTTGGTCACACAAGCCATCCACAGAGTTATAAAAGGTAGAAAGACGGTTGTAGAGGCGCTACAATCACTGGTTTGAATAAAACATTAAAAATCCCACCAATAGCAAAAATGTTAAATTTAAGAATGTTTTTTAAAGAAATCTTTCCAAATAGGAGGAAGTTTGCACGTATCATCTCGCTTATTGATACAATCTGGCCTTTTAAGTATCTCAATGGCTTCTCTGATTTTGCATTGGTAGAGATTATCACATCTGGATATGATCCTGGTACTAGAAAAATCTATTTTATGACCTGAATCTATAGTATGGAGTGAGAGTGCTGATGATGATGAGTGTTGTTTAACTGCATTAGCATGCTCATCTCTCCTAACACTGATGCGACGATTACTCATACCTATGTAAGAAGCTTTACAATTTTTACATGAGATTTGATAGACACCATGAGATTCAAGAGGGATTGAATCCTTAGGCTTGGTTATTATATTGCTGATCTTTTGATGAGCAGAAAATGCTGTATCTATATTATAGCGTTTTAATATACGTCCGATACTGTCTGTAGTTCCTGTTACATATGGAACACAAATCCTAATAGCTGACTTATCATCTTTTTGTTTCCTATTTTGTCTATTTTGGGCTTGAAATAAGGCTTTTTTTATAAATTTGTAATTATAACTATTTGCTAATAAAACACTATTAATATGATTTATTTCTTCTTTCAGATGTGTGTCATCTGAAAGGTTAATTGCTCTATTTAAAAGAGTTTTGGCTACAGAAACTATCTGAGTTGGGTGATGATGAGAATGGAAATGTAAATATCTGTCTGTGTGTGTATCCTTTCTGTAAATAGAAAAAGATAAACTATTTGGTGTTCTGGTGACTAGAACATCAAGAAAAGGGAGTTTTCCATCAGACTCTGTCTCCATTGTAAATTTAATATGAGGATGCATATTATTTAAATGTAAGAAAAAATCATCTAATGTATTTATTCCATGTTGCTTTATGACAAAAGTGTCATCTATGTATCTGAGCCAAATGAGAGGTTTTAAAGATGATGATTCTAAAGCACGAGTTTCTATATATTCCATGAATAAATCAGCTATTACTCCTGAGATAGGTGAGCCCATAGGAGTACCAAAAACTTGTCTGTAATGCTGTCCATTGTATACAAAATATGTATTTAAGAGACAATGTTTAATCAAAGCAATAATATGGTCTGGTAAATTGCAACGTTGTGAGATTATATTTAAAGCTTCATCAATTGGAATGTTTGTAAACAAAGACACGACATCAAAACACGACGCTCTTCCGATCTAGCATTAATTTTTAAACTTTTTAAAACAGAAATAAAATGAAGAGAGTTTTTAATATATGATTTAATAGATGGGATTGTAGGTTTAATGAAATCCGATAAGTATCTAGCTAAAATATGAGTTGGAGAACCTATTGCACTTACTATTGGACGAAGAGGGGTATCTGGTTTGTGAATTTTTGGAAGTCCATAAAATTTTGGACAGACACAAGATTTTTCACAAGGGATTATTTTATTTTTTATCTCTGTTTCAATAGGTGATTTATTAATAATAGCTTTTGTTGTTTTTTTTCCAAATATGTAGTATGATCTCTTTTTGATAGTTTATAAGTTTTATCACTAAGCAGATCTAAAATTTTATTATGGTAAATGTCACGATCCATTACAACTGTGGCATTACCTTTATCAGCTGAAGACAACAATTGATTTGTCGATTTTATATTATTTAAGCTTCTTTCTTCTTTGAAAAATTATTTTTGGAAGCTGCTTTTTTAAAATATTACAAATCTCAGCTCTAGCTAAACAGCCGAGTAGAATCAATTTTATCAAGACTGATTCAACATACGACAATTTTCCAAAAGGTATCCAGGAAGGTGTTAAAGCAAAATTGAAACCTTTTTCTAAAACCGAAATTTCATCTGTAGAGAGGGCTTTCTTAGATAAATTGTAAGTTTTTGATTTGGATACATAATGTTTGGGGATTGTGTTCTAATTAGCATTTGCAATTTTTTCTTTTGCTTTGCTGTTACCAATTCCGAATCTTTAAATGATCGAAAACTTGCAATACGATCAAAACTAGTCCACAGTAAAGGATGTATTTTATTACTAAGGAATAAACGTAAATGTAGCAATACTTTATCAATTTTGTCTAAATTTTTCCGAGTTTCTTTAATAAAAGAGTTTAAAATAATATTGCTGGTTTTCCTTCAAACCAGTGATTGTAGCGCCTCTACAACCGTCTTTCTACCTTTTTATAACTCTTTGGTGGCTTGTGTGACCAAGTCAAACGTCAGTAAATTGATATTAAAAGTTTTTAACACGGATGAACCCACAAAATATGTATTATATACATATACATTGATCTATATTTAGTTTAATATATATATATATATATATATATATATATATTAAACTAAATATAGATCAATGTATATGTAAGCAAAGAGATTAAATGTCTTCCTCACTAGGCTATTACTTACAAGCATTCTAAATATTAAACAAAAGATAAAGAATAGAATGAATGAATCTACTTTTGAAGCTCTGATGTTTCTATGCATATCTTTGTCAACATTCTTTGTAATTCAGAATGAAATTAATACATCAACCAGATGTAATATGGTACTTAATAGTTATTAATCTATTTCTCTGAATCACTGATGTTTATAAGTATACCTTTGTCAACATTTGTGTTAATTCAGAGTGAAGTTAATATAACAGCAAGATAGAGTATGGCACCTAATAATTATTAAGGAAGATTCTATCTCCAGCTTTATATAAGTGACTATTAGTTTAATAACTATTAAGTGCATATTCTATCTAATTCATATATTAATTTTATAAACATCAGAGATATCTGAAAATGTAAATTCTTGCTAACTACATTTTTTTAAATAACATCTTGCATTGTAGATAAGATTTTTTGGGTTGTTCTCTCACAAATTTATTTTAGGCTCAGTTTTATCAAGCAGTTCATTCATTCAAATAGAAATCCAACTTCAATTCTGTTTTACATAATGTTATCCATAATTCTTCAGGCTATATGAGTAGAAGAAAAAATAGAACCTAAAGTGAAAATATGCATAGCTTGTATTTTAATAAAATAATCAATAGTATAGATGAAATTTATTTTTATATAACAAAAATTATAATACATTTTACAATATTTTAATTATAGTTATGTTAATTCGATTTCCTTTTTTTTTTTTAAATGATAACAGTTATCCACTCTTTATTCTTTTCCTTTCCTAGATAATAATAAAACTAGAATAATGAAGATTAATAAAATCTAATAATTAATTTGAATAAAAAAGTTTTTAAATATATGTGACATAATAGCTATTAATTTCAAAGCAAACCATATTATTAATATTTATTTTCTATTAGTAATTTTAGTTTTGCATGATTTGCTATTTTTATCAATATTTTTTTTCCCTTTCGCATTTACAAATTTGTTTGCATTAAACTAATTACAAATTTATAATATTATATATATATATATATATATATATATATATATTATATATTTGTATATATAGTTATAATGGTTATATATATGATATATATATATATATATATATATATCAACCATTGTCAACCCATTGCAGGATGGTCTCTCCAAGTTCAATCCACGTTTTCCAATCTTTAGCTTCTCTTCTCCACGTCACCCCTGCACACTTTATTATTTATCCATCCGTCTCACATCTCACAAGTGGTCTCTTTCTGGATCTTTTACAATCTCTTGGAATTCATTTTAAGATTTCAATTGTCCATCTATTATCATCTATTCTAGCAATATGTTCAGCCCAACTCCACTTCAATCTTTTAATTTTTTCAATAAGGTCAGTAACACATGTTTGTTCTCTTACACCATACATTGCATTTTCGATCTCTTTTTGTTACTCCCAACATGCATTTTCTCCATACTTCTTTAAGTAGTCTGAAGTCTCTGCATTGCTTTTCTATTAAGTGCCCAAGTCTCAGGTTTATAAGTAAGAACTGGTAAAACACATTTATTAAAATCCTTCCTTTTCAAACACATAAGCACATTTCCTTTTAGTATCAACTTATTTCTACCAAAAACACTCCAACCTAGTTTATTTCTATGATTAATTTCATTCATTATGTTTCAATCTGTATTAATAATCTGACCACCATATTTTTAACTGTTAACTTTTTCTAATTCATCATAATCAATTTTTATTTTCATATTTTGAGTAAATCGATTAAACATTACTTTAGTCTTTTTAACATTTATCTTTAGTCCTACTTTTCTACTTTCATCTGATAATTCCTGCAACATTTCCTGTAGCTCTGAAGCAATATTGGCAAAAACAACTACATCATCTGCAAAATCTAAATGACTTAAATAATCTCCATTTACTTTCACATCTTTAGTTTCCCATTTTAATTCTCAAAATACTTCTTGCAGCACTTCTGTAAAACGTTTTGGAGATACGGAGTCATCTTGTTTTACACACTTCTCAATGTTGAGTTTCCCAGTATCATTATGTAATCTAATATATATATATATATATATATATTATATAATATTACATAATGTAAACAAATATATATATATATATATATATATATTTGTTTAACACTTTAATAAAACTTGATTAAACTTTTAATAAATTCTTACACTTTCATTATTTAATACCAACTATACTGTAGAAATTATTTCAAAATTATTCAAACTTTTATTTATTTCTTCTTTTGCTTTGTGTTATAAATGTTATTTAAATATTACCTAAATTAACTTTACGAAAAACACAAATAGCCCCAGTTTATCTCTACATACTTTTTTTAACAAAACTCCAATTTCTTTCTTATAGAAACATGGAATAAAAATATTTTTTTGGCTTTTAATACATAATCAATATTTTGTATTAAAATGTAAAGAAATATATTTAATAAAATATATGTAAAAAATCAAATAAACGCTCTTAAATAACACAGGCATATTATTAAATTTCAAATTCATTTATTATTATATTAAATGGCGCAGCAGGTAGATATGTGATGGATTATCTTAATATATATGTTCGTTATAGACAATTTCGTCATTAAAACAAGTTTAATTTTTAGAATACCTCTTATTACATGATGAAAAATAACATGCGAATAGTTAAAACGAATGCTTTATACGTAAATCTAATAAACAATGGTTCATAACTAATCTGGCTAAGAAAATCTTTTTTTATTACGTAATACATTTAAATTTAGTTTAACAGAATTTTATATAAAATAATATTAATATAAAATTTCGTAAATAACATACATTTTTTTTATGAATAGTTGACTTATCTCAGGTCATAGATTTTTTTATAACATTTTAAATATTTTTATGCATTTTATATAGCAAATAAACAAAAGCTTTAAAATTCTCATAAATTATCTAAATGAAATAAAAATTGTAAAAATGTCTATAATTGAATATGTATACAAGGTTGTTTTGAATCTCCCATGCAGAGAATTATTAAAAAAGTGCATTATTTTCAATTTTATTTTTTTTAAAAATAAATGATCTGCTCATAGAAGCTTATTGAATTCATTTTTAAAATCTGACTAAATAAATCACCGTACCTTTGTATTTATCATAATCAGCAAATACAAAGTAGCCCTAGCCAGCTATTATTTTATATGAAGAAAAAATGTAATATTTAAAATAATGTAATTAAAACTATTTTTCACATCAATAAAAATAGAAATAAAGTGTAAAACTGTATTCTTAACACACTAGCTGATCATTAAGGTTTATAAAAATTTTCTGCATTCACTCTTAAAAAAGATATTTAAAAAAAAGAAAAAGAAAACATATACATTAAGTAACATTATAAGAAAGTCTTAATAAAAAAAAATAACATTTTATACAAAAAGTGGATGAATTACTGAAATGCATTATAAATTATTTTTTGCTTAGATGTGAGCAACATAATAACAATATTGAAATTTTATTATTAATAAATAGCAATTTGAAGAAAAATCTTTTGACTTTTAAAATAAGGAACTTGGAGACTAGAACGAAATTATAGCATATTTTTTGCAATAATATTTTTGAAAGTTAATTCAGAAATCTGAAGTGGAAAATGGTTAATGTATCTTTTAGAGTAATACAAGTTAAGATAATTAATTGCAAATTAAATCTATTATTTGGTATTATTTAGAAATATATTTATTTTCATTTTGGCATTATAAAAATATATTTTGAAATTAATAACTCTTATAAAATGAAGTTAATTCTCATAGAATTATTTTATTTGTTGAATCAACAAATATTCTCAAATCGTCAAGGATCGGCGGCTTAGTGGTTAACATAGCAGGTGGCCCGGGTTCGCTGTCTGGTCAACACTTTGACAAATGAGAAAAAAACAAAAACTCTTAAATTGACATTTTTTTCTGGGTATAAAGACAATTAAATTGTAGTGAGATTGTACAGAACATTTGATTTTTCATAATGAATATAGATATGAACATTATTAATTAGGTCATGTGACATCTGATTTGATTTTTTTTTTTTTTAGTTTTATTAATTCTATGTACATAGAAACTGTTTTTAATTTTTATGTTTTAAATACTAATTGACAAACTGATAATTATGAAAATGTTTAAAAAGTACTCAAAGTATTTATTTCATTTTCAACAAATTATAGAAAGAGTATCAACTGTAAATGAACAGTTTGCACAAATGAAACTCTAAAACCTATTTACATTTTTTGATATATCTTATAAACTATGCATCATTATAAAAATGTGTTTTACAATGAAAAAAGTATTAAAAATATTAAATATAATTTACATACACTTTAATTTATCTTTGAAAAGTGTGCTCTACTGAAAATAGAATAAAGGTACATTTAATATTATTAATATTCACTTCATATAAAAAACATTATTATTATTTCATTTAAATAATCACATTTAACATCTTCAATCTCTCAAACCAAGAATTAAGATTAACGTACATAAATCAGAATTTGGATTAAAGATAAGATGGGTGCTTCATCTAGTGTTTGAATTTGAGAGTTTTATTGTACACAACATAGTATCATTGAGCTTATATCAATTAACACAGTGCATATGAAAACAGAGGGTAATTCTTTCTAAGTAATTACATTTAAGTAACAAAATATTCATATTTTTTTTTATGTTAGTATGATTTTTACTTAATTTAATTTTGCGCAGTTGATGAAAATAAAATAAAAGACTCAGAAAAATTATGAGATTAATAAAATAACTATATGTACTGGCATGCAGTTAAAGATAAAGCTAAAATGAGAATTATAACACTAAGGTGGCTTAGGGCTTTCAAAGAATTTCTATAACATCATAATCATAGCCAATTTGAATAATTTTAAATAACTTATGCTTATATATTCCACTTTTTCCCAGATACCTTTTGGCTATGATTATGAGGACACAGAAATTCCTCAAAATCACTAAGTGACCTTAGTATTATAATTCTCATTTTAGATTCACCTTTAACTGCATGCCTGCACATATAAATATATTGCTGTTTTTTAGAAGTTTATGTATCTGTTATTATTATGTGAAATCAATAAAATAAAATAAACTGAAAAATAAATGTTAAACCATCTAAATTGCAAAATTAAAATGTAATATATATATATATATAATATATATATATATATATATATATATATATATATATATATATATATATATATATATATATATATATATATATATATATTGTAATAGATATAGTAGTCTGATAAGTAATATTACTAGAAGACATGACTAGGTAATAAATCTGATCTTTTTCCTGTACTAAATTATTATTTAATATTGTTAACTAATATAAAAAAAATACCAAAAAAAGAAGTTAAGTTCACTAACAAAGTCACACTTACACAAAAATGTAGGGAAACTATAAATTATAAAAAGAAATTATTTTAATTAATAATAAATCTTGAAGTAAAGAGACAAGTTTATCCAGTATGAGTTACATTTGGACACATATATTATATTTAGCATATAATTAGTTTATATTTTATAATCAAGTTATTATTCAAGTTATGGTCAATAATAACACAAGAAAAATAATTTATTATCAAACAAAATAATTTTATTTAAAAAAAATATATCACTAACATTGTTGTAACAGCTAGTAATATTTAAATCCATATACCAAAATCAACATATGCATACATGATTGGCAATCCAACATATTGTCAATATACTAAACCAAGCCAGCATTGATGTTAACAATTAATAACCCAGAAATCTATACACTAATGACTTATAAAACTAAGCAATGGGTGAAATGTCTTTTAAAGATAAGATAAACTTCCTATTATAGTGATATTTTAAATAACAACACTAAAACAGCAACTATTTTTAAAATCATATATATATATATGAATAATAACAATAATAATTTATTGTTATAGTTGTACTTATTAAAATATAACAACATTGTCCATGCTTTTACAAAAGTATTCATTACAAATATAAGTCATTATTAAAAAAATAAATCCTTAGGAAAAGTTATAACTAGTACTAATAATATCAAATCAAACACATTTGATCACACAATATGGCCAACCATTATACACAAAATAAATATTTATTAGCAATAAAAAAATTGTAAAGTTAAAATTAGAAATGATTACTTTTAAATAATACAGATTATATATTTTATATTCTGTATAAAATCATGACATCAATAAAATAAGATGAATTATCATTTACTATATTTGTATTATTTTTTTAACATTACAATAAAATGTTTTAATAGATTAATTTGAGTGCAAATTTTATCAAATGTTGTATTAATTTGGACAATGTTTAAGAACTGTTAAGTTATGAATTACTAATATTGTCATAAAAATGTTTATATGAGAAACATTTTATTATTTAAAAAAGAGAATATTTAATAAATATTTATAAATTGTTAATTTATTGTAATCTCTTTACCAGTAGTAGTTCTATTTTCCATCTGAAAATTTAAAGATCCTAACAGAAATATTTTTTTTTCCATTATGCACTACATTTAAAATATAGACAAAAAACAGATCTAAATGAAGTTGTAGAAAATTCTAATTTTTGCAATGGTTGATTGATATAATGTATTCTTAGTCTTTATAGATGAAGATATGAAAGATTACTTTATACAATTGAGTTTTGAATTTCCATTTTTGCAATAAAAGATAATTAATAATTCATTTTAGAGCTTTAAAGTTTATTATTCTTTTTTAAAAGAACAATGATCCGATCTGTTTAAGGGATTAATCAGTTTTACAAAAAAATATTCTTGGATAATTGTCAACAGAACAGTAAATGATTCTGCAGTTTATTTAAGAATATTTAATGAAATAATTATATCACTTCTTTACAGTTAAAATTTTCAGTTCAACAATCAATTTCAATACAAAATATTTTGTATAATTATAAAAATGTTGACTTTCTTTTTAAAATTTTAATTTAATAAAATCAGCTTTTATTTATATAAAAAGTGTACAATGTTTTCATTACTAATAATAACAAAATATGTTTAAAAAATTAAATGATGTACATTTTTAAATTAAATAAATTTTCTTTTCCATATATTTTCTGACTGTGCATTCCAATGAAATATATTTTTATGGAATATACCATTTCAATATATATCCTGCCAATATGACGATGAGCCTTAGAAGCCATGACAAGTTCCTAAATTGGACTATACTTTTATTTTATCTAGGTACAATTTAATACTTATAATTAGTTCTAAATTATGTTTAATGAATATTAGCAATTATGAGACCCACTTATCCTATTAACAAGATCACACATCCTTTAACATTACACAAATACTGAAGTATTTGCTCAAGGGCATAAGAATACTAAGACACTTGTCTTTATTAAGTATCTAAATATTCCCATGACTAACAATAATACTCAAACAAATATAATAAAACAACTATAATTATTAAATTTACGTTAATCTAATTAATGAGTTATCCTATCACTTTATTTCATATTGATCTCTTATTATTATTACTTTTATAGGCCTATAATTAATAATAACTATAATAATAACATCATACTAAGGAAATCTCAGGATTATCATTGATTTTAAATTAGTTATTTATTCCACCCATAGGATATCAAAAGGATTGTTGCTTAAATAGTGCCTTAATGAAAAGAATACTTATAATCTTAATCTATAATTAAAGTTATATTAATACATTATGTTTATGTTCTTTACTATTTAAAAATAAATAGCGATTGTTATCTAAATTGTAATCATAATTTATAACTGTAAATAGTAACTAATTCATACTCTGATTTCCTGGAAATAAACATACTTTAATAAATCTGCAATATATTTTATCTTTGACTATTTTGTATGAATTAAATCTTTTCCATATATATTCATGGCATAGTGTTAATTGCCTAACTTATAGCATTTGAGTGAGGTTCATGAACCTTAAAGTAGTAACTTCCATTCTATGTTATTAAAGACATAGTGTTATGCTGCACTGCTGATATATAGCTTAGTTTTTAATACTATGTGCTTCTAGTCTGGAGAGTTGTGATGAGTTTGAACCCATAGATGTTCTTCATGCCATATCGCATGGACAGTTGACCTTTCCAGTACCATTTTCATATAACAAGCCTCTCATGTTGGTTGCACCAGAATCCCTGGCAATCATGTGAAGCTCAATTAAACTTCTCTAAGCATTGCCCTAGAAATGGGACTCCTAGCCATTCATTTTTTTTTGTTTAGAAGCACAATCTCATGTTTGATTCTTCTACTTTCATATCAGAATTGCTACTTTTTCATTATGATTAATTTATTTATTTAATGACCTCATTTTGATGCTGTAAGATAAAAATTTCACTTTGTTTATATATATATATATATATATGAAAAACAAAAACAAGTTTTTATCACGTTAAAACCTGCTGTCACTTATATTTATGATCAATAGATGGAGTTTTACCAAAAATACCGACCAAGCATATTGTTTACATAAACAATCAAAGAGTCAGAATTAACTATCTCTTTCATTTTATCCCACCTTCAGATCAGCTGATTTCAAGCTGATTTGCTACCATCAGTGAAGGACAGAGCCGAGAAACTAGATCTAAACACTGCCTCCAAGTGTTTATGCAAAAATTTTCTATCAGTTTGCAAGCATGAAATTTTTCGGACCGGTAATGTCTTCAAACTCAGCCTAACAAGCCAGATAGCCATATGGGTCTGATCTCAGTTCAGTTTCACCACATAGTCAATTGCAGAGGCTTTGACTATGTGGTAAAACTGAACTGAGATCAGACTCATATGGCTATCTGGCTTGTTAGGCTGAGTTAGAAGACATTACCGGTCTAAAAAATTTCATGCTTGCAAACTGATAAAAACTTTTTGCATAAACACTTGGAGTTAGTGTTTAGATCTAGTTTCTAGCTCTATCCTTCACTGATGATAGCAAATTAGCTTGAAATCAGCTGATCTGAGGATGGGCAAAATGAAAGAGATAGTTAATTCTGACTCTTTGATCATTTATGTAAACAATATGCTTGGTCAGTGTTTTTGGTAAAACACCGTCTATTGATCATAAATACAAGTGACAGCAGATTTCAATGTGATTAAAACTTGTTTCTTGTTTTTCATAAATGTACTTTTAAAGATTTCTGCAATGATATAGATTGCAGAGGCTTTGACTATGTGAAGAAACTGAACTGAGATCAGACCCATATAGCTATCTAGCTTGTTTGGCTGAGTTTGAAGACTTTATCAGTCTGGAAAATTTTGTGCTTGCAAACTGATAGGAACTTTGTGCATAAACAATTGGATTCAGTGTTTAGATCTAGTTTCTTGGCTCTGTTCTTAACTGATGGTAGCAAATCAGCTTGAAATCAGCTAATCTGAAGGTGGGCTAAAATGAAAGATATAGTTAATTCTGACTCTTTGATCACTTATGTAAACAATATGCTTGGTCGGTGTTTTTGGTAAAACGCCATCTATTGATCATATATATATATATATTGTAACAGTCATATTTGAACATTCACGCAACAAAATCCAGAGTTTTGGTAAATTATACCAAGGCTGATCTAGATGAGGGTTTGAGACCAAATCTGACCGCACCTCAGCTCCTTCACCAACACTCCCTGACTTACTACCTTATGAATAACATATATGAAGTTACACTCGTAATCTCTCAATTTCCGCGCCAGCAATAGCAAAGGGTCAAACGAGAGACTCGGGGATATTTAACTAAATGTTTTATAGCTTAACCCAACACACTCACACAACCTATGGCTGATTATCTCATGCATATAAAATCATTATGGATGGTGGTTTAATATAAATAAAGTGAATAATACTGCAGACGTTAATAGATTTTAAAATTATTTAATATTGACAAACACAAACAATAACAATTAAATATACTGAATATTCCACTCGCAGGTGGGATGGTGAAAATACGAGCTACACGTTCTGTAATCAATTGTACTTAACGATCATTATTCTATTATATCGTTTATACGTTAATAATTATTTTACGTCTATACTAATGTCTAAATTATATCTGCCATTCCTACTCAGTATGTTAAGGGTTAAATTCTAAGAGAGTGGGAACTTTATACAATGTGTACTTAAATTTATCATTACGCGATGAGCAGACAATGTGCTCTTTATGTAGGTATTCTTAGATAAACTAGACCTTAGGTTCAGATCAATGCTGAACAATTAATATACAGCAGATGAACTGGCATTTTGTAGCATAACTTCTGAGGCTACGGCGCTATGCAAATTACATCAGATGGGCTTGAATGCGCTTTTACTCATGAGATTCAGTAATGTTTACTCGGTTCTCAGATACCGCTCACCTGCTATACATGAACTTTTAGTTCGGATGCTCGAACAGCCACGATATAAGATGCTGGATTCCGGTGTTCCAGTTTTTAAAGGAGGAAATGGGAATGACCCTTAAAATCATTATCCCATTCAAGAGAAGGCTGCCCGAACTAAGGATGATAAGATAGCCCTTAAAACCTAATCTTATCTTAACAATTATATGATAGCAAGGCAGAATGCACCTCAGTGCTTCGTAAAAACTCATTCACAATGCTTTTGGAATCTTAATTATAACAACTAGTAAAGCGCGAAATCTATAGTTTCTTCTGCAAACTACCCTACGCCAGTTAACCAAATAAACACTGCAATTGTGCTAAAGAGGACTTTATTAAAATTGATCTAGTTTATTAATTAACTACATATTATATGCAATTACATTAAGGGGGTCTAAAGCATATCTGGGGCTTAAACTTGGCTAATTACTGAATATGCCTTAAATTATCACTCTCTTTTATTTAACCAAACAAACCTTTTAATAAGCAACATATGTGAATTTAAGCTACGCATAGCAGTTCAACTAATACATCAAAGTAGGTTTCGGACCAGAGACAATCTATAGAAATGCCAAACAGCATAATTACTTTACTTGAGAACAAAACCTCTCTTTAAGTTATAATAATTAATAGTCTCTGCTCCGAAGGCAAAGCATAAATCAATAAATGCATTTTAACAAAATATATATATAGATGCAAAAGTATAGACGCAAATAGAGAAAATAATAAGGCAAATAAGCTTTTATAAGTTGAATTTAAAAAAGAGATTTAAGAATTTGTGATCAGGCAAGATTTACACTTAACTTTTAAAGTATTTTAAAATTATACAGTTTGAGATACGTTTATCTAATACAGTTAATTACTTTAAGAGAGAATACACCTTTTAAACATAGTGTGATTAATTTATAAGATTTGAATGGAAGAGTTTGTGCACATTACTTATTATATAGCTAGCTTTAGGAAAGATTTATAGATGGCTATAGCTTTTAGATTTAGTTTGATTGAGAAATGGTTACCGGTTATTTATCTGGAGGCTTGAAGCTTGAAAGTATGAAATACATGCATGGACTGATTGATCTGAGCTGGTTCATCATTGGGCTATTCTTTAAGTAGGGCTGTGGTTTGGATCTCCAGGCTCCATAAAATGGTTCTTGACCATTGGGAAGATGGCCTTTGCTTTTCTAGCCAATTATTTGCATGGTAGAAACTGGGCCTGCTGCCTGGACATAAGTTGAAACACGAGTAAAGCAAAATGGATGACAATTTTCTTTCAACTGCCTTTTTTATACTTTTTTAACCCCCCCTTTTACAGTTCATTCACAATCTTTATTTTTAGACATTAAAATCCAAGAAGTCTTAATTGCATCAGCTTCAGACGAATCGGTTGATTGATTTCAGGTTTATTCATTGTTCTTTTTCTTTTTCTCAGATTCCAGTTACAATCTGGATTTCAGTGCAGGTTTAATTGTCCAACTTTTATTTTATTAAGAATCCTAAAATCTGGATTTGTACCGGCGGTGTCTCATGAGATTGGTAAAGTTCTTTTTTTAAACATTGGATTGCTTCTCCTTTTCTTTTACTGAAAGAGATTTAAGCTGCTAGCATTTTATCCTAGACGTGAGACAGCTACCTTTGTTTTTAGTTGCTCTACATGGTTAAGTAATTGGGTACTTTAAAGCCAGTTTGAAATACTTTAGAGAATTCTGTTCTTATCTAATATAATTTTCCCAGCTTGAAACCAATTCAATTATTTAAAATCATAAGATGAATATTTATAAAATTATAAGGTGTGTACGTTATATAATGATAATATTCAGATGTGAATATACCATTTCTTTAGCAAATAAAATTATTACAAAATATATACAATTACAGCAGACGTGTGTGCATATACAATTACACACATATACGTGTAAACATACGTTTTTATACATGTTAAATTCCCAAGTATATTGTTATATATATATGTGTACCTTTAGGGTTTGAACTAGGGAAATGAAAGCTACTGATTTTTAGAATAGGTGAAACGTATGACGATGAAATCATACTGTTTCAATATATATATATAAAACAAAACTTTGTTTATAATGTAATATAAATAAAGACTCATAAAGAAATATTTGCGATTATATTCATAATCATTATCAACTCAACTTTCAAAATGGAATCATCTATTACCAACCAGAAAGACATGTCGATTTAAATATTCCACAATTTATTAATCCTAACATTTGCTGACTGTCTGTTTATTATCATATTTTTATGCCTACTAATAAAAACTGCCTCTTTAAATTTTCTTTTTTCATTATCTCTCTCTTGGCCTAAATTTTTTATTTTGTTTATATCAAAATCAAATATAAAATTACAATATATATATATATCTTTCCAATAGTAGTAATTAGTTTAATTAATAATGTTGTCTTTCCTCTTATTTTAAAAATCCCACCATCGTAATCTATTCTGTTTCAGAGTAACATATGTTCGAATGGTGAAGCAATCTTTTACTTTTAAATCCAAATTTAAAAAATGGTTACAAATATTTTGTTCATGAAGCAAATAAACTTGATTTAAATGTATGTTATTTTATTAAATACTCACAAGTATTATCCTTAATGAGTAAATCATTTTAAAGTATATTTTATTTATTTTCATGAGAAACCAAATGAAGAAATGGATAAGAGATTAGGATCATAAGGGTAAATATTGAATAAAATGTTTATTGAACAAATTCTGTTAGCAAGTGAAAGTTAGGGCATCATCAAAGTGATAGTTTAGGGTAGATACATAGAAAGTGGGAAAGCAGTGACTGGTTAGGTAAGACATGATCTTCAAAAATGTGGGGAAGGTGTTTATTAATGATCAATAGTATAAAATCTATCAATAGACATTTTCTCAGTTAATTCATAAAAGGGAAAAGGATTTAAAAATATGAGGAATCAGGAGTTACCCATCACTACACATCTCTTGCAGATCCAGATCTCCCATGGTGAACCCCAGCAGAGTCCACAGGAATATTTGGAGAGTTTAAAGATGTTTCCACTTTATAGGCTAAGCAATATGGAACAAATCATCATAGCTAGCCAGAATTTGAAGGACACAGCTAGATTTAGTAGTGATCATTGACACACAAACTGACAAATCTTGAAGAATACTGCCATGCCATGTGCAAGATCTTCTGGAGTGAAGAAAGGCAGGAATACATCTTGCACACCATAACCACAGAAAAATTTCCAGCTGACCACCAAGAAACATATGTGTAGTTCTTCCTGAAGTAAGTCACTAGGTTTAGGTTTTTTCTAAATATCACATGGTCAGAAGTGTACATGATTCAAACCATAAGACAAAATATGCTGACAAGGGTGCAAGAGATGATCCTAAGTCATATTAATAATATAAACAAAATGACTGAGTTTTTCGTATCAATGGATTATGGATACATGGATCTAGAGAAAAGAAACCCCAAAAACAAGATCTATACTGCTGAGGCAGCAGGAAATTATGGTAGCTCAATGTTTAACCCAGGAAGAAAGACACCCAGGAAGACCCAAAGTATTTTACAACAAAAGAGTCATTTTAAACCAAATGTTAGCCAAATGACTAACATAATAATTGAGAAGAAAAGCATGGAGGATGTAATGACCACAAGCTTATTCCCTATCATTGAAGTGACAATAGAATCTGCCAAGGTGTTATCATTAGTTGATTCAGGGAGTCAAGCATCAATTGTATCAAAAGTATGGGTTCAAGTCATAGATAGAGAGCAGGAAATTATGCAACTGCCAACACACACTATCCAATTAACTTTGGCTATTCTCATAGGCCATAATTATTTATTATATGTTCAATCTGGGGCTTGTAGAATGGGTTCAAATCTAAGTTGGTCCTGGATATAAATCTTGGGATTGACTGGGTTTGAAGTAAGTTTCATTGAGTTACAGCTCATGTTATATGGATCAACATGTTTTGACCGGTACAATATATATATATATATATATATTTGTTATACATGTTTTCAACATGCATTTGCATTATGTACACTCAATGTCATTCATATATATATATATATATATATATATATATATTAGTATAAAAGCAGATATATTAAGATTCACAACTATCCATGAATTTTACTATCCACAATGAGGCATGGAATCAAGTGATGTTATCTGAGTTGAGAGTATTTATGTATTATAATGTTTAGAAAAAGTGTAATATATTTGCAATTAATATAAGACATAATGACTAATTAGAGATTATATATATATATATATATATATGTGTGTGTGTGTGTGTGTGAATATGAGTTGAGAGTATTTATGTATTATAATGTTTAGAAAAAGTGTAATATATTTGCAATTAATATAAGACATAATGACTAATTAGAGATTATATATGTGTGTGTGTGTGTGTGTGTGAATATTGAATTTTTAAAAACTTTATAAGATTGTAAAAATCATCATTATAGTGATAATTAAAAGAAGATAAAAATTAATCAAATAATAATAGTGAAATTTAATTTAGTTTATGTTCTGTGATAAAATAAAGCTAAACTATGGATTTAGTTCCATATGTTTGTAATGTTTTTTTCACTAACATCTAAGGTTGCATTATATCATTTTAAATATCCAAAACTTTATTATTAAATTTATATCTATTTCTTTCTTTTTCCCATGTAATTAAAAATAACATCACCTTTTGATGTTTCCAAGAAAACAATGACTAATTGACAATCCTAAAATTAAACAAGTTTTTTATATTGATCTATACAATAGCTCTTTTATTTTGAAATGTATTAAAGTAAAGAGGAGACTTCTTTTACTTAAAGCCAAATTGTTGTATGAATTTAAATTCTGAAAGCTATTTTTGTAGATATGAAAATGTAGAAAACTAATGTCTTCTTTGATATTCTGTAAATAATAATTAATCTTCTCCAGAAAATAGTATATGTTGAATAAGATATTTGATGAACAATAGATATAGAGACTACATTCTCTAAACACATATAACTTTACATTTTCAGGTTGCAAGGGATACCATGACTAATTGGTAATCCTGAGGTTAAAAAGTTTTTTAAAATTAAAGTATTCAATAATAGCTCTTTTTTTGTATTTTTAAAAAAGTAAAATTTAAAAGATGAATGGTTTTGTAAAAATAAATGAGTGAGTTTTTAAATTTGTTTAAGTTTTTAGAGTGAAAAATATTTTAAAAAATATTGTTATAATAAATATATATGTATTTTAATAATAGATGTTCTATTTCATATTAAGTTAAACATTATACAAGTCTGATTAGACAAAAATATTGCACATAATGGTATAAAGCCATTTCTTTTAAATTAATTCAGCTAAATATTGTATGAAAATCCAAATTCAGTTAGGCAGTTAGTAAATAGGTTTTAAATATTTTGCTATCAAATAAGAATTTTGATGTTTATTATTAGAAACTATATTTTGAAGTAATAACAAAAACATGGCTACTGTTACTGACAGAGATATTAATATTTTGTGTATCAGACAAATAAATAATATTGTAACGGTCAGGTTTGTACATTTGTTCAACAGACTGAGAGTCTGAGCCAGAGAACCAAAAGCTGACAAAGTTGGGATAGTAATATCCTACATCTGATCATACCTCAACTCTCTCACTCATGCTTCCAAGTCAACCCATCGTGAATGACAAGCCTGAGGTTACATTCGCTATCTCTTTATTCACATTCTAACAATAGCACAGCAGCAAAACATGAGACTTACCCCCCATTACAGATTATATAACTTAACTAGTGATTCATAAGGTAACGAGCAAGTAATGAGACTGAGACAAATTTATACTTCATAAATTTAATATAATATGTAATAAATAATAAAGCAAAATAAATTGTGTATAGCTTGCTTACACGCAGATGAGTGAATACTCAGGGTTATAAAGAAGATATATTACAGCAATATATAGTATGTTCACATGCAGGTGAGTGACTCAATGTTACAAAGCTTATTATATAGGGCTCACATGCAGGTGAATGGTTTAGGGTTGTAAAATAATATCATAAAGCAATTTATATAATACTCTTATGCAGGTGAGTGGATCAGGGTTATAAAAGAATATTACAAAGCAATTTATATAATGCTCACATGTAGGTGAGTGGATCAGGGTTACCAATGATTTAATTAGTCTATAACTTTTTAATAGGCTTATGCCATCCCTATCCTAACTTACACTATGTTTTATATAGTGAAAATAAGTAACAGTTAGAGTGATCATTTTATTATTAACTGATAAAGATTATATTATTATTACTAAGTTTAAACTTAACTATAAAGATATTTGCATGTTATATAATCGCTACAGATTATATTATTATTACCAAGTCTAAACCTACTTATAAAGATATTTGCGTGTTATATAATTGCTACAGATTATATTATTATTACTAAGTCCAAACTTAACTATAAAGATATGTGCATGATATAATTGCTATACAGATAAATGCATTAACTCAGACTCTGAATCGGATCAAAGCTGAGGTTACTTTCTAGGGAAGCTGAACTGAAGTGTGGCAGTTGAACGTCAGATTCTAGTGCATTATAAACTATAGTATTGGATAAATGTGCCTCAAATGTATTCTTAATTGAGGTTTATTACCTAGTAAACAGTTCCCCAAACCAATCTGCTTGCTATAATTGAAGAGGCCTTTTTATTAAAGTGAGTAAAAGAGTGGCTTACGAGCCCTTTGGAATGCTTTGGTTCCTCCAAATATGAATAAATATCACAGTTGCCTAAACTTTCGAGGCATGACTTGACAAAATACGAATAAATGTCACAGTTGCCTAAACTTTTGAGGTGTGACTTGATGTGGAAATAATCCTGATGTAGGCCATTATAGGTATAGCAAGGAGATATGCATATTTATGCAAACTAGCAATACATTTGCAGTGCTAAATTAATATTTTATAAATTAATTACGCTAAATCTTAGCTTCTTTCAGTACTACAACTACTGGTCAGTTCATAAATGAGACTATTATGTCACATGATAAAGGCAATTAATGAGAATATGATTTAAGACTTTCTGCATAGCATCTTAATCTTTAATTAAATGGAGTTTTAGTGAAAGTTTAGATTTACTAGAACTTGAATATTAATTATATGTAGTATAATTTCCATCTAATAGCAAACAAACTGATTTTAAATAATCCAAAATATGAATTATCAAATAGCTCACGCAAAATATTGCATCTGGAATAAACCACTCAAATATTAATCTTAAATAACTCATCAGAATAAGCCTTACTAACAATGCAAAATGTGTTTTAAATAACATACGCAAATATACCTTTTAAATAGCTTGCGTAAAATATACATTTTAAATAACTGGCAAAATACATATCTTAAATAACATGAGCAAAATCTGCATTTTAAATAACTTGTTAGGGCATTATATGTAACTGATTCACTCTAGCGTAAATAATAGTTTTATTTCAGAAAGGAGTTTTGACTATCTTCTTTATATTACAATAATCTGATGTAACAGAAAAATGATTACTCGCTTCCCTCCCCCAACAATTTATTAACATACAAGACTCCATTCTGATGAAACATAGCATAAATTAATAAACATGAACTTAAAACTAAAGATGGATGGCATAAGAATAAATTGCATAAAACGATCAATAAAATTATAATTTAAAAATGAAACTTTGTTGAATGGTTTTATAGAAACAAAATATTTATGTTTACTTAAAATATTAATGATCAATCAATTATTTATGATCAAGCAAGAATTTTGAGAGTGCTCTAAGCCTTAAATAAATTTAATATAACAGTTTAAGTGTAACATTTAAATGATATAATTAATTATGGGATTCATTAGTTAACTAGCTTTCATTTAGAATAAGTTTAGTTATGGAATTAAATATTCTGCAGAATGATTTACTGGTAAAGTCTTTTAGGAATTCTTTAATGTGCTTCTTTCTATCAAATCAGGCTGGGCTCTCTGGGTTTGAGTCTGGATGCAGAGGGGAAATTTACTCCTGTGGCAGCTTTCTCCATTACTTCATTCAAGGAACTCTTTGGTATTTCAGGTGTAGCTTCTCTCTTCATCATGGATGGGCATGGATGAGGTTGGTGTTTTCTCTCATGGTATTCACTCTGGAAGAGCAAACAACTGTCTCTTTGTTTCTAGCCAATGGTTATCATTGGAACAGCTTGGGTACAGGTTTTCTAGGATTCAACTTGGTAAAGTACAGCAGAAACAGTTTTTTTATTTAATTTTTCAGCACTGGTCTTCATACATATTTTTGCAATTTTTTAACAGCAACAAGCACTTGAAGAAGAAGTAGAAGGGTGGAGGGATCTTGATGGCTACTACAGGCCTTTTTTATATTATATTTTGACAGTAGTTACCTCCTACTTTTAGTCTTGCCACATCACCTGATTACTAGTTTGAACTAGCCTTTAACTAAATATCCACTTAATAAATTATTTAGTATAGCTAAATTTGGACTTAAAGGCTTTATTATTTTAATTGTCATCATAGTTAACTCCAGAATAAAAGATCATATTCCCAAGAATATTCCAATTTCCGTCACAGTTACCTCGGGTCAAAGATGATATTTCCAAAAGAGTTGTAATAGCACTTAGTATGAAATTTATGCCTGACTGAATTTTATAATTGGTCTTAAGTTATAATTTTAAATGGGTCAGGTTTTTAGCTAAAGATTATTTTTAGAAAGTTTTAAACAAACAAAAGAACTGAAAATTATTTAACTGGAAAATTATTTAAAATGAATCTTGAAAATTAAATAAGTAATTTTATAAATTTAAACTTATTATTCTGTTATATATATATAAATTTTAACTACACACAGTTATGTTTACTTCAGCTTTAACAAATGTAAATGAATATGCGCGTATATAAATATTTAAGACTGTATTTTCATATTTATAATTAATAGGATGATTATATACACACATACTCGCAATATTATAAGTACACTCAAAGTTTTAAATTTAAGAAATACATGCAATCTAAGTGCAACAAAATACACTATAATAGGTGAAACAGATCTAACTATTTCAATATATAAATGCTTAGCACTTTCGACCTAAATCCTTATCAAGGCAATAAACTGTACAGAAAAACTAGTCAATAAATGTCAAAATGAATATTATGTAGACTAGAAAGATCTAATATGTATATTCTCTTATTCTTCTTTTTCACTTTCTTTGCACATCTTCATATATTCATATATATATATATATATATATTCATATATTCATATATATATATATATATATATATTGCTTATAATACTTCTTTTATATACACTTCAATGCAAATAAATTTTCTTAAAAAACTTCTTTATTTTCCTTACAGTTTCAACTGTCACTGTAATTAAAGCAGAGGAGGACAGATAAAGCTCTAATGAAGACTGCTGGACAGTTGAAACTGTAAGAAAAATAAAGAAGTTTTTTATGAAAATTTGTTTGCATTGAAGTGTATATGAAAAAATTATTATAGGCAATATATATATATATATATATATTGTACCAAAGTACATTGATATTTAATTAATTTTATGCATCCCATGTTTTAAAATATAAAAATTTAAAATTGAGAGAATAAAATGTAAAAAGTAAAGAGCAGGAGGGAGGGGGAATTTATTATTAAATAAAATAAACTGTAAACGCTTTTAAAAATAATAAGATTTTTTTTTGTTTAAAAAAGGAAAAAAGTCTTGTAATAAAAAAATGATATAATGTTCTTTAAATGAATTTATAATAAAATAATAAAGAGATTTTGATTTATTTTATAATAAAATAATTAAATATATGTGCATGTGTGCATGTGACTTTTAATAAAAAATAGAAGCAAAAACTGATTTATTTCATGAGACCAAAGATGCTGTTGCTAATAAAGTTTTCCATTGTTTAAAACAGTATAGATAGCTTAACATTTTATTATTCTTCATGTGTGTGTGGTGCTTATTTTGTGAAGTAATATCTCCAAAAAATGTTGCATTGTTAAAACCAAAGTGGTGTGCAGTCTACCGAACCTGCTCTATGCATTTAAGATCTGCAATTAGTTCGGAAAGTGATCATGTTTAAATAGAAAAAATGAACAATGGAGTGTGTGTACGCCAAACCAGCCACAAAAATTATACTATGGCACAGGATCTATGGAGAAGTCATTTACTGGTCATCAATGAGTTAAAAATAATTGCATTATGCTGTTTCCATCGTATTAAAAAAAATCCTAGGTAATTATTGACTTTGATATCTTAACATTCCCGATTTCTTCTTAAAATAAAAGATAGACTTTATTAAAAGAACTTTGAACTTTATGAATTAATCTTAAAAATAAAACTTTAAACTTCAAAAGATAATATTTGCAATAATAAAAATAAGTAAAATCAGCTTCTATTATTAAATAATATTTTTGAAACAATTGCATGCACGTATGTGTGATTTGATTTTTTAAAATATATATATATAATGCAACATGTATACTTTATTTGTTAAAGTAATGTATTAAAATGCTTTATTTTAATTTTTAAAAAAGAAGTGTATGTGTTTCATTATAAGATAAAACGATTAATTTATTTTAAATAAAAAAAATACTTAAATTATTTTTCTTAAAATATTTATGTTTATTTTGATACGTGCAGGTAAGTATAAATATTTATTTTTCTTAATAAAAGTAGGAGGGAAAAAATATAATTATTGATAATAGTATTTCAGAAAAGATTTGTTAAGTTAAAGATATAAATGTTTTGGCATTCAGTATAATATTATTATTATGGTTTTAAAGGATTAAAGTATTATTTTAATGGTTCAGGAAATTATTTTAGTTTTTTTTAAAAAGTAGTAGTAGCTTCAAGGGGGCATTTAAGATACCTTTTGTTTGTCTATTAGTGGGTAGTTGAAAACTGATTGAGCTAGTGGGATTTCAGGTACCAAATTATGCTGACCAGATAGACATGCTAATTCTAACGTAATTAGCTAGTGCCTAAGGGATTTTTCTTTCTTCTTTAAAAAATAAAATAAAGTGTTTATTTTGTCAGTGTATATTTGGTAGTCGAGCATTGGGTGTTGCTGGTAGTTCGCTACTGATGATAGTTGACACTTTACCTGAAAACCAACCACTTTCTGGAAGGGAAGTTTAGGAGGACAAAGTATAATAAAATATTAATTGATATTTTTTTTTCGTCGATAGTTGTTGTTTCCCATATTTAATTAATTAAGTTTTGTGGGCATTAAGAGGCGGTTGGTTCAATATATAATATATATATATAAGATCTAATATGAAAACTAGTCAGTTTAGAATTTGTAGTTAAGGAGTACATGATTACATAAGATTTCTTAATTTCATGCTTTTTATCCAATGTTTCATGCATCATTATCTCAAAAGATTGTTGCCAAAAATATGTCTGGTAAAGATCGATGAATATAAAAAGCAGAATAAATGGACTCATCTATTAATTCTTTATTATAAGTGTGATTATATTGCTAAATATTGTATTTAATATTAGTTTTCATTTGTTTCAATGAAGTATACAGCACCATAACCAAGATGTTAACATAAAATATAATACACTACATTACTTTTGTTATCAATATTAGTACACAATTTTGTATTATTTAAAATTTTATTGATTCTTATGTTCAGAATTTAGTACAGATATGTTATAGTAAGTGTTAGTTATTATTATTTATTGATAATTTTATAAAAAGTTATGTTATAAGAGAAATATTATTTTAATAAACTGTGGATGTCTCTGGATTTCATCCCATTTGTCCAAATGGCAGATTATAAGATATTTACACAGGACTTTTGTATTGCTTGGAGAAATCCACTTAATCTCAATAAAATTTTACATAATACAAAATTTTGTACTAATATAATATTGATAATATGAGTAATATAGTGTTTTCTATTTCATGTCAACATGGTTGTGGTTCTGTGTACACCAGTAAAATAAAATGTAATATGAAATACAATTTTTAACAACACAATCAAACTTATAATAAAGCATTAATAGTTGATTGATTTTGTACTACTTTTTATATTTATCAATCTTCTATCAGTCATATTTTTTGTCAACAATCTTTTGAGATATTAATGCATGAAATGCAAGATAAAAAATGTAACATTAAGGCATTTAATGTAATTAAAAATATTCCTTATGTGATGAATTCAAAATTGACTAGTTTTTTTATTAGTCCTTCCTGGTCTACATAATAGCCATTTTAACATTTATTGATAAATTTTTCTATACAGTTTATTGCCTTGATAAAAACTTAGGTCAAATGTGCTAACCATTTATGTGTTATTTATTTATTTAATATTATATAAAATATTAGTGTCTCTGTCAATAACAACAGCCATGTTGTTTTTATTATTATTTTAAGTGTAGGCAGGAGTATTTCCTTATCATGAACTATATTTTGTTGTTTCTATATTAGTTATAGTTAAACTACTTAAAAAATTCACTATTAATAATTTTTATTATGATAAAATTATTTTTTAAAGGTTCATAAGAAATTTAAATATGGGAAATGAAAGAGCTGAATCTCAGCCTTTGCATTTCTTGATCTTTAGACTATGGATTATATCACTGCACTAAATCAGGCAGAATAATGACTTTAATTATAACACTAAAAAGAGAGCTAAATATATTAGAAAGAAAATTGGAAAACAAAAATTAATACTGGAAAAAAATATCAAACGTTTTCAGTCTACCCTCCCTCCAGAAAAAATGAGATAAAGAATCATTAAAATAAGTTTAAAAATAAAGTGTCAAAAAAGAAAAGAAAATATAGTAATAAAGAAAAAAAAGAATGAAATGAATTAAATCTAAAAATACATTTAAATATTTTCTAAAAGTAAGTCACTATTTTCCAAAATAATGTTTATTTTTAATTTTTTAATGTAATTATTGTTTCGTGAATTATTAGTATTAAAGATAGTAAAATATGAAAAGTGCAGTTTTAGCCTAAGGAAAATTAATTATGGGATATGGATTCATTAAATTTTCTTTTGAAATTTGAAACTCCTATTATTCAAGCATTTCATTTTTAGTTTTTATTAATTTAAAAAAAGAAGAATTATAATGGATTTTAAATGTAAGTGTTGAACATTTAATTTCATTATATATGTTAAATGGAAATTTGAATATATGGACACATGCACACACACATATATATATATTGTCTCTTTGCATTTCTGCTGTTAGTGATTTTAATTTTATATATATATGTTGGATTAAATCTAGAAGTAACAGATATTTGTGATCAAACGATAATATTTAATTATTTGTTAAAAATATTATTATTCTGCATAAAAAGTAGAAAGGTCTGAAATGTCATTATTAAAATAATAAAAAGAGAGTAATTTTTTAATTACAAAGAGTTGAAATATCATGTTTTGTTAATCATTTATGAAAGACGAAAACAAAGGACATTATTTTTTGTTTGTTTTAATCTAAACTGCCATTTGATGGAGATCTTGTACTTGTTCACTTACAAGTTTGTCATTTTCAAATAATAGAAAATTGAATACATTGAAAGAAGTATTAGTCTATGTACTTTATTAAAAAGTCATAAAAAGTGAAGATAATAGCGGAATGTGAGGTTAATAGCGGAATTGAATTCATTACAAAAATAACGTTAAAAAACAAAACGCAATAGTTCAATATATGGTCTAACAAGTTCTCAGGTGTGTGAAGAGCAACACCTTTATAAGACATTTACATATAAATTTAACAATATATTAAAATTGAAGATTTAAAAAAATGCATGTGTATGTAAATTGTTTTTGAAAAAAATCAATACAGAAATTGACCTAAAAACATTTAAATGAAAATACAAGAGAGATGAATTACAATTTTCAAAATAAAAATGATCTAAGATTACAATGCACTTACTAAATTGTACTGAACACAGGGAATGATAAGTGATTAGTGTAATATAATATATATGATTTATTTAAAACCATATCGTTAATATTCATTAATACTCCAATAATTTAATATAAATTTTAGAACAGTTTTAAAATTGAAATGTGTCATCACATGGTAAATGACATGACATTTGAACACTAAATGTAATAGATTAAGTTTTTATCTAGGAATCCTTAATTTTTGAGATGGTCTGTTTATCACTATTAAATTCCACAAGGATTGTAAACTGTTAATAACTTTGAAGATAATTAAATCATTATTAAGGCTAATAAAAAGATACCAGTATTTTATTAAATATAAATTAAAAAATCATTTTGGTCTCAGTATTTATAGAACTTAGATACACATAATATAATAATATTTTTTCCCCAATTTATTAAGACTTTTATCTTATGAATAAAAATATTTAGATTTCCATTGTCTCATAACTATTGATATCTAACTGGATTTATTATGTCCTGGCTAACTGTGAAAAAAATCTTAAGCTTATTCTTCATCTTTTGAAAGCTTACTCATCCTTATTTGAACAACATTATGGACATAACAGGCTAATCAATATTTTAACGTATGTATTTTAATGATACATGGAATTTATAATGTAATTTATAAATTACTATACTAAAACTTCTTTCAGTAACTTATAAATTTTTATCTACAAATCAATCTTTTGATAGGAAAAAAGTGGTTTATCTCCACATTTTTTAAAAACTTTCAGAATTTACTACAATTATTTAAAGATTATTTATTATCAATTTTTCTTGTGCCAAAGTTCAAGTCATCTCCAATTAGTCTATTTTTTTTTCTTGATGAAGTCAATAACACATGTTTGTTCTTTCATTAAAATATTTCACTTCTAGTTCTATTTAGTTATTTCTGTTATAATGACTTTTCTATTCAACTTTATCATCTTCTATTAGACATTTACAACTCACATCCATAATTAAATCCTGTCATAATTAATTTATTAAAAAACTTTCTTAACAATATAATTATACACATTTTTCATTTAAATATTACATTATTTTTATCAAAAGAAACTCATCCAGCTTTAAAACCACAAATAAAATTATCTACTTTTTCATTTATAGCAGTACATTGTTCAAAGTGTTGAAATTTTTACCTTTTTTTTGTTTATATCAATTAATATTTTGATTAGCTATTTAACATAATTTACTTTAACTAAAATTATGGTTATTACTTAAATAATTTGAATTATTGCTGATATAAGTATCTACTACGTCAAATATTTGTTTCAACTTATAAAATAAAAATCAATTTATATTTGCTTCTTTAGTTTTTTTAACTAATTTATAAAATACTTGTCAAAAAACTATTATAAAAAGTTCTTAAGAATCATTCTACCATACTCTCTTATTATTGTTAAATATTAATGTCTGATATCTCTTTCGTTTTTAGTTGTTTTTTATAGTTTAGCCAATAATATTCTTCACTATTTTTTAGATACTTTTTATTTACATATCTAATGGCAAGTCTCATCATTGCACATAAAGTATATAAATATTTTAATTGTTGTTATTATATTGAATGAATTACTTTGTTTTCATTTATCTTTTTCTTTGTTATTATATAGCTTTTGTGTATATTTTATGATACTATTTCTATTTTATAATTGTATCATTTTCTAAAATATTTTTTTTTCCAATATCAAATAGATGTTTTACATGTTATGATTTTTATTCTTTTTTATATCTTTTTATTTCAAAATTTTATTGTTTACCTTATCATTAGTACTTTTTGTAATATTTTTTTAGAATTCTGAATATTTAATTCTTTAACAACCTCTTATATTTTGCCTAGTGTTATGCCACTAAATGTTAGCTATAGAAATCAATTTATGCTAGATGGCAGTGCCTGATAAATATTTATTTAATGCTGTCATATCCATGTTTCTAACTTATACTTTCATTAGTGAGGAGTTTTTATATTTGATAACATGCACTTGGATCATTTGGATTGAAAGCGTTTTTCTCCTAGAACTCATTTTTTACTTTTTATTACAATATCAAGCTACCTGTACAAATTGGAAAACATGCTTGCATGGCTATATATAACTGAAACCAATTCGATCTCTATAAATTAATACTAACCCAGTTTGAATTATATAACATAACAGTAAAGAGAATTAAAATATTTGTTAATAAAGAGCAATGTATAAGCTGGTCACAGGTAATGTCTTGTTGGTTGTGAAATATATTATTGGTTTGGTATCAAATCTGACCAAAAAATAATGTTCCCTAAGGTTATAAAACACTAAGTTCATTATAGTATACAAAAGCTAAATTGATTTCAGATTTATTTAACTATACAAGCAATTAAGCTAGGATTGAAAATTTAAATGTTTTTCAATATGGGATGATGACTTCATTGTACAATAAGAACATCTGGTTGCCTGAGTAACATGGATAACTATTGTTTTTGATTTACAATTGTATCATTATTACATATGGGTTTTCAATAAAGTTATTTATAAATAAATAAAAGTAAAATATGAGTAATAGAGGAATGGTATATTTGATTCAAAAGATCCAACTATGTGGTTAAAAAGCATCCAAAAAGCTTATTTGTGAAAACCATAAGTTAAATACTAGTATAGAAATATGTGTTTAGAACAGCAAATTGATAAAGATTTACTTAGCACTACCGTGTGGCATATATTGATTGTTAAATCTTACTCTAGTTGGCATAATAGTAGAAAGAGTAAAAGAGTTTTGCTAATGAATAGCAATGTGTAAACTGGGATCAGGTGACATATTGGTGATCTTGTGATGCATTACTTACATTTTTTAAATAGGGTGATTTCAATTATTTTTCCATATATTTATGCTGCATGCAATGCTTTATCTCAGTAGAACACATAGATTGTTATTTTTTGGGTTTTGGCATTAATGTAATTGTTTTTATGAAGCATATACATTCTTCATAGTGATGTCATTCAAGTACCAGTCATTTGAAATGATTTGTAATTTCTGTTTTAAATTTATTGCTGTACTTGAAATCTGTAAAATTAAATCATAAAACAGTTTTTAATAGCATTTGTTTTATTACAAATAAAGTTTTAATTTGTGTTAACCCATTTCATTAAACCAATTATCTATTATTATGTTGAATCTATTAAAATATACTAATAATGGATTATTATTAAACTAAAATAAATTATGCTTTTCAAGACTGAAATCTTCTATTTAATTTATGTTGACGTTCTATACCTATCATCATTTTTTTTATGATAAGGATTCATAGTGTAGATTTTTTCCTCTCCAAATATTTAATATGTATATTCCCTCTCTTTTTTTTTTCATAGCAAAATTTACCAAATATTTTTTTTTTCTTAAATGTTTTTTTTTTAATTTTTGTAACAAAATAACCCCTGATAATTTTTAACATAGTTTTATCTGCATACAAAATAAAATTATTTGCAAATTATATAAATCAGTATTTTGAATAATTAATGTTACTACTCTGTCTATTAATCTTTTAAGCCAATAAACATCACATGACCACAACCTCTTATGCTTGTGTATAACTCTAGCTTGCTGTGTGTGGCAATACGTATAGTAAGTTTTGCCTATATTAATCTTTGCAATATTTATATTTTTATAATAAATCCTTTTTTTTAATATTTGGATCTTTATAATGAAGAATATCTCTATTTTCCATATCAGTTTATTTCTTTACCTTTTTTTAATTTCAAAAATATGTTAATGCTTTGTTAAATAAAAAATAAACTTTTTCTACTTTAAGAAATCTTTATTTGAAAATAATATGCAGTACTGGATATCCAGATATGAAATTATCTATTATTAGCCTAGACTCTATTAATTTCAACAACTTTTAATGGTCTCTGTTTTGAATTGTCCACTGTTATTTTGAATTATGAATTATTTTAATAATATTATTGTGATGTATTTGAATAGAGCTCAATTAAGATCAGCCAGCTGATAATATTAACACATTGTGTTAATGCATCTTCACATATTAATAACAATCATATAATAATTTATATACATGAATGCATACAGCTATACATTTATTTTATCTTCAAAAACTATTAATAATTCTTTCAGTCATAATATTTCAGATTTTGAAGAAGAAAATCTCACACCTTTATAGTTTTAAGCATAAAAATTGTTATCTTAAATTATTAAGCTGTTCATCTAAACTTTTAGCCTAATCAGGATGAATCTTAAATTTTTGCAGTGCTACAAAACACCTGTAAGTCTTTCACATTAGTTAATATGTGGATAATCAACTATTTTTAAACAGAGAATATAGGTACCAAATTAACCTAAAATATCACATGAGGATCCAATATATTGACTGTGAAAATAAAAACAAATTACTATAATATAATGTAGCCTTCATTATCAGTAGGGAATATGTCATACTCATTTTGCTGAGCCGATTTCAGACTCAGAAATGGAGATCAGTGACTTCAACACTTTGGATCATCAGTATTTGTTTGCCTAGATCACACTTGCATAATTGTATTGGTGTGAACTCTTCAAGGATCATTTTTCATTTTATAGCACACTTTATTTAAAACAATATATATATAATACAAATGTTGTAGTAAAATTTATTAACAGACACTTATATAGAAGTTATTTGCCGAACTATTTTTTTTAGATTAATGCCAACTAACTTTTATTAGAAAATTTAACATCTCCCATTTACATGTCACTGTAAATTATTGCTGTTGATAATATTTGAAAATTGTTGTTTTCCTCAATTTAATGGCAGTAATGACTGCTATATTTGATCATTATTTAAGCAGTCTCTAGTTTTTATATATATATTAACAATCATTTTTAAAGAAAGAATCATTTCATTTAAAAATAAATGAAAAAGAAACCCAAATGCCAGATGCAAATATTTTCTGGCAGAAAATTCGAACAAAAGCTGGAATTTTTTTTTTGTTTAACGAACACTTTTGGTATATTCTGTTCGTATTAATGCTACTAAAACACATTTATATAATTAATTGAATTACAAATTAAGTTCGGTATTTTATTTTTTTAATCCTTCTAACATGAAAAGAACAAAAAAAAAAAAACATAACTTTAATGTTTTAATCTACTGTATGGTTTTTTTTTTAAATGACAGATTAAAATCCATTAACTTTTTTTAATAAGAGTATTATAATTGCAGTTTATTACATTTGAAAACTTAACTAATGAGATGACATAACTAAATCAATATACTTTAATTTAAAAGTAAAATAAATTAAATCTTAAAGATTATCAGTTAAAACTGCTATTTAAAAAAAAAAAAAAAAAAGGCTTCAAGAAATAAGAAATGTTTGTTAATAGTGCGTCAGATTATGTAATATTAATTAGACTAACAGTAAGATTAGTGATTAAAGAATAATTAATTTTATTTATAAATGTACTTTTAATTATTAGCAGAATATATTTATTGAAGAATATATATATAATTGTGAACTTCTCTTCAAATAGTTTTACTTTGGTTTTCCTTTACTTTTTTTCCTTTTGTAGATAATTTATAATTTTAATTTTCGAATTCTAATTCATACTCACTTTTCTTCTTTCTGATTTTATAAAATCTTGTAATATCCAACCTCAAATAAATAAAAAAATAAAAAAAAATTGATACCAATGCCCTAATATATATAGGATATTTTAATACAGATTTTTAAGTTCCCTTTAGCCATCTTCTTTATCTCATACAACCGATACATATGACCACACACATGTGAAAAAGATAAATAATCTACAATGTACGTATTTTGTGTTGAACCAGCCCTCATCAGTTGACCCAGATCATCGTTTCTCACAAATATATATATATGATCACTAGATGGAGCTTTACCAATAGCTCCTAAAAAGCTTTGTTTACATAAATGCCAAAAGAGAATTAGAATTCAATATCTTTTTTGTTGTCTCCACCTTTAGACCATGATACCCATTTGTTGTCTCCACCTTTATACTATGGTTTCAAGCTAGTTGGCTCATGCCAATAAAGGGTTGGTTGGAAGACAACCCTTTACCGACATGAGCCAACTATCTTCAAACCATGGTCTAAAAGTGGAGACAATGAAAGAGATATTGAATTCTAATTCTCTCTTGGCATTTATGTAAACAAAGCTTGTTAGGAGCTATTGGTAAAGCTCCATCTAGTGATCATAAAATGCAAGCTAGAAACAAGATATGGAAATTTATAACTTGCTTTGTTTATTATATATATACATATATATATATATATATATGATTTATATATATACCCGGTACAATATATATATATATATATAAATCAGTTGTTGGTTTATATTAAGATAGCAAATCTTCACACTTAAATGGGACAGGCTTCAATTTAATCCATCCTTCAACTGTTCAGTGATCCATTCCATTGAAAATATGATGATGAAACACCCAAATCCCTTGTTAATGCCAATAGTATTGTCATGCCTATTTTGATTTTAAGTCATCCTAACCCCTTATGTATGGATCATGTGCATTTAAATACACAAAAGGGGCTGGCTGAAAGTTGGAGGATGAATTAGATTAAAGTTTATCCATTAAAGTGTGAAGATTTGTTATCTATATTACAAATGCATAATGCATTCAAGCACTTTCAAAATGTAAACATCCATTTTCTACATCATATTAATGGAAATATATGCAGTCTATGCATGCACTTTTTATACCCTTGTTTTCATATGTTTATCAGCTTTTGATAAAAGTAAGATTTATTTTTCTATGATAAAAAAAAAAAAATATGATAATTTTTGTGATCAAATAAATTGAATTTTTTTATCTTTTTCTTTTTTTTTTTGATGGTTACTAGAAAGGATTTCACCCTGAAAAATATATTGCTAAAAACTTATATTTTTTCTCATATATTTCAAAAACATTATGGGAGAGTCCAAAGATAAAAATTTATTTTTCTATATTTTTTAATTTTTTCTATATTTATTAATTATTATTATTTTTTATATGTTTTTTTTAATTATTATATATATGATAAAAAGGTAAAACTGACTTTTAGAGGCCACAACTTTTTGCCCTCTATTTTTAAAAAATTGAATTATATTTTATTTGTACTATGTAATTATATCTAACTATAAATGAATTTTTTATATGAAAGTTAATAAAAAAAAAAACTAAAAAAAACTTATATTTTTATATGCAATTTTGAACTAGGTTATAAACTATTAAATATTAACCCTTAAACCGCTAATTTTATCATTGGTTGTATCAGATAAAAATCAAATCTTTTAATTGGCCAACTCACAAACTGAAGACAAAGCCTATTGTTAAAACATATTCGCCTATAATATTAAATTCAACTCAGATACGTTTATAAAAAGTATATAATTAATTTTTCAGGTTGTGAAGACAACGAAAGTTCTTTCAAAAATAAATTGCTATTTATTTATTCTAAGATATTCAATATCCGCAACATAAAAGTTATAATGTAAACAAAAAGATCGACTTTTACGTTATAGAAAAGTAAATATTTCTTTTTATTACAACTTCAATATTTGTACTAAAATCTTCAATATTTTTCGAAAATAATTTTGTTTTTTTATTATTCTCTCTGAAAATTATGTTTAATTTCCATAAATATTATTTAATAATAATTTAAATCGTATTCGAAATGAAAATCTCAGCGTTTTTCTTTATTTTCTTTGATCAGGCAGTTTCTTTGTTCTTTCCAGCCAATCAGAATGTCTTTTTCGGCTGAGAGCATGCTAAGAACCAATCACAAATAATGTTCCTTCTTTGTTTAGGTTTAAATGCGTTTTTTTTCTATTTTTTACTTCTAAAATAAATCGGAAGATGTCACCATCGTACAGAACTTTTAAAAATGAATTCAATACATATTTAACGAATATTTTTGTATGAAAACGGGCTGAGTTAGAGTGATTTCAGATGTCGACGAGGAGCCTCGTCGGACGCGGGAAAAGGGTTAATGTTTGCAGATAGAAAATTTAAAATAATTTGCCAATGCACTTTATTGTTTGCAAGACTGATGTTAATAAATGAGTGTTTATAGACTGGTGTCATTTTTGCTGGAAGACTGTGCTACATATTTCGACAGAAATTCAGCATTTGTTGGTGGATCTGATGACAATAATGAACTATGGATAGTGGAGATCGATGAGTCATATTTCTTTCACTGAAAACACTATAGGGGGCAATGAGAGAAGATCATTGGGTGTTTGATGGGATAGAGAGAGGGACAAAAAAGGGTTTTTTTTAACAGAAATTGAAGCTAAATCAGTTTCCACTCCTAAACTACTCATACAGAAACACATATAATCACTGACAGCTGGCATGCATATTGCAATATAAGTGGTCTAGATAATGGTATATACATTCACTCTGTTGTTATTCACCATGACAAGTTTGTTGACCCAGATAACAAACTTATTCACCCTAATAATGTGTTAAATATGTGGATGAAAGCAAAATGTAAATTAAAATACCAGTTTGGTACCAGCAGAGCCATATTTCCATCCTACCTGCAGGGATTTGCATTTAAAAATATGCATGAAGTTGCCACTATTTTTGGAAATTTCCTCATGTGCATAGCTCAAAACAATGCATAAAAATGTAAGTTTTTTTTTAATGTTTTTTATTAACCTTCATGCAAAATATACATTTATAGTTAGATCTACTTTACAATTATATAATATAAATAAACTATAGTTCAATTTTTTAAAAATAGAGGATGAAAAGTTGTGGCCGTTCAAAGTCATTTTTACCGATAAAAATATATGAAAAATCTATTATTGAAACTAATATATATATATATATATATATATATATATTATATATATATATATATATATATATATAAAGATCTTGATTAACTGCCTTTTTCTATGATATTTTTTTTAAGTGAATATAGAAAGTGGAGTTAGGCAAGGATGTAGTATGTCACCTGTTTTGTTTAATATTTATTTAGAAGATATACTAAAAAATTATTTGGACTGTGGAGGAGCAAATGTTGGAGGCAGAGTAATAAAGTGTATAAGATTTGCAGATGATATGGCTCTTATTGCTGAGGAAGAAAAGGATCTTCAGAATATGTTGAATAAATAGGAAGAAGGCTGTATGGCATATGGAATGAAGATTAATATTGAAAAGACTAAGGGTTTATGGATAGGGAGAGATGCAAAAAGACTGCAAATTGGAATCCATGATGACATGGTGCAGCAGGTGAAGGGATTTAGATATTTGGGTTGTTGGTTGAGTGAGGATGGAAGAAGTGAAGATGAAGTTAAAAGAAGAATAGCATTGGCAAAGGTGACATTTGTAAAAAGAAAGAAGATATTTTGTGGACCTATGGAAAGAGAATTAAGGAAAAGATTAATTAAATGTTATGTGTGGAGTGTATTAATGTATGGTTGTGAGACATGGACATTGAGTAATATAATTAAGAAATGACTGGAAGCTTTTGAGATGTGGACATGAAGAAAAATGGAAAAAATCAGTTGGGTGAATAAAATAACAAATGAAGAAGTTTTGAAAAGAGTTAATGAGGAAAGAAGATTGATTGAAAGTATCAAAGAGAGAAAGAAAAACTGGATTGGACATATACTAAGAAAAGATTATAGTTTAATGAAAGATGTTTTGGAAGGAATGGTGAGTGGAAATAAAAAGAAAGGACGGAAGAGATTGACATTATTGGATGATATAAGAGATGGAAGGGGTTATGTGGAATTGAGGAAGTGGGCAAGGAAGAGAATGGAATGGAAGAATGGATGAACTGATGTAGTGACTACTCTCCGGACCTGTCTATTGGACAGACTACTATTGATTGATTTTTTTCTATGCTACTGAAGTATTTGAATTAGATGATATCAGATAAAGATGTGAATGTTTTTCAAATATTATGACCTGATTTAGAATTTTTAATAATCTCTTCTCTGCATTTTAATAATAAATATATGCAAATGCTAAAAGTAAAGATTTTTGACAATATATATCATCATCATCATCATCAACCATTATCAATCCACTGCAGGATGAAGGTCTCTCCAAATTTAATCCATCTTCTCCGATCTTTAGCTTCTCTTTTCCACAACACCCCTGCACATTTTCTTATTTCATCCATCCATCTCACATGTGGTCTCTTTCTGGGTCTTTTACAATCTCTTGGAATCCAGTTTAAAATTTCAATTGTCCATCTATTATCATCTCTTCTAGCAATATGTCCAGCCCAACTCCATTTCAATCTTTTAATTTTTTCAATAAGGTCAGTAACACCTGTTTGTTGTCTTAACCATACATTGCATTTTCAATCTCTTCTTGTTACTCCCAACATACATCTCTCCATACCCCTTTGAGTGGTCTGAAGTCTCTGTATTGCTCTTCTATTAAGTGTCCAAGTCTCAGATCCATAAGGAAGAACTGGTAAAACACATTTGTTAAAAACCATCCTTTTCAAAAACATAGGCATATTTCCTTTTAGTATCAAGTTATTTCTACCAAAAGCACTCCAACCAAGTTTAATTCTATGATTAATTTCCTCCATTATGTTTCCATCTGTATTAATAATCTGACCAAGGTATTTGTAACTGTTAACTTCTTCTAATTCTTCATAATCAATCTTTATTTTCATATTTTGAGCAAATCGATTAAACTTTACTTTAGTCTTTTTAACATTTATCTTTAGTCCTACTTTTCTACTTTCATCTGCTAACTCCTGCAACATTTCCTGCAGCTCTGAAGCATTATTTGCAAAAACAACTACATCATCTGCGAAATCTAAATGACTTAAATACTCTCCATTTACTTTCACTCCTTTAGTTTCCCATTTTAATCCACAAAATACTTCTTGCAGCACTGCTGTAAAGAGTTTTGAAGATATGGAGTCACCTTGTCTTACACCTTTCTCAATGTTGATTTTTCCAGTATCATTATGTAATCTAATTGTTGCTGTTGCATTTTTATAAATATTCTTTAAAATATGATAATATCCTGGATCTATACCTTGATGATCCAATGCTTTAATCACTGAAGAAATGTGTATAGAATCGAATGCCTTTTCATAATCTACAAATCCAAAACATAATGACAACTCATATTCGTTTGTCCTTTCTATGACTTCTCTCAATACATGGATATGATCTATTGTACTAAAACCACTTTTAAATCCAGCTTGTTCTCTTGGTTGGTGGAAATCCAAAGTTCTCTGTAGACGAGTTGTAATTATCTTGGTAAAAATTTTATATAAAACTGATAAAAGGCTGATAGGTCTGTAATTTCTAATATCTTCTTTATCACCTTTTTTAAATATTAATATTATTACTGCATTCTTCCAATCTTTCGGTACATCTTTATCATTTAGATATTTGGTATATAACTTTGCTAAAATTGTTTCTATTTCTTCACCTGCTTCTTTTAATATATCAATTATAATTCCATCATTTCCTGGAGCCTTTCCTTTCTTCCTACACTTAATTGCATGTCTCACTTCTTCATTTAAAATTCTGGGCAATTCGGATGATGTAATAGATATAGGAGGTACTTGTTCTTTATTACTATATAATTCTTGATAAAAATCTTCTACCAATTTCATGATGTCATCTCTCTTTTTAGTAATAATTCCATCTTTTTTTCTTATTGCAGATATAAATTTCCTATCAATACCAAAATGTTGTTTAACATTTTTGAGACTTTTATTTTCTTCTACAGCTTTCCTTGCTATATCACAGTTATACTTTCTTATATCATTTTCAACTCTTTTCTGTACCATTTTACAAAATTCGAGATATTCAATTTTTTTTAATACATCATTTTTGTATATCATCATATTCCTTCTTTTCTTCATAAATTCTCTAGTCTCAGTAGAAATTTTATTAGTCAATTGCTGCTTTTTTCTACCAGCTATGTTTGTTGCAGTTTTTAAAAGTGTATCAGTTATTTTCATATTAATTTCATTCAAATCTGTATCATGTTCAAAATCTCCTAACAATTGAAACCTATTTGTAAGTTCTAATTTAAATTCATTAGAATGTTTCTGAAGATTAGGAATATCAACTGTAAATATTATTTTTCTTAATAATTTTTGTCTTTCTAGTTTTACATTAACACGTAACTTACACCTTACTAAACGATGATCATTTCCTGTGTTAAATTTATTAAGAACATTACAATCTTGAACAATGTATTTTCTGTTAGTCAAAATATAATCCAATTCTGCTGTACCTTCATTTGGATGCTTCCATGTCCATTTCCTTTTAACATTTTTCTCAAAAAATGAATTCATAATATAAAGTTTTTCTTTTTCTGCAAACTCCACAAGTCTATATCCTCTCTCATTTCTATTACCATAACCAAAATTGCCTACAGCAATTTCATCTTTCATTTGTCTACCAATTCTAGCATTAAAGTCTCCCATAACAATTTTAAAATGTTGTTTACTCTGACCAAAAGCCTTTTGTACATCCATATAAAAATCTTCTACTACTTCATCACTATGAGAACTTGTTGGGGCATAAACCTGAATTATCCACATTTGGTACCTGCTATTAAGTTGTATAACTAATCTTGTCACTCTGTCCGATACACCATCAATCTCCACAATATTGTTCTTCCACTTTTTATTTATAATGAATCCTACTCCATTTGTATTTCCAATATGTGTGCCTTTATAATAGAGTATATGTCCACTTTTTAAATCAATTGTTAATTCTCCTTTTCTTTTAACTTCACAAAGTCCAATAATGTCCCATTTAATATAAGACAGTTCTTCTTCTAATTCTTGCAATCTTCCTTCACTTGAAAGTGATCTGCAGTTGTAAGTACCTAAATAAAAAGTCATCATCAAATGGCAGCCTGGGATCGCAATCAGGGTATTCGTAGCACCCTCCGCCTTCGGCCACCAACCGCTGCCTTGTTTGGTGACTTTACAGCCTCCTGGGAATAAGGGCCATACACAAACATTCATTCTGCCTTATCAGGCACTGAGAAGAAAGACCATGGTGTTTCTTGATCTTAAACTCAGAGGTAAAAAGCCAATAAACTCACCACGCTGGCTAATGCATGTTGGTGAGCAGCCCATCCATGTTTGTATACTATATGAATAATCACATAGTAATAACAGCTGCAACGACAAAAACGTATGGAGTGGACATTAGGAATTTGCCCTGCTCGGTTCCTTTAAGGCCTCCAAGAGGAATTAAAGGGTCTCCTTTCAGTTAATAGCAAACTCCTTTCTGCATATATATATATATATTGTAACTGGTTGGGTTACATAGTACACCAATAATAATGTAGTGTGTGTGCATATATATATAAAGTAAAGGAAAGGTAGAAATAAACACAGAATAAATTTTTGTAGATATTTTTTTATATTTTCTAAAATAAAATAATAATAAGTAAAGTGTTAAATAACTCTGGGCTTAAAGTAAAATTTCATTATGAAATTAATATTTTAAAAAGGTCTGAATAAATATAAATATTGCATTATTATTAATTATTACTCTGATTTTAAAATTTAAAAACACCCTATTGTATTTTTGAAATTTTAATTAATTAATACAAAATTTTTATCTATTAGAAATCCCCTAAGTAAAAACATGTATATGTTTTCAAAGGGATTAGTGAGATAAAAATAAAAACTCTGTTTTTAATCAAGCTGCTGTTATCACCTTAGATGATTCAATAAAAGGGCTGATAACAAATTAGTTCCAATCTGAATAATGATTTTGAAAAGAACAGTTCTGCTTGCAGTTATGTAAGAGTTGATCAGAAGAGTTTTTAATATTTTAAGCAGTGATCAATTAGGCCAACTGCAAACTCTGGATAGTGATTTTGAAGAGAACAGTTTGGCTGGCAGTTTTGTAAGAGTTAGCAGATGAGCTAGCTGTAATGTTGGATAAAATATTTGGTGAAGAGTGGGTAACTGTAGCAGAAAATGGCCATAGTAAAGCTAGCTGCAAAGATGGCTAAAATAATTATAAAGAGAATTGCCTTGAGGATGTAAGAAGGCAAGATAGTAGACTGTTTTTCTTAGCCGAAGTTTGAGTCTACATGGAGGAAATGGGTCAAGATTCTTTATAATCCATAGCCTTAAAAGTGTTCTGGAAAACAGCTTGCTGACCTGAAGCTTACAAAATCCAAGTATAAGTGAAACTGATTACAGGAGGAAAAAAAAGCCAACCATACCTGAATTATGTACTTTTACCTGATGATGACAATTACCTGGAATGACCAAAAAAAAAACAATGTGCCCAAGCGAAAACACCAGCTGAATAAAGAAGTAGTTATATATATGCTGATGTGTCTACATATACAAAAAGAAACACAGATAAATGTGTATACAAAAGTGAGTTGTTTTTAAATAATTCATTAGAGAAGACATTTTAAATCTGTACATTAAAATTAAAGACGTTTATAATTAATTAAGAGATAAACTGATAAAAAGCTTTCTAATCTCTCAAAAATTGACTATACTTTTTTTTAAAAAAAAAAAAGAATAAAGAAAGCTGTATTAGAATTTGATAAAGTGATTTTTTTTGATATTGATTAAATATGTAAATTTTATGTATATTCAAAAGGGAATTATTAATTATAAAAATTATTTATTGTTGATAATCTGTGCAATTCTACATATGTGTTTCAGTAAACTTAATATGTAAAATATATATCATTTAACTGAAACTTCAATCATTTATTGTATTTATTGAATATTAATTGTATATTATAAATTGTGTGTCTGTGCGCACATATATGTAAATTAATGTAATAATTTGAATTTTGAATAGCCATTATGTAAATCACAAATGTAATAATTATTTTATGTTTAATTGAAATGTTTTCATCATATATTATAAAACACATGTCTGTATATATATATATATATATATATATATATGCATTATAGAAACTAATTAAGAAATAATGCAATTGATGTAATAACTTTAGTTGTTTATATAATTTTGTATACTTTTCAAAATCAGAGCCTTATCCTATTTATGCTCTTAAAAATCATTCATTTTTTGTTAGTAATAAAGTTGTATTTAATTGTTAAAATTGTTTCCATCATCTCTTGTTCACATACAGTAATAGAGCTTTATGTTCTCTGAGCTAGATTGGTGCACGAGATGAATATATGTCTGGGGATGTGTATTTAGTGCTTTGAGGCATCCAGTGATGATCAATCATCATCCTGGTTGGCACAAAAGAGAATACTCTTTAAAGCGCATGCACTATTATTTTTTATTTTAGTTTAGCCTTATTAGGAGTTAAGTTTATAATTGGCCAATACAAGTGGCCTGAGCATTGATGATGATCAGCATGTTTTAAATGTCCCAGAATTATTGATTTGATTTCTGATTATTGTGTATTTTAATGGATGGGCACTAAGCTGGTGCATCCAAGTTATGTTTAAATAATTGCCTAAGCTGGCAAAGGCTCAATAGTTAGCCTGGTCTAAAGAAGATCCATTTTCTGATCCAGTCACAAGGTTGACTGTTGATTTATATTGTTTATTGTTCAAATCCAGCCACAAGATGGTCTGTTGATTTTATTCTGATATATTGTACTGATTTGTTTATTCCCATCATTAATGATAATGAATGGTATTTGAATTATACTTACTTTTACTTTATAATGCTGGTTGAATTTATAATTATGCTTTTAGTTGCTCTTCTGAGTTAACTGGTTAATCTCTCAATGATCTCAGAGATTTTCTAATCTCATACTCTTATAGAATATTATATTACTTATAGATAATTTTATAAATTATTGATTTTGCATTTACTTAGGTTGATGATGATTTGCCATCATTCCAGGTTAACTCAACTATTTTTCTTCTGTTTTTACCCACCCCATCTTGTTACAATTTATATATATATATATATATATATATATATATATATATATATATATATATATATATATATATATATATATATATTGAAGCAGTCAGATATATCAATCCTACTGTTTCATCTACTATATTCTATAGTAGTATTTCTATATATGTAACTATCACCATATCCTCGTATATCATGCTAATATTGTACTAAAATCAGGCTAAATTTAAACCTAAAGGTATTAGTTATGTATGTGTGCATATATCTTACCATACAGTATGAAAAATATATCTATATATGTAAAAGCCATAAATACACATGTATATATTTCTAGCAGTAAATAAATGAAAAATGCTTTGCATATGTAATGAGAGACTACATATATGCAGGAAAGAATAATGTTAACAGGATTAAAACATTAAATTTTTTTTATTTAGAATAATTATTGTAAAAGTAATATTGGAAATTATTATATATAATTCTGCATATATAGCTAAATTATATGGTAGAGTTACATATATAACAAAATGTTTTTCATCTTTTAGATTCGTTTTTCTGAAGAAATGATCTCATAAATTTAATCTTTCTTGCTGTATTATGGCCTAGTTACAAATTAAAAGTAAAAATAGATTTTAAAATAAAAGTACGAATAAATTATCCTGAAGGACCAAAGGTAAAGACTGTGGTTGACTGAAAGTAAAATCAACCTGTAGAAAAATCAAACACAGTGGGATTCCACAATTTCTTAGAAGCAGCAAGAAAATTAGAAAAATAGATCCAAAAACTACTATGACAGAGGAGAGGGGAGTAAGCTGATATATAAGCTTCTGCAGCTTTCTTTAACTTATTTGGACATTATTTTAAGTCAATTCGTTAACAAAGTATTTTGTAAAATTGGTGATGATGATGAAGTCAGGGTAGAAGGCAACTTTCATTGCTTTTTTGACCCTGAGAAGATCTACCATATGTGGAGAGTAATGCAATAGGAGCCAATACCACCAAAGAAGAAAATCCCTCAACAATGAAACTATCTTGCCAGCAGAAAGAAGATAACAGTAATGAACTCCCTCAACTTAAAGTTAACTTTTTAACTAAAATTCACTAATTCCTAAAGTTAGTTAAATCTATTAACTATGGCCAAAAATAATAATGTATTTTAAACTCACCTCTTAAATGTAAATTTATTTTCTTTATTTTAATCTTAAAATCTTGCCTAATTTAATTTACTGATTTATTGATTAATTTATTGATTTAATTACTGAATTTATTTACTCATTTATTTGTTGATTTATTTCTAAATGATTTAGTTCAACATTTTTATCTTCTGAGTTATTAAAAGTTATTTAGTTTTAACTTGCTTAAATCTATTGATTTTAAATGATATATCATAACTTTTATTACATATAATTCTAAATGGTTTATTTTAAAATGATAATTACGTTTTTAAGTTATTTTATATATTTTAACTTAATGATAATATTTGCTTTTACATATTTTAACTTAAGGATAATATTAGCCTTTATTAATTCTTGTAAACAACTTAAATTTATATTAAACTGAATCAATCAAACCTCAGCTAATTTTGTTTCAATTCCCATCTTATCTTTAAAATTACATTTTTAATTAAATCTATGCCAAATTTTAGTATTTTTCAATTATGTATTTGATTATGCTTTATTTGTTCAAAATGTAGTTTTACTCTTAGTTAAATCATTAGTGAGCAGCGATTAGATATTCTCACATGTATATACGTAATTTCACATTTATTAATGCACAAAAGAAACTGTTTTGAAATGGATAAAATGTTTTATTTAAGATATAATTAAAAGCTTACAGCTACTTTAAGATAGATTTTCTTTAAATGTGGTATTTAATTAATATTTAGCTAAAGTGATAAAATACAGCATAAAGCTATAACTTTATATTGTAATTCTCCATAATATGCTGCAAATCCTCCCTAGAATTATAAATGCCTATATAGATAGTTTTATAAATTAGATTCATAAGCTTTCCTTAATAGAATAATTATAGATGCTATATAATGAACTGATCTATGGTAGTTTCATGAAGGAAACTATTGTTTAGTGTCCTAATTTTATTATATAATGATGTAATCAGTGGTGCAAATGTGTCGTTAAGAAATGCTATGGCATATATACTTGTTGATGTATCACTTTAATGGGCAGACATGTAAGGGCTACCCCATTACTCTTAGTTCAGACAATTACCTCCTTCAGATGGTGGTTGGATATGCACCACCCCATTCTACATACTCAGAAATGGAGCATGAGACTCAAGACACTTAAAATAGTTATTCAATCACTGGAATAAAAGGTTTCTTATCCACAGCAATGAGTACAGTGAAAAAGGGAACTGGTACTTGGTACAAATCCCATGAAAAAGCACACATTAGAAACACAGGGACTCAGATTATATGTTTTCTATATGCCTTGGTATCTGAAGTCTGACTGCCAATCATCAGTTCATCCCACCATAATAATTGTATCTTTCAGCTTTGATCAGAGTTTGAATCTAATTTCATAGGCATAAGCATTGTAGATAATATATTGATTATTTGCGCTTAATAAAATATTCTTTATAAATGTCCATAATCACTTCTGCTAACTCTAAAGCAAATCTAGATCTTGTTATATAGCATAAACTAGGGATAGATAGTCATGAGCAAATTAACTAAGTTTATAAAGTAATATTAAGGCTCATGAAGCTGTAACTTCAAGTGTATAATTGCTTCATCACCTGCGAGTGATATATATATATATATATATATATATATATATATATATATATATATATATATATATATATATATATATATATATATATATTGTACCTATATTGATATAGGCACAAATAATTTTATCTCTTTTCAACATGTGTGTGATCAGATGGGCCAGCAATATGAGATGGCACTGAGAGTAGATGGGCCTTTGGAAGTCTGAGTTCGAATCCCACATATATTACATATATAAATGCAGGTTTAAGCCTGTACAATGTATTAAAACAATAATACAAAAACAACAATTCAAATACTTAAAAATATAACTTAGAAGGTAATTGATTCTTCTTCTCCCCCCTCCCCCAATTCTTTCTTTCCCAATTAAACAACTTATAATAATCATACAAAATGCACAGAGGATAAAGTATATAAATGTCTGCTATATAATTTCCATTCATTTTTAACTAGTCAATTATTAGTTAAATTTAGTAATGTTTTATATATATTCATAAAGTAATGTAATGGTCAAATCTGTACATTCGTGCAACAAAACCCAGAGCTTTTAGTAAGTCATCCCAAGGCTGATCAGCATAAGATGGTGATAACCACATGTCTGATATAGCCCCAGTTCCCTTACTAATGCTCAAAAATTTACTATCTTACGGATGACACATATGAGGCCACAGCAGTATTCTCTTTAAATGTGTGCCGGCAGTAACACATAGGTGAAGCACAAGACTATGGGAAACTGACAATTTAAACAGTATAGCTATATAGATATCATGTGGCTTGGACATAATTATCAAATATGGATTGTGATTCTTAACAATTAATAGATAATTAATCTATAATGACTTAACAATGAGCAACATTGAGACACTAAGCAGAAGTTAAATTTAAAATTAATTTAATGAAAGCCAAATACTAAATAATAAATGAAATAATAATTGCAATGATTATAGGGTTTGTCTCACTCGCAGGTGATTAAGTTAGGGATACAAATTATCATTTAAGTTTTGGGTTCACATGCAGGTGATGATTTTGGATATAATCATTTATGGTTTACTGAGTTATATGTAGTTTTGGTTTACATATATATATATGACACTTGAAATCACTTGCAGGTAATATTAATTTTCTGGTTACAAATCAGTTAATTTATTCTAATTGTCATATATATGGATATCACTAACAGGTGATGATTTTGGATATAAGCTTTTACAGTTTATATATATAGAATTTCCAATCACTCACAGGTGATTGCAGTTTTCGGGTTACAAATAATTTATTTTATTTGCTATACATACATATTTATCACTCGCAGGTGATGAAGATTTGTACATTTAAGTTACAGTTTTCATGAGCCTTAATATTACTTTATAAATTTAGTTTAATTTGCTCATGACGATCTATGCCTAATTTATGCTCTATAACAGAATCTAGATTTGCTTCAGAGCTAGCAGAAGTGATTATGAACATTTATAAAGAATATTTTATTAAACGCGACTATTTAATACATTATATAGCTTATATGCCTATGAAATTAGATTCAAATTCAAATCAAAGCTGAAATATACAAATTTTATGGCAGGATGAACTGATGATTGGAAGGCAGACTTCAGATACCAAGGCATATAGAAAATATACAATCTGAGTTCCTGCATCTCGAATGTGTCCTTTTTCACAGGATTCGTACCAAGTACCGGTTCCCTTTTCACCATATCCATTGCTGTAAAATAAGAGACCTTTTAGTCTGGATAATCGAACAACTAATTAAATTGCTGGAGTTCATGCTCCAGTTCTAAGGATTCAGAATGGGGTGGTGCTTATCCGACACCCATCTGAAGATAGTTGACTGAACTAAGAGTAATGGGGTAGCCCTTACACATACACCCATTAAAATGATACAACAACAAGTATATATGCCTAAGCATTTCTTAAGGACACATTCGCATCACTGACTACATCATTATATAATAAAAATTAGGCAATAAACAATAGTTTCCTTCCATGAAACTACCATAGATCAGTTCATTATATAGCATCTGTAATTATGCTATTAAGGAAAGCTTATGAATCTAATTTATAAAGCGATCTATATAGACATTTATAATTCTAAGGAGGATTACAGCATATTATGGATAATTACAATATAAAGTTATAGCTTTATTCTGTATTTTATCACTTTGGCTGAATATCAATTAAATATTACATTTAAAGCATATCTATCTTAGAGTCGCTGTAAGCTTTCAATTATATTTTAAATAAAACATTTTATCCATTTCAGAACGGAGTTTTGTTTGTGCATTAATAAATGTGAAATTGCATATATGTGCATGAGAATATCTAATCGCTTCTCACTAATGATTTAACTAAGAGTAAAACTCCCTTCTGAACAGTTATAGCATAAACAAATACATAAATGAAAATAAAATAAAATTGGCATAGATTTAATTAAAAGAAACATAAGTTTAAAGAAAAGATTTCACGTAAGTGAAATCTGAAATTTGGCTTTATTTTAGCTTAGTTTAAAAAGGGAATTGAAACTAAATTAGCTTAGATTTGATTGATTCAGTTTAACATAGATTTAAGAAATTTATGAGAATTCTTAATAAAAGCAAATATTATCATTAAGCTAAAATATGTAAAATAACTTAGAAACTTAATTATCATTTTAAAATAAATCATTTAGAATTACGTAATAAAAGTTATGATAAATCATTTTAAGTCAATCGATTAAAGCAAGTTAAACTAGATCAGTTTTACAGAATAAAATAAATAAGTTGAAACCAAATCAATCAGAAATAAATCAGCAAATCAATAAATAAATCAGTAAATAAATTAATAAATCAATAAGCAAATCAGTAAGTAACTCAATGAATCAGGCAAGATTTTAGGATTAAAATAAAGAAAATAAAATTACATTTAGGAATCAACAAATTTTAGTTGGAAAGTTAACTTTAAGTTGAGTGAGGTTCGTTACTGCAATCTTTTCTCTGCTGGCAAGTTAGCTTCATGTTGAGGGATTCTTTTAAGTAGTATCGGCTCCTATTACACTGCTCTCCGTATCTTGTAGACCATCATAGGCTAGAAAGCAAGGGAATTGCTCTCTATCCCACTCTCATCATCATTACCAATTTAAAACACTGAAGTGAATAATTAAGAATAAAATTCTAATCTTCCCTCAAAGATGGCCGAAGTAACTTATATATCAGCTTACCCTCCTCTCCCCTGTCATAGTAGCT